>JAOTIZ010000007.1:14390748-14436664 GCA_027123425.1 Erythroxylum panamense | reverse complement strand
CCACCTAACACCACCTAATATAATTCTAACACTTCATTCTAAATTCTCATTTCCATTCAATACCCCATTCATCCTTGCTAAATTTAAAGACTCAACTAAAAATAGTAATAAAACAATTAAAACAAAATAAAGAATAAATAAATAAATAATAAATAAATAAAAATTTTGGGGCCCAACACTTAGCTCGAGATATTTTCAAGAACTATCACCTTTCAAATAGCCATTAGAGATGTGCTTTTAAAATTGACTTGGAAAAAGTTTATAATTCTATCTAGTGGGATTTTTCCTTTAGGTGATCCTAGCTGTAGGATTCCCTCCTATGTTTCTTAAGTGGAATGAAGAGCGTCTAACCTCTCCCTCATACTCTATCCTCACTAATGGGACGCTTACAAAATTTTCCTATGAGAAATCAGGATTAAGACAAGGTGATCCTCTCTCTCCATACTTGTTTATTATCTGTATGGAGGTCCTTTCTAGGAGCCTAAACACTTCGATAGTAGGAAATCCAAAATTTAAATTCCACTAAAGGTGCAAAACCCTCAAACTTTCCCATCTTTTGTTTGCTTATGACTTGTTAATGTTTTGACATGTTGATATGACCTCCGTACTACCTTGTTTAATTGCTTGAATACTTTCTCTCAATTCTTTGGTTTGGAAATGAATATCAACAAGAGTCAATTCTTCTTATCACCTGATATGAATCATTGGTCCATTCAACTAGAAACTCTTTCGAGTCTCTAAAGAGGTCAATTCCCTATGAAATATCTAGGTGTGCCTCTCTTATCTAGAAGATTGACTAGGAGAGACTGTATCCCCTTGTTAGAAAAAAATGACTCCATAGTTAACAAATGGACTAATAAAGCTTTGTCCTATACTGGTAGGCTCAAGTTGGTGACTTCTATGTTGTCTACCTTTCAGGTCTATTAGGCTAACCATTTCATTCTTCCTACTTCTATTATCAAAGATATTGAGTCTAAATTTAGGAATTTCTTGTGGTCTGGAAAGGTTGTGTCTAATTCTCATGCAAAGGTAAAGTGGTCTGATCTTTGTAGACCAAAAAAGGAGGGTGGTCTGGGGATTAAACACTTATCCACTTGGAATAATGTCTTATTAGGAAAAAGGATTTGGGTCCTCTTTAATGATAGGGAAGTCTTGTGGTTTAAATGGGTGCATATCATTATTCTTTGAAGAAATAAGAATGCTAAGCCAACTAGCAATAGCTCTTGGACTTGGAGGAAACTAATTCATGTCAGGAGTATTATTAGGAACCATTTCAGATTTAGGATAGGGAATGGTGTTTCAACTTTCTTATGGCAGGACCCGTGGCATCCTAGAGGAATACTAAAGGATCTCTCCACCCCAAGAATTATCAATGGTTCAGAACTCCCAATGAACTCAAAAGTATACGAGGTTATCAGTGACAATGGCTGGAACTGGCAAGAGTCCACAATTGAGGCCATTCGTATGTTAGAGCCATTAATATACCAACTCGATGAGTCTCAGTCGGATAGGCTTGAATAGATTGCTAGGCCCACTAAAACCTACACTAATGCTTTAGTATACATCTTGATGAGACCTTCTTATCTGGAGTATCTTGATGTAAATTGGTGTGGCATCAAGGTACAAACCCAAGGTATGCCTTTATCTTGTGGTTAGCTTTCCTTAATAAGCTACAAACAATAGATCAACTTCTCTATACCTTTGTCCCTAACCATTGTTCACTCTACTCTTCGAACAATGAATCTATTAGACATATTTTCTTTGAATGCTCCCTTTCGAAATTAGTGTGGCTACACTACCTCAGGCATTTTCAGATTAACATTCCAAATCTTTTAAATCTACAAGCCATTCAAAATTGGTTCAACCAAACCCCCAACTAGAGAAAAATTGACCTCAACACCTTTATTATCTTGCTATCAGCTGTTATCTATAACATATAGTCCGAGAGAAACCTCAAAACCTTCAAAGATAAAGAAATGGAAGTGGGGAGCATCAACATTAAAGTGATCTTCCAAGTAATGGAACAGCTTTGTTCAAACACCGGGAAAAGGTAATTTGTGATTCTAGTTTTTTTTCTTCTATCTTGTAATTGCAGGTACTAGTTGAGGCAGTCACTTCAAAAGCAGAAAGGAATCTAGTCCCAGGACAAGCCTATGTCTCCTGTTAGTAAAGCACGGAATTGGTAGCTAAAAGACCTTCACAGAAACATCAAGATGTTTGCTAAGATACTCATAAACCTAAACAGCAGGAAGCTCACCCTTAGGATATTTAACTAAAGATGTGGGGCAAAGCTGTTAGGGATAAAAGGGCAATAGGGATTTAAGGAGCAAGGACAAGATCTGCACCTTGAACAAAATGTCAATGTAGCATCGAGGCTTAACTCATGCAAGGTAGACGTGTGCTTATGGCTTCAAATGTGGAAATGATTGTGAACTGTTGGTTTCTGCTGCATAAGTGATAGTGGTTTTAATGTATTGCTTTACTATGGCTTTCTATAAATATGTGTGGTGCTAGAAAGATGTGCCTTCCCAAAAGGCCATTTTGATTGGTATAGTCATGTAGGCAAAATGCTATGGTTGGTGTTATTCATAGGGTACTATATTTTAGAGTCCTTCATGTTCATAGAATAGGTTATTTTCTAGTTATGGGAGGGTATGGCTTTCAAGGCAATCCCATGGTTTGTACATAAATTATTTTTATTATTTAACTTCTGATTTACCAAAAAAAATGTCTACCATATGATCTTGCAAGTCATTGTGGTGTGTTGAAACCTACATTTAGTTTTGATGCAATTGAAGAACTCCACTGCTCATTTCTAGTCATTCACATAGTAGGATAGAGCATTAGAGACAATGTTAAAAGTCAAAATTTTGTTGATTCAATGGTAAATTTTGGAATTTAGAGTAGAAATATGAAATGGGTATAGTTGAAAACAAAAGAGTAGTGTAAAGGTGGATAATTTGGACAACTTTCAGACGTCTAGCAAAGACAAGTATAGATTAAGTAAAGAAGAAATGGTGGAGAAGAAGAAGTATTATAATTCTCCCACACGGTACAATATTTTAATTCATTGATAAGATGGCAAAGAAAATTATTTATCTAGGACATTCATTGTAGCTAACAGGGAAAGAAACAAAAGAATTTTGACTATGTTAGATAATGCTTTATTTCTCCTATAAACTAGTGTTGTTAATACCCATTTTATCATAAATTATAATTTTCTTAATCTCATATGAGAAAGAATGCTTGATACTACGATTTATTTGATAAGTTTGACCTTCTTCACTTAAAATTTATTGTTATTAAGCATAGAATTTCTCTAATAAGTAAAAATATAAGACTAAATTTTTGTTAGTAATAAATTTATCATGAATAATAACTTAAAATATTATGAAACATATTTTTACAATAATATATTTTGATTTTGGAATATGAATATCAAAAAGAAGATATGCTCATTCTAGTAAAAAGAAGATGTGAGAATTTCCCATAAGTAATTGTATCTCATAAATTTTGTAAAAGTATTAAAAGTCAATATATGAAATATCCTAACAATATATTATTATTAATAAATAAATTTAAAAATAATAAATACTTAACTTTGTAAGAAGAAGAAGATATAAAGATAATATATAACCTAGGACTCTCTCATAATAATTTAACAATTGTTATATTTTGATTTAGATAACTCTTGAATCTAGTCAAACTTATTATTTAATAACTAATAACATAAAGGTATGGAAAAGTTAAAGGGTTATATTTCTTGCTTATTTTAAATTCATTGATTTTATTTTTATGTAATCTCATTCAATAACTATTATTATAAACTTGTTGGGGAAATTAAAAGATTACAAGGTTATGAGATACCATACCACAAAAACCAAAAGATATTTTATGCATTTATTTAACTTGCAATGTACATACACTTAACAATTAATAATACATCTTATTATAATTATATAAGGTATTTTCTTAACAAGTTTTTATAATTTATAAAGATATCTTTCTCTTTCTCTTTAATCTTTTTTACTAAATAATCCTTTTTTGATAAAATAAAAGCAATATATACTTTTATTAATATCTCTGTTTTAATAAATATTTTTTAAGAAATTTAAAATGAATTTTATAAATAAGGGATATAAGTACAAATAAGCACAAGTTGTAAAACCTTATACTTTCTTCATAATACATCAAGTAGGTTCTTGTACTAAGCAATAACTTGATCTTTACTTGCAAAACTTAGGTTACATTGAAAGTTGTAGAGTTGTAATTGGAAGCTTTAACTTGGACCTTTTCTTTCTAAGAATCTTAGTTTCCTATTGTTTAAGCCAGCTCTTTAGAAGGCCTAAGAATCTTAGTTTTCTATCGTTTGAGATAACTTTTTAGTTTCATTCTTGTAGATTTAATCAACTTATAAAGGACATCTTCCTTTTATACTTGAATTTCCTAAAATTTCTTTGGCTCTTTTTCCTCCATAATCTATACATTGTGTTACTAAGTGAGATTTTAAGTATAATCCAGTATGCATTCTTCTTATTTTGATTGTTGTATAACTAAGCAATTAAGTTCTGCTAATTTAAAGCTGCAACAAAAATCTTACATAGCTGTTAGATTCTACACAAGATAAAGGAGGAGAAATTGCAACTAAAGAAGAAGTATACAATTTTTTTTCCCTAAAGCTTGATTGCAAAATACATAAATGTTTTGTATATGTTGAGGTATTTTTTTTAGTCTGTAAAGATTTCTCAATCTATCTTTAATTGCAAGCAATATAATGATTAAAGCTCTAGGACACACCACTTGAACCAAACCAAGTTGTGCTATATAAATCTAAGAGCCTGATTCCTCATCCATTCTCTATATGAGGCATTTGAGAATGCACTTGAGGGGTGCCTATTCCATATAATGCTATCTTGCTAGTTTGAAAGAAGAGGACAAGTGAGGTTGGAGGTTAATTGGGAGTTCCTAATTAGTTGTATAATAGAGCTTGAGGTGAAGACATATTTAATTGATGCCATTTTAGGTATATGTCTCCAAAGATAGGAGCACTGAGAATATCTACTTAGAGGGCCTATATTGATCTAATTGCCATCCTAAAATAGGGTTGAAGCTTTATTACCTATCTTGTAGCAGAATTCCATTCTAACCTTTTCCCAGAGCATAAGGATATGGATCATAGTCCATAAGGAGTTATATTTTAGCATAATTCCCCAAAAGCTCTTATTCCTTAAGTAGTAAGAATGTATCCATCTAACACAAAGTAAGTCTTTATTTATTAATATACTTCACATTCTTTTAATAGTTTGCACCTTATTTATGGTCATGATAGGCCAGATTCTAAGTCTTCCTTTCTTACTAGGCAAGCACAAGTAACGCCATTAGAATTTTTTTTAACTAACTTGGTACTGTTGCTTCCTGACTAAATAAATTTCATCATAAGTAATTCAAATGGTTATAACAATGTTGATCAAATGGTCATAACAATGTTGATTGGAGACATCCTATAAGAAGTCAAATATATGGAAGATATTTAAAACTGAATTAGTTTGACCCTTCATACAACTGACAAGCTTCTATTACACTAACTTGTGATTCTCATATTTATTCTTTCAATTAAAGGATTGAATTTAGAATATAATGGTCTTTTAGAAGAAATAGGTATCTTTAGGTAAGTAAGAGGAACTATGGAGGCTCTTAAACCTATTAAGCAACTGATACAATTGGGTAAACCTTAAGCACTAGAGGATAAGAACAATTGGCTTTTCTCTTTATTGATAGAGAGGCCTAAAAGCTTATTAACTATTTTTAGAACAACTATAAAAGCACCAATTGAGTTTAGATTAGCTTTTAAGAAGAGGATTAAATCATCTAAAAAAGTAAGGCTAGTTATTCTTAGTCTATTGTACTTTAAGTATAATTTGAACTTCTTATCTTAATTGATCACATTCTTGATAAGTCTATTTAAGATCTCCATACAAAGACTAAAGATGTAAATTGAAAAAGGATCACTATGCCTTAAACCCCTAGCTCCTTTTATGAGATTGGATGGTTCTCCATTGAATAGAATATTATGGGAAGCTATAGTGACACAATACTCTAACTAATGAGTTTAGTAGGGAACTCAAAAGTTTGTAGAGAGTTCAAAATAAATTTATAGTTAAGACAAATAAAAACTGTGTAGATATCTATTTTTACAACATAACTTTTGCTAGATTGATTCCTATTTAATTCTTGAAAAGTTATGTTGCTAATAGTTTATTATCCTCAATTTGTCTTCATTTGATAAAATCACCTTGTAAAGGATTAACCAGTTGAATTAGTATTATTTTAAGTCTGTCAACAATCAGTTTGGAGATAACTTTGTATATGGTATTGCAGTAAGATATTAGCCTAAAGTTTTTCATTGAGTTAAGGCATGGACATTAGGTATAAGGAAAATAAAGGTCTTATTCAATATCCTCAACATTTTGCTCTTATTTCTAAGAGTGCTTTAGTGACTAATGTCTTAGTGCAAAGTCATGTTTTATGAAAGAAATAAGCATTAAGGCCATTACGTCTTGAGGCCATATTAGGGATGAGAGAAATTTAAACATCTTCCATATCTCTAGCATTAAAAGGCCTTATCTAAAGATGAACTTATTGTGTAGATATTTGATCTTTAATAAAAGATTAGAGACTGATCACTAAGGATATTAAATTAGTGGGGGATGTAATTGTTTCAGAGAAGAAAGATACAACTTCCTAATGAAGGTCAACTCTAGAGGTCATCAAGATGCCATCTAATTCCTCAGAAAAGTTATTCATTTTATGTTTCTTTTAGGGAGCGTTGAGTTATAAGGACTCATCATATGGGGAGAGGTATATGGATCTTTGTTTTTGTATCTAACTTCTTCCTAACTCCAAAGCCTATATTAGTGATGTGTTACTAGAATTTCTCTTATTAAGGTCTCTAAGCTCATTCTTCACCCACTGCAATTTCCTCATACAAATGTAAAATTTATGCCCTTAAAAATTAGAATTTAGGTCTCTAATGATATCTCCCTTAAAGCCCTCCAAATCTAATAGAAAGTTTTTTTTATAGAAAAAATCTACCATAAAGTTGTTAAAGCTGAAAAGAAAGAAACTTCTTTGAGAGTTGAATAGATTCTCACAATAACTAGGGTGTGATTAGAGAAGATTAGGTTGTTGAAGGAGGCTTTGCACTTTATGAAAGCTAAGAACAAATGAGAATTTACTAAAAATGTATCAATCTTTTTCCTTAAAAACCATTTCATTTTTTGTTTGTTATTCCAACTAAAAAAATATTCCCTTTAAAGCTTTATATTTATTTCTTAAATGTGGCTTTCATAATTATAAAAACCTTTAGAATAACTTCTCAATATGTCATTACCTTCTGCTTCTGCTATTAAAGTCACCAAGAATTAACCAGGGCATTTATTATATTTCTAATTTCCTTCAGCTTGCTCCATAAGTGGCTTCATTAGAAAGCATGACTAAAAGCATATACAAAGGTAACCTAGAATTTGGAATTCTCCTGTTTCATTTTTAGTATGCATATGAACTAACTTCTCCTCAATGATTAAGTAAATTACCTTTAAATTATGAAAGTTAATTTTTGTGACAATAATGGTTTGTGATAATGGTCCAATATTTCTTAAATTCTGATTTCTTTCTATTTATTTCCTGAAGCTTAGTTTTCTGAAGTCATATAATAGAATGTATAGTACGATGAAGATAATCATACAAAATTTATTATTTATAGGGGCTATTAAGAATTCTTACATTCCAAACTAGTATGGTCATTTCTTGAAGGCAATGTTAGAGGTCTTCTGCTTCCTTTTTTACTTCCTCCTAAAGATACTCTAAACTTCATTGCCTATATCATTATCTAGTTACTATGTTGTTTACATTAGGCGAGGAGTTACTTCTTTAACAAGTAAGTGGATCATTTTACTTCCCTCCATGAATAGATTGTCCATGATAAGGGCTAGGGGTATCTTATTCTGAAGCTTTTCCTTCTTCTAAAAAGCTCTCGATGTTGTCCTTATACTATAAGAGTTAAGACATTTAGTGACAGCTTTTTTGTAACTAATTATTATTTCATCACAGGTATGAGGTTTTTGTGACAAAAGAATTGACTGAACACAATTGTTTTGATTAACTGTGATGATTTTTTTGTCACTAATACAATGATAATTTTGACAATTTAGTTTCTTTCATAATTAAATTGTCACTATTAATATATTAATGGTGTCAAATTTTCTTTTATCACTTTTGTCACTAAAAGCATATGTAATTTGACGCCAAAGTAATTTTGGTGGGAATGAATTTTAATTGTGACAAAACATATGTTGGTCACAAATAATTTCTATTTGTTGTAACAACACATAATTTGGTCACTAATATTTTTCTCTTACTGTGACGAAATGGTTTAATGTCACACGATATTTTACTTTTTGTGACTAAAACTTTTGTTAATAAAATTTTAATTAGTTAGTGTCTACTTAATATTGTTATAAAAATGAAACTATCACTATGGTTACTACTATTCGTTACTTTTTGTGAATAAAACTTTTGTTATTAAAATTTTAATTAGTTAGTGTCTACTTAATATTGTTATAAAAATGAAACTATCACTATGGTCACTACTATTCGTAATTTTTATGATAAGAGATTTTGTTATCACTTGATCATCAACTTTTTGTTATAATGGTTATTGTCAATATAAACGTTACAAATTAATGATAACCATTTCTTGTTATAATAATATATTAAAATTAACCATTCTAATGATTGATTTTGCCATTATTGTACAAATTTTAGGGACTAGAAACTACTTGTCACAGTTTTTCTTTAATATTATTATTTGCAATCAAATTTAAATATTTTCTTATAAAATATTCAAACTACATATATTGATAATCCAAAAGTAATATTTTACATATCAATAGATATTTGCTAAACATAACATTGAAATTTCATCAAAATAAAAATCAACATAATTTTTTTAAAATATAATGAAAATCTTGTTCCAAAATATTAAGCAAAACTCTTAACCTATTCAAAATTTAAAAACAAAGTTCTTGTCAATGCTCAGTCATTGTCATCGTTGCCTTCCTCATCTTCTCTTACTGAATTTGTTTCATCATCACTCATAAAAATAAATAATTAAAATAATATTGATTTAATTCAAATTTTGATTATATCAAAATTAGATTATCAAGTCAAGCCCTGATCATCTTTCAATTAGGCATGACCAGACTGAAGTTTATAGGATGTTTCAACATAGTCTAATCTCAAGGTTTCAATCAAAATGAATTATTAATATATTATAGCCAATACGACAATGGTATGGAGTTATAATTAACTATGCACAGATAACCATTGAGCCCTAGGAGTCAAACAACTTAGAAACATCGTATATAAACTCTGTCTGGCTCTTCTTTAAATCACTCTCTATAATTTTTTCCTTGGTCACTCTCGAATCCTTGGAGAATAGTTTCCATTCCTGCTTCTATTTCAAGTTTTTGATCTTATTAAATATATATGGCCCAGTTACAAGGCAAAGGCAAAAATCTTTATGAATGTATTCCCTCGACTAACATACCTGAAATTATAATATATGGAAGCCTATAATAAGCGCATATGCTATTGTTATTTGATTTATAGGTGAAAGTTTTTGGATCATTCAGGACTAGACTTTATCTTCCTATGAGTGATATTGATGTAAGGATGTGCCAAATCTTAAAAAGAAAGTTTAGGAGCTGATAACTAGTTGATTGAGTTCAAGTATGTGTTTTGGATGCTTTTAAGTGCAGGTTGTTATTCGGGGTTCAGGTATCAAAAATCCACAAGTTGTTCTATAGGCCCTTTCTAGGGCATTGTCTGTAAAAGAAGTTATAAAGAAGATTTAGGTCTACGTTCTTTGATTGCTGGACATGCTACTATTGAAATAACTTTTTCTAAGCGGGATTTTGTTTAATGCCTCAGGTGGTAGCCAAAGTCCGTGTTCCAATTGTTAAATTTGTTGAGAAGAATAGTGGTTTTTCATTTGACATAAAGTATTACTTGTCTAGCCTTTTATGTGTAACACTATTAATTATAGTGGATGCTTGATGGACTGCAATTCTTTCTTAGCTAAGCATTCTTTATTCTCTATTTGAACTAGTGGATGAAATGGAAAATAGACCTGACCCGACTTGACTCGAAGTCAATGGGCTAGGCTCAAACCTAGCCTCAGGCCCAACTTTTCTAAAAAAGAGCCCAACCTTATTAGATTCTAGCTAAAACTAAGGTTGCAAAGAAATATGTAAGTGACGTAGATGATAAAGTTGTAAGAATTACTGAAATCACAAAAGTACAAAATGAAAAGATTCAAGCTCAAGATGCAACTATTCATAAGCAAGCCACGGAAATGAAATAAATTTCAGCTACTTTTTCACATTTGCAAAATATTGGAGTAATTCCTAGTTTATTACTCAATGCTTTTGCCTCAATTAGAGACCCATCCAGTGCCATAACATCAAATACTTTAACTAATCATGTGAGTTTATAAATTTATAAAATATACAATTGTTAGTATTACTTCTTATCATTCTCATTATATTATTATAAAATGTTAGTACTAAATTTATACCTTAATATTTTATAAAGTAATTGATTGATTCTATTTTTATTTATTTTGTAGGAAACAAATCAATAGTTAACTTTTGGAAAATTTAATATCCAAGATAATTATATTTATTAAAATTATCCCAAACTACTATAAAATAAGAATTTTATAAATTTTGGTGATTTATATATATTTTTATATATACTAACAATTTGTATTTGCTTATGTGACAATATCTTGGCACTAAAAATTCATATCATTTGTGACAATTTCTATATTATGGTCAATAATGAAATTTTTTATCGATTAAGCAATTAAAATTTTAAATTTAATAATATTATTTGTTAAAAACACAAACACATTAGTGATAAAATTTATTGTAACATATAATCTTTATTTAGTGACAACATTATTGTAACATATAACTTTCATACTTTTAGCGAAGAAGTATTAGTGACCAAGAAGTAAATGACACTGATAAAAAAGTACGAGTGACAAATATTTTGTCACTATTTTCAATTATTTTAGTGGCGATGATGTCAAAATAAAATAAAGTATTGTTACAACTTTATTCATCACTACTTTATATTATTTGTGTTGACAAACTTGTCATAAATATGTAAAATTACTATGATCATATAGGTTTGTCGCACATTTCATAATTTTTAGTGTCAGTACTTTTGTCACAAAAGTGTTGCATAATTGTGACTATTTTAAAGTGTTGCATAATCGTGACTATTTTTTCGAAGCAGTTACTATTTCATTAGTGACGGAGGTATTTATGACAGGGAGTGACAACTTTAAAGACTGGACACTATTGATAGTAGTGACTAATATTACTGTTTTTAGTGACAACTTTTGCTTTCACTAAAAGTACAATGTCTTGTGATGTTATAATTAAGAGAATTAATTTTGTCGAGATACAATTTTTCCTTAGTAAACACTAAGGTGCAATCTTTTCTTTTCTTTTGGCTAGCCCTAGTTTCTTTAGTAAATAAGGTATCTCCAATATGATTATTTAATATATTTATGAGACTTCTCTAGGTTTGCTTCCCTTTGGTTGTCATCATTTTCTCTTAGGACTCCTTGCATTAATTCTTGATATTCACCTATCTTAAATAATTTCCATATTATTAACCATGTCTTCCTCTACTGGGAGTTCCTTAGCTCCATGAATAAGAGTAACTAATATTACTGGTTTTAGTGACAACTTTTACTTTCACTAAAAATACAATTTCTTGTAGTGAACATCTTTAGAAATGTTATATATCCTCCTTATCACATTAAAGTAATGGAATAGTTTGAGGAAGTTGTTGATCAATAATAATAGGGACATAGATCTTGACATAATTAACTCTCCTTATGTTTGCAATTGCCTCACCCATGTATAGGGGTTTTCCAACAAAACTAATTAGATGAATGAGTCCTTTTATGGTTTAATATGCAAGAAGAATATTATGGTTATTAAATTATAAACAAACATATTTCTTCTTAAGGTTTTGAAGTTAGGTAGCATGTTTCCTTTTTTGTAAGAGTGATGGTTTATTATTAAAATGCCATTGGCCAAATTCTATAATTTTTTGAGCCACAATTGAGGAATCAAACCTAAAGAGAAAAAGATTGACCTCATCAACAAAAAGTTGACTTAAACGCCATTGCTTATAATGATGTTAGGCTTAAGTATTCATAACTAGAAATAGGGGTCCTTTGTCTAGGAAAAATGCCAGTAATGATGCATCCCATTTTAAGCTCCCTCCTTTTATCATAAGAAAAATAGTTGGTTTAACTTGTTATTGGTTTGGAGGACAATAACACAACTTCAACAAAAGAGATGACTCTATTAAGACTTAGAGTCAAGACTTCTTGCTGCGAGGTTGGGAGAGAAATTAGGAAGGTTAAAGTAACCTCCATTATAGGGGTAAGGGTCACTTTAGCTGAGGGAAGAGCTTGGGGGGATTATCATTAAGAGTAACTAAGTGAGCTTTCGAAGCTAAAGGGGGCAAAAATCTTAAAAGGAAAGTGTCCAATGTTCAACATTTAGTTAAAAATAGGGAAAAATAAAAAGGAGTTCTAAAGTAGGAAAAAAAGAAACCAAAATAGGAAAAGGGAAACAAAAGGAAGGAAGGAGTAGAAAAACTTTGAATGAAGATTGTAAAGAAGGGACTAAGGTATAGGAGAGGAGAAAGAGGAGGAAGAAAAAGATAAGGGAAAGCTGAGAAAATAAAAGTTAGACGATACAATTAAGGAGCACTGTACAAAAAGCAGAAAGTAACAAAAACAACTAGAAGTTGGACAATAGGAAAGGAAAGCAGAGGAGTGAAAAGGAGGAGAATAAGAAGTTATTTTTATAGGGATATCCAATCAAACAAAAGCAAAACCTGATCAATGAACTAACCTATAAGTAAATGAAGACTATATAGGTGTTCTAGAGAGAGGCTAGAGCTTCTCTCTCATACTTGGGTGAGTTTTTTTAAATCAAGTATATAATTTTAATTTAAAAATATTTTATATAATGAATAGGCTTTTAAATGTCTTAATTTAAAAGTTAGAGAATTTGTTAAATTAGAAGTTTAAATTTCTCTATATACAATAAAAAGAACATTTTATTCTTGCTTTTTAAGTATTCAAAGTAGGTTCTTATTATTCCTACTTAAATAAGTGATATGGTAAACAATTTTTTTACTTTTTTATAATTCACCTACTTATATATAAATTATAATGAATATATATATATACTTTAAAAAAATAAGGCCAATTAAAATCTTAATTAGATTAAAAGCATGAAAAAATAGGAGTGTTGGACTTTTGGTCTTGTATTTAATTAAATTTTGTTTTGACCATAAAATTCGGTTAATTACTTGAAAACTAATTCTGATTTTTTAGTTTAATGTTAGAATCTGTAATGTGATAGTTAAAACAATCTAAACCAAGGAATATTAATATTTGATATTGCTTTGAATATAATTTATAGATACGTTAAAAATATATACAAATTTATAAATTTATTGATTTTAAGTTTTTAAACAATCATAATCCTTTAGTTCTCCTTTTCTTAAAATTCGGATTCAAACGATATGGATCTGCTCAATTAGCTTGAATTATAAAGAGTAAATTATAAAAGAAATCCGAATTTTGTTCAATTTTATAATATTAACTTGAACTTTGAAACTATAAAATATCCAAATTTTAAAGACAACTTGTGGCTAACATGTGACTTATTAATGTTACATTAAATTAACTATTGAAAAATTAGAAAGAAAAACTAAAACTCTAATTCGATATTGCCAGAATTGGACCTGGTTCTACAGACATTATATTGAAGAACCGAAAGGTTCCGAGAAGAATGAGAATGAGAAGTTAGATCAAGCAAAACAGGTGAATCCCTCAAAAAATTAGAGCAATGACTTGAGTCCAGATCCTCTGTCCAGTTTTATGATGTCTTATTGTGTCCAGTGAATCTCAGCCATTTATTTATGTGGGTTCCGTATAAATAAATGCGGGTCCCGCATAAATAAATGTCTGAGATTTACTGGACACAATAAGACATAATAAAATTGGACCGAGGATCATTCCTCTCATAAATGATGCTTTATATGATAGAACTTGATTGATTATTATTACATCAAACTTTAACCATTAATTTCCTCTCGGAAACATACATACCGGTTCCTAATCTACAGACATCGAGTACATATTCTTCCAAATTTGATCATTCAAGCAATACAAGAACTCATCAAGAAAAAGAGAGACAGTAAAACAAGAGAACTAATGTGACTATGTGAGCATAGGATCTAAAGACATCAACCCTTAAAAACAGGCATCCAGGCAGCAATAGCAACACCAGCCAAGACAACTGCATCGACAAAGGAACATTTGTAAGCGAACATTTAGTCATGTGTGTTTAGGCTGGATAAAGAAAGAAGCAGAGAGACTACAGTACCATCCCTCCCAAAAGCCTGAACCCTTGGCATTGGTTTTTCCAATAGGAGGAGGAGGAGGAAGAGGAAGAGGAGGATTTCCATTCTTCACTGGTTTATCTTCTCCTGGCTTTGGAACTGCGCAAGGATCTGTGGACAGAAAGTTCTAATGAATTCAACATGGATTCATAATACCTACGTACCTAAAAATTATATGACAATGATTCCATGTAAGTACATCTCTTGGAAAAATCGTGATAGTTATAGATTACCGTAAGGGTGGTATTGATCATTGAAGGTACTCATCTCTTTAAAAGTAAATCCCTTGATGTAGCTTCTGAGATAGATACACAGATTTTCAGAATGGAAGTGCGAACATAACTAGATCAGGATCATTGGATGGTCATAGCATATATATGGATCAAAAAGAAGGGGCGATGGTGGAGTGGTTGCAGCTTAGCGAAGCGGTTAGCTCTTTAGTGGCACAGGTATGGTCATTTCTTCTTTTCAACATTTTAAATTTCAAGTCAAATGACACTAAATCCCATAATGAACTTGCCTGGAAGGTAGTGTTTGAACCAGAAGTTTAAAATAAGAGGGTCTAAATATTTAATTTTTTAAAATCTTAAAAGACCCGATGTACTAATAGGCTTCAAATAATTTCGTCCTTATATATATATATTTAATTTTTTAAATATTGAGGGGCTTAGTGCACCATGGCCCCACGTAGCTCGTCTATGGTGGAAGGCCTGAACTAATTTGTCTCCTTTCTTGAAATGTGGAAATTGTTCATCTTAGTCGAAAAGATCCCTTTTGTTACGTACGTGTTAAGACTTCAATTGATGTTCGTTAACGAATATGTTACCTGACATCCAAATCAAATAAACACGTCGACATCTGGTAATTACGCAGTTTTAAGCATCTAAATTCTGTGGATTTAAGTCTAGGTTTGAAGATCTTGATTTGCTCTTCTCATTAACCTTCAAAATTAGGAAATGGGAATTTTTTAACATTTGGTCTCCTACGATCAAGCAGTAAGAATTAAAGATAGAATATTAGGATCCATAGTCACAAACACACAGTAATAATAAATATATATGAAATGCAAGAAAATTAAATATATTCTCATCAGATCTTCCAATTAGAGACTGATGCTCAAATCAAGAAACCAACATCCTATGCCCATACACCCTTGAGCAACCTTCGAGCACCTAACGTGGCAACACCTCCATCATCAATTATGAAGGCAACTCAAAATTATTCATTGTTAATGTAATCATCATTCGCATCTCATAATGTTAAATTCAATTTTATAAATCCCCTTGACTAACCTAGAAACTCAACTGACCAACATTTTAATTCAAACGTACTAAAGTAGCCAAGATAATTCACAGTAAGCATCTTCAACCATGAATATCACATATAGTTCATAATTCATCCAAGTCATTATTCTAACCTCTTAAAAATCATGCACTACAAGAAAAATGGGATCTAGCGATGAACATTATTGACGGAATGAGTAGGTTTTCCGTCGTTAAGTTAAGTTAGCTACGGAATTTACCAACGGAACAAATCGTCGAAGAAACGGCTGTAAGTAATAATTGGCGATAAAGTGCATATTTTTATCCCTAATTTACCAACAGATATTTTATGTTTCGTCATCATATTTAGTAATGGTAATTTTGTGCTGTCGATAAATTTAGCGACGAAATGTTTGTTTTGGTCAGTGAATTTAGCAACGGACAGGGCTTCTCCATCAGTAAATTTACTGAGGGATTTGACAATTCCGTCGGTAAATTCACGACTAACTATACCTATGGAACTTAGTTATCCTCCAATAAATTCATTACATTTTACACATGGATTTTATTTTTCCATCGGTAAATTTACTAATACTATTTTTTAATTTTTCCTTGCATTTAATTTTATTTAATAATCTTATAATTAATATTTAGTTTATACTGTTAACAGTTATCTGTTGATAATATTTTGATTTGTTTCTACATTTAATTTGTTAAAACAGAAAGTTGATTGATGACATAAAGTAAAAATTATCTTAATTGATAATAAAAAATTATTTGTACAACAATAAGTATTTAATTCATACAAAATGACTACAAATACGTTATTCATTTGGTTACTGCAGATGCTCTGAATGTTGCGATGAGTTGGTGCTTTTCTCCTTTAACTCATCCAACTCATTACAGAATTAGGCTATGTACACTATCGAATGTTGCATCTGAGTTGCTAGTGCCTATATTATGCTCCAAAGCTCATGGACTTCATTGGATACGAACCGCTACTAGATGCTCCTATACTGAATGTGGAAGATTGCGAATAACATGCGTTTGCAAATGAACCTAAGCCGAATATCCTTTCATGACGGTCCTTACTACCTATTGCATGAAGATAAGTTTAACTCTCATCAACATCTTCATATTGCTAAGACTGTCATTGAATGCTTTCTTATATTTGGCCCTATCAAAAGGCAATGTTTATCGTAATAAGTGATAATTATTAAGCATTAATATTAAAGCATAATTTTCACATACATTTAGTTCTCTACATTGGGTGTTCATGAAGGTCACTCCGTCATGCTTCTTAGTGTGAATGTACAAAAAGAGTTGACGTGGTGTAGGTTTCCTACCCAAAGACTTTTCTTGCATCAAAATAAAATATTATAAGTAAACTACAATTTACAAAAATTTCGGCAAAATTTTTCTATTTTTATGATATTTACCCCCTGTTGAACAAAGAAAGTAACTTAACAACACAGTCATATATGATACCAGACATTTATAACATTAACATTCTCTATAATACACATATTTTCATTCTAAAATTTACACATCAAATTAAATTGAAATACATCAAAGTAAAAAAAAATCAGAACATTAGTGTAAAGTGTTATACTTACAAGTCTTTCTGTATACTCGTGGTGAGTAATAGATCCTTCAGTGTGTACAGGAAGACTCTCTCCCCCCGATTCTCCACGTCTGTTAGTAGAATTACGCTCTGAAATGGACATTGCCTCAGGTGATATCTAATACTGCTGTGATGTCTAATATTGCTAACAACGACTCCATATTTCTTCAGAAATATAAGGAGATCGTATACCAGTCTTGTGTATCGCACCAACAAAGTCTCTATAACATAGACAAGCTCATCTCTCCCATACTTTATAAATAACTGCATCAAATTCAAAATCTTAAACAAATTCTTTTTGAAAAAAAGGGAAAACATACGATAAGTACTTATAACCTACAATATTTATTTAATTATAAAAATACAAAAAAAATATTTTTTTCTACCTCAAACTCCTGATGATAAAAATTCTTTGTCGCCTGAGAGATATTCTTCCATATATAACTCTCAAGATTAATCTTTTCCTTGAATTTGGATGCCATATTTCTTAAGCACGGTCTAAATGGAATCAACCTAAATTTAAACCTATAACTTAATTATAACATATGGTGTTTCATGTATTTTCACTTGTAGATTGTTGACAATTGTGATGTAAGTTCTTCCATCAATTCCCTCAACTTTAGGATGGAGGCTGCCTCCTTCACTCGCATCGTTTACTCCTGATATCTCCATCGATATAGGGATGGTGGATGATGTAGCAATAGGTATGGAAGGTGATGCCTCATCTGCAAGTGTAGTAGCTAGAGGTACAACATCTGATTCGGTTACAGCTACAAAATGTGATGCTTCACCTGGAAAGTAATTGGCTCTAAATCGTGGTCTGAACCTTGGTCGCATCATATCCTATTTTCTCTTTGATGGCATATTTTAACCTAAATTTCATATTTTTATTAAATATTCTAGATATATAACAATTTTAATTCAATATATAACAATATATTGTTGATTCAATAATTGATTCATTGAATATAATATTCTATTACAAATACAAACTAATCGCTATCAGCACTTAATTGTAAATCAAAATCATCATCATCTTCTTTTTCTAAAGAATTAGAATCAAACTCAGGCTCCTCTTCAAATCTCTCGCCCTTCTCATCCTCTCTAGTTGAATTTTCAACATCTTCATTATTTATATCGTTCAAAGGTTCGTTCTTATCATATGTAACAAATACATTTATTTCATAAATATCTTCCTAAAATGTTTCACTTTCAATTATCTGTTCTCTTTTTCCAAGTGATTCAAAAATACCTCTAGATTTAACTTTGTAAACGGCCAACCAATTTGACTTATCTTCTTGTAAGCTAGAAAAAGGGACATAATATACCTAGATCGCTTGCATTGCCAACACGAAAGATTCAAATTGTCTAAATCTTCTTTGTTGGTTGATTTCAACTAGATTATATCGGCTATGCACTTTTGTATCAACATTAGGAGTTGGATCAAACCAGTCATACTTAAATATCACATTCCACTTTATTGGCAATGTAGGGTACTCAATTTTAAGTATCTCAATAATTTTACTATAGTAATCCATCAATTATCCTTGTATGCAAACTCCACTATTTACCATTGCCATACTATGACCATGATATTCTATATAATATTTGTATCCGTTAACGAAATACACCAGATACAATTTAACAGTTCCCAAAGGTCCTTTAGCAAGATCACATATGAGCTTGTTCTTTATTGGATTAATCACCTACAATTAATTTCAATACTATGGTACGTGACATTGTTTACACCTGTGAATCAATAAAGCAAGTTCTTACTGTGACTCCTAAGCTCGTGAAATTGTTCACCGATAAGCTTCACGGGATTTGCATCACGGGTTTACAGCCTATATATCATCCTAAGAACTTAGTTATGCCTTAAATCATCCATAAGATCTTAAACTCATTCCACATATTGTAAATACTTAGACCCATTAAAGAAGAACATAAAAACTCATCAATGATTATAAGAATATTCTAAACAACAACACAAAATCAAGACCTCCTTTACATTTACACAAAACTCAAATGCATCATAATTGTATTTGGAAGACTTACCTGGATAAATGGACAACTACAAACTACAAAGAAGAAGGATGACCAACGCTCTTTAGCACAATATAGGACCTGCGATTCATATTTAATATAATACACTTGTCCAATAGTTTTATTATATATTTAATATATTAGAGCAAGCAAATCAAAAAATAATATTGTTTATTTTAAAATAGATATATGTGGACTTTTAGTGGGAGTAATGTTAAAAATTAATGTTATGATAATTTTAATAAAAATCTTAAAAATCAAGATATTTCAAACGATTTATTTAATATTTATTCTATTTCCAATATATATTTTTTATCTTATGGACAAGATGGGCATTCCATTAAATTCACATCTCATGCTTTCCTGCCATACATATTTCAATTTTGCCACTCTTATTGGTTTACGTTTTAGTTTTCACAAAACGGAATAGTGAAGACAATTAATATCATAAAGATTTCTTCGAAGAACCAATAAATTTTGATCTAATTATAAAGATTGACAGTGTGATCTTTTTGTCAAGTACGAAGGAGTATGAAAAGTTTATACACGTTTCTAATTTTTAATATTGCTACCAATCCTGACTTGCTTGGTTTAAATTATTAGTAAAACCATACAGAATATTGATACGACTATCGTTAAGAGAATTTGACTTAAAATAATATAAAAAGAAGGGTAAATTATTCAAAAATAAAAAAGTGTGAAGTCTCTTTATTATTTATATATAAAAATTTTAAATATAATTAACAAAAAGTATTATCAATTATAATAATCAAAATTAACCCTAATAATTTAAATACTCGTTAAACGTTTATAAAAACTAGTCTTTCATCAACAATTAATCAATTATGTAATAACAAATTAAATTACACAATTTAATTTATCAAAAATAAAATTTAAATAATTTTTTAAAAAATAACTAAATATTTATTTAAAGTGTTTTTTTTGCAATTCTTTTAGAATTTTATTCATGTAAAAAAATGATTTTCATACAAGTTTAGAAGCATAAATTAAAGAGGAGTGAAGAACAAAAAGTGAAAAAGCAAGACCAACCAATAAGGCATTAATCATTTTTCTCCATACTCATGAAGTGCGTCTTAATCATTGAATGTTGCTAATGGACCAATTGCATTCCTACTAAGAGGAGCTAGTCCACTTCTTTATAATTACTCAATTACTATTCATTCATTTTAGTAAATTATTTAATAAATTAACAATTCAAAATCAGAAGTAACTGATCAAAAGTCCTCATACAAATGTTGAATATTGAGTTTTACATAAAATATATATATACGGACAGAGATGCATTGCTAAAGAAAAGATAAATACTCTCTTATCTATATCTATTTATCTTATCTATATCTCTAACACGTAGATATTCATTAAGAGTCAAGATATTGCATAAATAACATGGCATATTATAAAATACGGGACCATAGTCCAATAAGAATTGATAATTCTAGCATAATTAGAATATGACATGAGTAAGTGGACAAAATTTTATCATCACGAATACATTAAATTTCACTCATACACGAATACATAAAAATTTAACATGTAAATTCTACTCATAACTTTTTTTGAACACTTCAAAAACATCACAGATTCATCCCAAAAAACCTAAGCAAATTATGTCTTTTTCCTTCCTCAATATTTTCTAGAACATTGCAAAGATACAAATAAATTGTAGACAATTGAAACAATCGCAAAAACACCCCAAAAACTCCTAGGTTCATGCAACGTTCGAACATATATACCAACACGAGTTATACAAAAAATCACAGAGAACAAAGGCTGAATTACTTATCTCCACCGAAGGACACAAGGATAGTGTCCAGAGAAGACAGACGCACACAAACACCGACGAACAGAAGAGGAATCAACAACAGATATTTGAGAGAGAGGAAAAATGAAAATGAAAAAAAGAGGGGGAGAGGGAGGGGGTCTTTGGGTAGGTTAAATATGTAGGAAAACGAAGTCGTTTGGTGTTAAATCAAACGACATGGTTTTCATTTTATTAAAAACATTGAAGCCGAAGGAAACAATGACATTTGCCTCTAAAAATTTACCGACAGAATTTACCAATGGAATAAAAAAAATTTATTCCGCCAAGCATTTCCATCTTCTTTACAGATGGGAAATTTCTATCGTCGCTATACTCCGTTAAAAAATTTGTCAGCATAATTTCCCTCCATATTTACTTATGGATATTTTCTATCGCAAAAATGAAAATTTTCCTGACAATGTTACTAGCAGAAAATGATTTTCTATCAGTAATTTACTATGGTTTTGTTTACATCGATAATTTTCCATCACTAATTACTAATTTTCTTGTAGTGATGCATAATGAATATTTAGTCAACTATAAACACAAAACATAATTTGCAACTGTAAATAATCCATAATGCATCGAAATAATGAAATTAAGGGTGTAGGAAGGAAAATACCTAGATGATGTTATAAAAATGGTGAAGAAGCTATAAAATAATTGCAAAGCTACTAAAAAAAGTTTAGAGAAGGCCTAGAGGTTGGAAATATATCTAAAAACCTAAGAGCAAGATGGATTTTCGAAGAAATCAAGTGAAGGATGTTGTGAAAAATAAGGAAACACAACTTTGGCACTCCTTTTATAGAATGGAACACGATACCTATACAATAACATGTAGAGTAGTGTTTACAAAAACATAGGTACTTGTTAGATTACATACAAATATATCTCAAAATTGGGGCAATGAAGGAATTACATGGTGGGGTGTTGACAAAACATGGGTCTTATATAATGGGGACATAGGGTTGTGTTGACTGAATTAAATGTAGGAAAAGGATACAAAAGATTTAGGGTTGAACACAAGGAAGAAAAGGAGCTATATAGGTCATGGTTTACAATATAATCCACTCTATCTCTTTTTATTACCTAAATACAGGGCCAACAGTTGTGATGTATTTACCTAGGACCAACCTTTCATATAAGGGGCATATTTGAAAATGACACATTCGATTTCTTTATGGATTTTCTTGTATGTGAATATGAGTTTAGCATAGGGAAAACATAGTGGGTGTCTATAAATACAACTTGTGCAGTAGGTCATGTATAGGCTGTGTTTTGAAGTGGCATATTCTATTTCTCTAGCTGAGTCAACTCAGTGTTGGACTCAGAGCCATGTTACTATCATATTCATCTAAAAACCTACAAAACCAAACATCCACTAATTCTAAACAGTTATCATGAAAAATCAATTAGGATTCAATAAAATAAGAGTTAGAAAATTACATTAATACTATGTGAAATTTAATAAGTAAAATAACTAAAAAATAGTCTAAAACATCAAAAACAAATAAAGTGTTGGGTAACCACATTTTGTTACTTAACCTATATAGAAGTGTTGGACCATGTTTTCAGAACCCAACTCTAGATTTAACACCACAGTACAATATTGGTGTCATATTCAATAACACATCCATTAATACAAATACATTGAATCATTATCTATCATATTTGCCTATGTACTATTTCTCATTTCTAATTATCCATAAACTTTTGTCTTCTCACACTCTGAAAAAGCATCACTTTTCTAACTAATTCTATTAACTTAAACTCTTAACACATGCTCATGCATGTGACTCATACTCATGCGACTCAAACTAGGAATCAGTTGCCACTGTCTACTATGACATGACAAAAATACATCTTGACATATATTTTGAAAAATGCCCATGTAAGATACTAAAACTAGGCTATGATACCATACAAGTTGGACCTCGTTTCCAGAGCCCAACTCTAGAATTATAAAACATGAGCATATCACCCTGTAAGGTTATTTCAATGTAATCTCCTTAACCATCAACAGTTCATCTTCTTGCTTTGATACTAAAAGTGTTGTGCCCCAATTTTGAAGTCCTCACCAGTCAAGTAGCAGATACTCAAAAATTCTTCTTCAATACAATCATAGCTCTATGTCTCCGGTTTAATTTGAAATAAGAATCATCTCATTCTGAGCTCTATAGCTCAAGATATGATTAAAATACCGAAGTATGTTCAGTAAAATAACCAATTCATGCTCTTCCAACTGATTCCCTCACTTTCTTTCCATATATTTTTTTAATCAAATCATAAGGCTACCAGTTTTTATAGAGAGATAGAAAAATGTGTTAGGAAACTATTGGTTCAATAATCAAGTCATTTGGAGGTCAGACGTCAAAGTTATGGCCAAAAGAATCAAACATGTTCAGAGTTGTAGAAACCCTTCGGGTGCGATTGCGAGGAATAAAGGTGCGATCGTGAGGATAAAGGTGCGATCGCGAGGAATGAAGGTGCGATCGAGAATAAAGGTGTGATCACGAGAGTGCTTGGTGCGAACGTGACTGAAGCTATCCCGCATATACATCCTATGTAGCATCACTACTTATAATGTTCATATCTCTCAACTTTGATATCCAAAAATTTCATATTATATATCGTTAGAAAGCTAGAAAGATAAGCTACAACATTCAATTCAACCTAGATTAATACATATTTTCCCCTGAATTTAGAACACAAAGTTTTCCCCTATGAAAACTTGAAAATGTAATGTACAACTTGGAAGGTCATGGCCATAACCATTCAACTTTACTTCATTAAACTCTCTAATCTCTACTCACATGACTCATCACTTACAACTAATTCTTATCATTCACAAAAATCCTATCTTTCTTTTCCATAACATCTCACTTATATATATGTATATATAACAACAATTTATGTTCAAAATTCATCATCTCAAGTTGATAACTTCTTCAAGTATACCTAATTTCAACTCAACATCATCCATACATAATTCATATTTCATTAACATCCAAAGAAAAGAGTTTTACAAAGAGTTTTACGTGAACTAGTAATTTATAAAAAAATAGCTAAAACCTTGTGTTTTCTATAACTAACTTAAAATACAAAAATATGCAAGTTCGGAGCGATGCCTTGACTCTCGATCACTCGATCTCTTGCTCATCACATGGAGATGAGGAGGAGTGGGGGTGAGCTTAAAAGCTTATGGGTAACAGTTTATAATGGAGAAACAAACAAAGCCTTGAAAATATTCATTTGTCATAGAAAATTCATATTGAATTCATAAAGCACATGTTTCTCAAATTCTAGTCATGAAATCCAATTCACAAACAACACAATTTATGCATTCATCAACTTGTTCACAAAATCATAAACATATAAGCACATCAGAATAGTTTGGGTAGGTCTATAAACAGAACGAACTAACACATTTCCAAATAATGGTCCTGCGTAGTCGTAAACAAAATGAACTATTGCAATCCCACATAGTGGTTTTACACAGTCATAAACATGAGGGAGTTTGTGAAGGAGCTCTATGCCACTAACGAGTAGATGGGAGAAGTCTAGTCGAAGTGCACTTGACTTAATAGAATGGACTTACCATAAACCCACATAATTATGCATTTCATAACTTGTAAACTTGTTGCTCAAATTGGCACATTTTCGAAACATGATTTCATAAACTTGATATCCTTTCAAAAACATTTTCATTTTTCATTTCCTAATTCATCCACAAAATTCATATAAAAAAATGTAGCACTTTCTTAAAGCATTTAAATAAAAATAATTACACATTTATAAAGTAGTTGAAATTATTTATTTCCATTTCTTGAAGGAAACATTTATAGCTTATTTACTCAATTATAAACATGTAACCCACCTTGAATTCCTTGCTTAACACTTGCTCAAAGATGCCTCTCCTCTTGTTCCTCTTACCTCTCTTGATTACATTGAATCTTCACCAAATGAAGAGTTTCTTAGCTCTTATGAAAGCTTGTCTCTTCTTCTACCTTTTTCTCTTCTCGAACAACCTCAAAATCTCTCTAGAAAGCTTAGAAAAGATAACCTTAGCTCAAGTCTCTTCTTTTCTCTCAACCACTGAAACTCTCTTCTTTCTCTCTTTTTTTCATATTTCTCTCTTCTCTCCCTCATTTCATGTTTTCTTCCTTCTTTAAAATGCAAGATAACATTTTTTCTTCCACTTATACCTTTAATGAGTCTAAATTGTCCATTGTGCCCTTCCTTCATGCCTTATGGCTCTTTTCCTTAAGTATTATGCCAAAATTGCCCTCATGTATTCTAACCTCTTTTTAATTCAACAATATAATGAAATAAATCATACTAACATAGACATAACAATTAAATTCTGAAAATAAATCTATCAAAACCTCATAATTCATTTAAATGATGCTTAACTAAAGGAAAAAATTTGAGGGCCAACGAGAACAATATGACAGGACGTATATGGATCCTTTCTCAATTTGATATCTTACTATGTATGACTTTAATCATTGCTCACTCACTTTGAAATTTTAGGTATTCTCACCCCAAATGCCTATAGCTCCATAAGAAAAAACTTGCATACTTAGAACTTTGTAGACCACTCAATCAAGAGTTAAAGAGAAGTTTCTAATCTTCTTCACGAAACTCCTTATAGAGGATATGTGTATCATACTAGTGCTTGGTCCTCTCCTTGTAGATCTTGATGCGTTTATAGGAATGTAGCCTCAACTCTTCAAGCTCATGGAGTTAGATGAATCATTTTTCACATGCAACTTTTAAATCAAAGTTAAGAGACTTAATCACACAATAAACTTTATGTTATAATTCGACTAGTAGGTGATAGGATTTCCCATAAATTATCTTAAATTGTGACATGTCAATGGAACTCTTATAAGCTATATGATTAGCCCATAAAGTTTCATTTAATTTCATTACCCAATATTTCCTCAATCTAATAACTATCTTCTTAAGGATACTCTTAATTTCTTCATTCAAAACTTCCATTTAGCCATTAGTTCATGGGTGGTATTCTAAAGCAAGTTTATAAGTCACCCTATATTTTTTTAAAGAGGGCCTAAAATTAATGCTTAGGGAAATGTAGGCTTCCATCACTTATTACAAATTTAGGAACACAAAACCTTAAGAAAATCACCTTCTTAAAGAGCCTTGTCACTACCTTAGCATCATTAGTTAGTGATGCTAAACTTTTACTCATTTGGACACATAATCAACAACTATTAGAATATACTTATTACCACATGAAGAAGGAAAAGGCCCATAAAGTCGTTTCCCCAAATGCAAAATATCTTAACCTTTAGGATGTTATTGAGAGCCATCTCATTCCTCCTTGAAATATTCTCGATTCTTTGACACTTGTCACATATGGTCATATATCTATAAATATCATTAAAGAGGGTAGGTAAATAGAAACCTTCTTCTTGCTTAAGAGGTAATTGATAATGGAATAATTAATGTAAACAATAATTTTTGATCCTACCAAGTATAACCTAAATTTATGAATGGAAAACACCACTATTAATAGCTCCTTCTTTGTGGTAACATAATTCACCTAGGCTTTATCCAATGTTTGGCTAGCACAAAAAATAACATGCACCTTCTTATCCTTTTTTAACCCAAAAACCTATGCCTATTACAAAATCACTTATATTGCACATAATCTCAGATAGGAGGTTCTAACTAGGAGGTCACTTAATTAGAGCACATATAAGTGTTTCTTTAAAATTGTAAAAAGAAACAAGGCATTCTTTGATAAAATTCAAACTTACATCCTTAAGAAGTAAATTAGTCAAAGTTTTAGCTATAAAACACTGCTAATATTCAGCATAACCTAGAAAACTCCTAATGCCCTTAACAATAATGGGTGGCAATATATTCTCTATCAATTTAACCTTCATGTTATCAACCTCAATTCCTTGCTTGGACACTAAGTGTCTCAGGGAAATTCCTTCTCTCACCATGAAATGACACTTTTTTCAATTTAGAAGTATATTATCATCTTTGCATTATGATAACACTTTAGATAAATTAGTTAAACATTCATCAAAAGTAGTGCCATATATAGAGAAATCATTTATGATCACCTCTATAATATTCTTTATAAAATAAAAAAGAGTATCATATAGTGTTGGAAAGTAGCAGGAGTTTTACAAAGACCAAAAGGTATTCTTCTATAAGTAAACGGCCATAAAGGTATGCAAACATGGCCTTTTGTTGGTCATTAAAGGGATTTGAAAGAAGTTAGAATAACCATTTATATAACAAAAATCAGAATGCTTTACTAACCTCTCAAGAATTTATTCAATAAAAGGGTGTTGTGGGTATTAAATCATCATTCTTTTTACTAACCTCTCAAGATTTTATTCAATAAAAGGGTGTTGTGGGTATTAAATCATCATTCTTGTTCTTTATAGCATCCTTTTTTATGAACTATTTAGACTGGGATAACCCACTCACTATCATAGATAGGGTAGATTATCCTGGCATCTATTATTTTAAGCATATACTTTTTAACTTCCTTTATATTGGGATTAAACCTCCTTTAGTGCTCAATAGAGGGTATATAATCATCTTCTAGTAGTATTCTATGCATAAAATTTTATGGGTTAATAACTGTAATATCATTAATGGTATACCCAGTAATATTTTGATGTAATGTAAGTACTTTTAGCAATTTTTTAGTTTCAGACTTATTTAAAATTGAATTTACAATTGTAGGATAAGTGGAATTAGGTCTAAGGAATTTATACTTAAGAATGGAAGGAAGAAGTTGTAGTTAAATATGTGGAGTCTTCTTTTCATTCTCACTACTTGGGGAGTTATCTTTCACCATGAATTATTCAAATAGAAAGTTTTGGTCATGTTTAGCTAACTCTTCTCTCACTAATTAGTCGGTCATATCAATCTTACAATAAGAGTCTCCAAAAGATCTCACTAATTAGTCGGTCATATCAATCTTACAATAAGAGTCTCCAAAAGAAGGATATCTAATAGACCTAGGTAAATTAAACTCAAACTTTTCATCACCAACACTCAGTAAAAGCTCTACATTCTTCATACCGATGACTCCAGCTGTAGCTATAAAAGCCCTTCTGAAAATGATGGGGATTTCAGTATCCTCTCCATTATAAAATAACAAATATAGTAGGAATAAAAAGGTACCCACCTTGATAGGTACATCTTTAGATATACTTACTAGATAATTGATGGAGAGGTCTATCAATTATAAGGTGATGATGGTGGACTGCAAGTCTCCCATCTCGAGCTTCCTATAAATAAAGAATAAAAAAACTTTTGGGATCTTTGAGTTTAAAAGGTAATTTATTTTAAATAATAAGATACATTTCTCTGATCAAAGCCAAAATTTTATAGTTCTTGAGCTTTTTTATTAATATCTCCTTTAAAATTTTGGCATAAAAGGGCATCTCTGTTAAAGTATTAGTAAAGGGGATATTAATATACAACTTTTAAGGCATATAAAAACTTCTTAAATTTTTTATCTAGTTTAGCCTTAGCTAACCTTTGAAGGAAGGGCATACGTAACTTGTAATATGGAGGGGAAATGTACTTAGGTTCCTCACTCTCTTCCCTTTTCTCCTTATAAGTTTCACCTTTCTCACTTGATTTCTATTTCTCATTATCTTATCTATCTCTAGCCTTCCTCACCTTAGGATCCTCTAATAGCTTAGGCTTCTGCATGTTATTATCTTCTATTGCTTTTTAAGATTCTCAAGTTAGCTAGGAATTTAAATGATTTGGGCTTTTAACATCTTGTTGTGGGTAGAAATAAAGTCCACTTTAGGTTTTAGCTACTTAGTTGCCTCTTTTATCTCTTAATTCTATTTAGATTGGGTGGTCTAGAAGTTATCTAGTAGAGACTCTAGTTTTAACTTTTAAGGAGGGGTGTTATAGGGTCTTGATTAGAAAGTGGGTGGTTGTTTACTATTTTGAAAGGTAGGGTTAAACATTTTTCAATAGGAGAAGATTGGTTGGTTTCTTCACTTAGGGTTATAAGTAATAGAAAATGGGTTGTTCTTCTAGCAGGGATTATTAACAAAGTTAACTTGTTCAATTGAAGAGTCATGACAATAAGTTTCGCAATTAACATTTTCTAGTTAAATGTTCTGGAGATCCATAAATATCACAAGACATGTTAGATGTACCAATAAAGTTAGCACTTATATGATCAATTTTTTGGAAAAAGCATCAAGTTTTAGTACGTAGAAGATTCAAGGCATTAAGTTCATACTTACCTGGAACCTTCTTTTGAGCGGTTCTTTCACTCGACCATTAGTAATGGTCTTGATTCATTTCCTTGATGAAATTTGGTGCTTCGTCTATAGTTTTGCTCATAAGAGCTCCACTAATAGTTACACCTACTACAATATTCATATTGTAGGTCATCCTATTGTAAAAAGTCTAGACAATTAGCTACTTATTTAACCCATGATGAGGGTATAAAATCAATAGCTCCTAATACCTTTCTCAAGACTCATATGATGATTCGCCTTCCCTTTGGTTAGAGGTAGTGAATAGATCATTGATATGAGTAATCTTACCTAAAAGTACTTAACTAAAAATTCTTGGGACAATTGATCCTAAGTGTGATGGATTTTACTGTTAGGGTTTGTAACCACACTCTCACCTTATCCCTGGGAGAAAAGGAAGACAATCTAAGCTTAATGGCATCATGAGAGACATTATTGAGCTGTATTGTATCGTAGTATTCTAAAAACATTGATAGATGCAGGTTTGGATCTTTCTAAAGGATTCTTTTAAACTAGTTTTGCTATATTAAGTAGTGACAATAGGGCTTTAGATTGAAGTTAGTGGCTTTTATGTTATGCCTCATAATACCTAAACTAATGATTTGAGCATTTAATGTGACAAAATCCTTCAGGGACCTTATGTTCTTTATAGTCATCTTTACCTCCTTAACTTCTATTCCCCTTTAGAGCCTTCTTCTTATATGTAATGTTTTCCTAATCTCAAGATTTGGCTTAATGAAATTCCTAGGATTGTTGAACTATCACATACAATAAGTGGATTATAAAAGAGAAAGAATACAACAAACTCAATAAATAAAAATGAAAGAAAAATTAAAAAAAACTAGTCTAATCAATTTGCAAATTGATCAATATCAATGCTGTAGCGCCCCCTTACCGTAGAGTACGCACCGGAACGCCCGTAGGCCGTCCCGATACATATCCTACACTAAGGGAGAGCTACGATCGGTCACTTCACTACTCTCCTGGCATCGCAAGCATAAAACCAGAATATAAAAATCACTATAATTTAAAATCCCAATTTGCTTTCTCATATCATTTCATCAAAACATAAATTCACATGTCTATCAGTTTCCCACTGTCTATATATATATATTAATCAAAGAAACTGATAGAAAAATCCATCTAGGTCATCCTCAAAAACAATCCCAGCTGACCGACTTGTGTGCCATGACTTCTCTTGCCAAAAAGATCTACACGGCAGGAAAAGTCTCTCTCTAGAGTTAGGAGTCTACTCTCTCGATCCTGAAAAATAGTTTGCAATTTTGGGTGAGTTTGCGAACTCAATGAGAAACCATCATCGATGGTTCACTCAATTCATGCATTTCGCAAGCAATTTACAGATTATAGCACAATCGCAAAAACAGAAATTATACAAAGCAGTTATCATCAGAGTATAAGCATTTATCCTTTTTCCCCAATCACAAATCAATCAAAACATAATAATTGAATACATAACATTTTCCCATTTTATTTCATTGTTGTGACTGAGCGCCTGTACTGTCCCAATATTGAGCGCATTTAAACAATTGTAGTTCAATTCACGGCGTTCTAAACAGGTTGTAAAAAAAATACAAACCCTAACCTTATGTCAAATTAGATTTCATTGAAATTAAAAATTCATCTTTGAACTTTAGAAACACACAATTGTTTTGGAATGATTAAACATCTGAGCTGACTACAACTGTTGTCGCATTCTTAATCGAATGTGGCTTGTTTGAGAACAAAAGAGGGAAAGACGTGTGGGTTAGACTGTGTTGTTTCGACATTGTCACTTCACGATACCAAGGAACGCGGCCCCGACAGAGTCTACTCATTGATTATACACGTTTACAATTTACGCAGCGAAGAAGCAAGAATGCAGGCACTTTCAAGCTGTGTAATGGTATCAGAAATATGAAAATATTCCAATCAAACACACTCTTCTCAACCCATTTGCCAAGAACAAACCCCGAAAACCTCCCCATCACTTTCTCTATTGACCCCTCTTCGCTGCACTCACACTTTCAGCCCACCCACCATACTTCACTAAAACAGACCATTTGGAACCCGTCTACGGGCTTCATTTTAACACCAAAGCCTTCTGTGAAGAGGTCAACTGAACTTCACTGCGGCATTTCGTCGAACGATTTAAATGCTGACACTAAGGGGAGTTTCAGGAGGTGGGTTGAGGTGATCAGTGAGGCCCTATCTACAGCATTCCCGGTATGGGTATTCTTAGGTTGCTTATTAGGCCTCGTGAAGCCTAATGCCTTCGAGTGGGTAACACCTAAATGGACCGTTCTTGGAATTGCGCTTACCATGTTGGGTATGGGTATGACACTTACCCTCGATGATCTTAGTGACGCTTTCGCTATGCCCAAAGAGTTACTCTCTGGTTTCTTGCTACAGTACTCGGTTTGTTTGCCTTTTTCCCTCCTCTCGTCATTTTTGACCATGCTTTGAGGCTCGTGTATTCGTTTTCATAGTCCTTCAACTTTGCTTGTGTATTTATACTTTACCTGTAGGATTTAATACGGATTGTTCTGAACGTGGGCTTCAGGTCCCAAGCATATGTATGTCAGTCAAATCTTGCACGTACATTGTCTTTAAGTGAATGTTGTTTTTAGTCAATTTGTGATCTATAAAATTTTAGTTTGTCGAACAATCTCATGAACATTCTCTTTAAGCATTTAAGTTTAGCATATTGAAGTTTATAGCTGATACTATATGAGGTTGTGTTCTACTTGGTGATGAAGCTTTATAGCTTCCCGCACTTCTAAAAGAAAATCTCATTTGTAGCAAATATTTGAGAGTTCAGTCTTTGATGATATCTTCCATTTATGTGCTCATAAAGACTAGTATTAATCACTGTTGAATGCTTCTCCATCTGAAGGCGTTCCAATTACAAATATAGATTGTTAGACTGGTCTGTGTGATTTTGTTTGTATTTAAGTGACGACTTATGTACACTACAATCATATAGTTCAGCATATTGCCAGTTGTTAAGAGATGTGAGAGAAAAAGGTAAACATGCAATCGGCACTTTAATTGTTGGATCAAAGGGCGTTGGTTTCCCTTCCTTTATGTTAGTGCCACTTGTCTTCCTCTTCCCAATGGGTAGATGATACTGATTTTGTATAAGGAAGTTGATCCCTTGTTTTATTTCAAAGCAAAAAGATATAAGAGCATTAAAGCTCCACGCAATAATTCACCTGCAATTACTAAAAAGTGTAAATGACAGGTAATGCCCATATCAGGGTTTCTGGTAAGCAAGCTCTTGAACTTGCCATCCTATTATGCAGCTGGGCTTATCTTGGTTGCTTGCTGCCCAGGCGGTATGTGTAACTTTTTTCCTATGCAATAATTATCTTCAGTTCTTTATTTGGGTAGAAATTCATTGTCATTTATATCAATGATTGCAGGAACTGCAAGTAACATTGTTACTTATATTGCTCGGTACGTGATTTTCTCCATTATCACTATTGTTTCTTAAAAGTTTTATGTTATTCCATAAAACAGCCACAAGATAAGATGATCTTTCTGTCCTCCAGTGGAAACGTTGCTCTCTCAGTTTTGATGACAGCAGCAAGCACTTTAGCAGCTGTGGTCAGTAATCCAAATTATAATTAATGTTCTATTTCTGAAAATCAGATATGAAATTGCTTACATAATACTTTTTGCTGAAACAGAGCAATGCTAACATAAGCGTCCACTTGGAAATAAAATGAAATTATTAATTGTATTGTGGGTTAAATTTGGGAAAACTCCTGAACTCTTGTAGTTTTCACTTATGGCCTAAACTTTAAATTGTATTACTTAAGTGCATTAATTGTTAAGTTGTAACATCTGTTAAAGTCATCTTCTAAACATACTAGTCTAATAGCGTATATGATTGAAAAAGAAATTCAAGTTACACTTTAGAATATAAGAAACAAAATGTTTTTTTCTTTGAAATTAAAGAATGTATTAATGGAAGGATCAAGCCTTAGAACTAAAGTACAACTTTAAAAAATGATTGCTCAAGAGTAACCTTTGAGCATGACTTAAAGGGATATCAAATTTTACTTCAAAAGTTAGGATGCAACAACGATGGACATTTGTAGGAACATTACATGTGAGTAATAGCTTATATCAACTCACAGACACCATCTACTAGTCATGCTTGCAGAAAGAACCAGGCTTGAAGTTTTGATCATTACCATTTCTTTGATTTTGCTATCATTTTTGGTAGTTACCAATTGAACATTTGAGCTGGAATTTCTAAAGTCCCTGGCATTCCTTTCCCACTAGATAGAGTCAATTATGCGAGCAAAAGCAATAGTGAATAGTTTGTAATCATCCTTAGGTAACAGGTGGTGGTTTGAAGCCCATTGAACTATGTCATTCAAGTTTGTGTGACGGCAAGACAGGTTTCATTTTTGTTACACATCCCTCTATAAGCAGCTGTTGAAGTAGCAGTCGAAGAATAGGTGATTCCTTTATTCAAGAGCTAATAGGAAGAGTCTACATATTGGATTAGGAAGGGGATGGGGGCCATTTAGTTTGTCCAGTACGCTAAGGCTATTTCTAATAGCTAACTAGAGGATGAAAGGCACTTTAGGAGTGGCATATTTGTTCCACACCAAGTTATACCAACTAGGATTAGAAGCATGATTTCTGAAATGATCTCTACATGAGCTGTTGGTGATAAAACTAGAAAAATTACTTATCCATATGGTGTTATCTTCAAGAGTGGCATTTGGATGGTAGTTAAGAAAGTAGAGACTGAAGAAGCTAGCTTCCATGTTGTTGCAGTTCATTCCCCATTCGTGATGAGTTGGTTAACTTTTACATTCTCCTGGAAGTGCAATGTTCTATTTTTAAAATTTGATACGAGATAGAAAGGACCTAAAGTGCTCCAGTTGTTATATCTAAACCTAGTAGTATTACCATTATCTATTTTCACTTTAATAAGCCTACAAAGACTTGATGTAGGAAAACTAGAAGTTTTAGCTACTAGTTAAAACTCACAAAATTAGGAAATATGGTTGATATTAGGCTGCTAGAATATCAAATTTCAGGTCTGAATTTCAGCTAGGAATGAAATTTCATATTTGATATAGCTGGATCTTTAGGGTTTCTCTGCTAGAAATTTTAGGCTAGGATTTTAAGGTTTAATAGGGTTGGAATTTGGGTTTGACATGGCTAGAATTTAGGGTTTGGTTTGCTGGAATTTAGTGATGACACAAACAAGGGAGTGTAGGAAACTAGGAACCACTCGTAAGGTCTAATACTCTTAGAAGAAAGCATTATACCTTTGAAAACTCAAATTTGTCGAAAAGATAGAGGATCCATTATTATTGAAGGGCTGAGTACACACATTTGTGGAGAAGTTCTTAGAATTCTTATTCTATTTGGAAAGGATTCCTAACAAATTAAAATCCTATTGTAATAAAAATTCTATAAGTTCAAGTCATAAACAATTAGGGCAACATATTTAAAACTAGAATAATGTAGTTATCTTACTACTACTTCCTATCTAGTAAAGAATCTTAACATAATCTAAATTTTAGTCCTAATTGTCTTTACTGTCAACTCAATTTTTATCCTTAATCGCACCAAATTAAGGCTTGTGATTGACTAATTATTCCTCTTTTATTTCTTCTATAGATTAAATTTTTTTTTTCACATCAAGACTGATCCTAAGTTTCAGAAGTTGGTGCAGACTCCATTAACTGTCTTTCCTTGGTTTAATAATCCAGAAATTTTTGTCCTCCAAATAATGACCATTGATCCATTTGACCGACAAGGACTCTTTGTTATTAAGGATTCTCCATATTCTTTTAGAAAACAACGCTTTATTGATTGTGTGTATCGATTGTATACCCAAACCACCCTCCTTATTAGGCAAATACTTGAGTTTTCTTGTGACCATCACCTGTCCAGAGGAAGGTTTTTAGTAGCTTCTCCAAGTCTTTGCAAAGCTTTTTAGGCAGAAAGAGATAAGAGGACCAACAGGTGTGAAGCCTACTAATAACTGAGATGACTACTTGTAGCCTGCATAAGTTACAACTTTTATTACACCAGCTACCGATTTTTCTTCTAATCATGTCAAATAACAATTGACAATTCTAGTAAGTGATTATCCTAAAAGTTATAGGAATTCCTAGGTAAGTAAAAGGAGGATCTTTGAAGCTTAGGCCAATCATTTCAACCAGAGAATTACCAATGTTTGAAGCTTCAGAGGAGATCATTAGCTTTTATTTTGTTGATATGTGGCTAAAGGATTCCAGGGAATGCACCAAATAGGAAACTGATCTTGCATTGGCTCCACAAAAAAAGAGTAGGTCATTATCAAAAACAACTTAAAGATCCTTAATTAATCACATTTCTTGTGAAAGGTGAAGCCTTCCTCATTGTTGATATTATGCTCTATTAATTTAGAGAGCACATCAATCGTAATGGTGAACGTATAAGAGGAAAGAAGGTCCCCTTATCTTATATCTCTTGCTCTTCTAACCAGTTCAAAAGCTTCACCATTGACTAATACATTGTTTATTGGAGTGGTGATGCATTATGCGATCAATGTGATGAATTGGGGAGGAGTCCGAATGATTTTAGGGCTATTAGGATGAATTACCAATCTGAAGTATCAAAAGCCTTATAAATATCTATTTTCATTGCACAATTTCTACCTGAACCTTGTTGATGATAGTTCTTCATCAGTTCTTGTGCTTGGAGGATGTTATCCCCCATTCTCCTTCCCTCTATGAAGACTGCTTGAGATGAGTTTATCAGAGATGTAAGTATCAACTTGAGCCTTTTAGTTAAAATCTTGGAGATAATGTTGTAATATGTATTGTAGCAAGCAATAGATCTAAAGTCCCTCATCAAAATTGGATTGCTGATGAGTTTTGTTCTAGGCTTTTAACATCTTGGAGTTGGAGAAGAATGCTAGCACGACTCTATCCACCTGTAGTTTCAATTGGTCCCATGCTTTTTGGAAGAAATAAGCATTAAAACTATCAGGACTTAGGCTTTTGTTGGGATGTAAACTAAAGACAACACCTTCAATCTCTTCCAAAGTGTCAAGTTGAATGAGGAGATCAGACTGCACCCTAGACTAGGAATTGGTAATGAATGAACTCAAGGATAGATTCCTTAAGGATTTTGTAGCGGAGGTGCCAAAAATTTCTTAAAGTGGTCTTTAGTATATGAGAGCAGATCTTTTTGGTTTGATATCAAATTTCCTTTTTCATTTTTGATTGAGTTTCCTTCTCGTAAGCAATGATCTATGGAAGAACTTGGTGTTGCCATCTCTATTTTTGAGCCTGTTAGTCCTCACTTTTTTTTTTTTTGATATGTGATTCATAGATATCTAGGGTCTAAAAAAGAGCCATTTTTTCTTCCAGTTGCTTGATCACATCTGTAGGAGAGACGCAGAGAGCTTTCTGTACTTGTAGTAGATGGGCTTTTTCCTTATCAACAAGATCTGAGGTCAGAACAAGGTTTGCTAGAACTTCTGGTCCCCTCAGTCTAAGAAGCAAAGATAATACTATTGAAATCTCTTAGCAATAACCATGGCTCCTGAATTGGTCCTTTAAAGGACATGAGATCATTCCATAAGGCAATTCTCTAAAACAGAAGTTAGAGGAATAGATAAAAGAAATCCAGAAATTCCCAAGGATGCAATGTTGGATATTTAAATGAATGCATTGATCAGTTGATGAATGATTGAGGATATTGATTTGACCTGAATCATATACCACTACAATTCTTTCATAGTGGGTGGGTTTCATGATTGGTTATCACTCTTCAATTTCTTCTGAATATCCAAAGATTTGCACATTTATCCTTCCTTAGCTTAGTCTCCAAAAATCCAAAAATCATAGGCTTTATTGAGTTGATATAGTCAAAAACCATTTGTTGTTTCAAAGGGCAGTTAAGCCCTTGTGTTCTAGGCTATAACTGACATGGATGCTGAAGGTGTGTTGAGTTCCTAGCCTTAGCCTTCCACATGGATCTTCTTTTAGCAATTGTTTTGAAGTCTTCTTGTGAAGGAACACGAGTGTTCAAGGGAATTTGCTTAGCTACAAAGGTCTCAGGAACCAGCTTGGTGGAGATACTTCCCATATCATTTTCTGTTCTTCATCTTCCAAACTTATGGGCATGACATCCTGGGATTCCAAAGTTGGTAAAGATTGAGAGCTGTGTCCTCCATCAGGAGCTTCTACTAACTTCTATATTTTCAGGTTAGAAGGAGTGGTGGTAATTGTGTTTTCTGTCATCGGAGGAGTGGAGGAATCAGGTTGAGGAGATTGCAACTGAGCTTCCAATCCCATTAGCTTATCATAGCTACCCTTTTGAAAGATTCTCCCAGTAGGTCTCTAGGATTTTCCTTGTTACTTTAGGATAGGTCTTCATTTGTAAGTGATTATACTTGAATCCTCAATACCTAAGCAAAAGGACAGTTTTAGGGGACTCTTAATTTAAATCAACTCCCACACAGATCCTGGCACAATCAACATGTTTTCTTGCAATTGTTGCCTCATGTATACATATAGGTTTCTCTATGAAGCTTGCCAAGGAGCTTTGGCGCTTTGTAGACCAATATTCAAGAGGAATCTTATGGCAGTTCACCCATAAGAGAGTTTCTGCATAACCTTCTAAAGTTGGGTAAAGATTGGTAAGTTAGTGAAGTGCCAGGGGTCATCCTCTATAACTTCCTGAGCTTGTTCCTTACTGGAGAATTTAAAGAGAAGCAAGTTGTCCTTACTCAGCATAACATCCAACAACCCTTTTGATTTTCAGAGCTTAAGGGGCCTTTTTTCTTTTTTTGAAAAATTAAGGGGACCAATGTTTAATTGATGGAAAAGCTAGGCATTTTCCAACAAAGAAGCCTACTAGGGTGAAAGACCAGGCTCTGGCTCCTTTGAGAGTTTCCAGTGGAGGAGAGACTATTGGACCAGTTTCTGTCCTAGAAGGTGGACAGAAATGTAGTGAAGCCTCCGAGTGATCGTCAATCACTTTCCTCCAGTTGTGGGTTGTTTTAGGTGTTTCCCCTAAACCCTTCCAGGAATCCTTGGTCACCTGGAGGTTACGGGTTAGGAATGGTTTTGTCAGCTGCTTTTGGATTTGTTGAAGATTAAGGTGTAGGGAGAGGGGGAAAATGGCTGCCCTGCTGTCCCAAGCCTGAAGTTTCAGAGGCCATTTGCTGTAAGTAGAAGCAAAGGAGGAAAAGCTGACAAAGGGGGAGGGGAAAGTTTAAAAAACCATTCTGAAAATGTTAAACTCAGAGGCGGGAGAAAAATCAGAAAACCTGTAAAGGACAAGATTGCCCGTTTTACCAAGCTAACCAGAGCCTCACAATAGGCAGCAGGGGGAAGGAAGCTTCTGAACACTACAGGAGGTTGAGAAAGAAGTAAGTAGGATGAAGTTTTGGGAGCTAAAGGAAGTAACAATGTATGAAGCTCAAAGTCAATCAAATGAGGGGATCTTGAGAGAAGGTAGACGTTCTCACTCTAGAAGCATTTCTTTTGCTATTCATTTATAAGAAATAAAAATGTTAAGAATTGTGAAATGGAAAAGGAAAAACTAGTCTGAAGCGTTAGGTTCAAGATACTCCTAACCTTGCCTTAGGAGATGATGATATGATGATATGATTGATTAATCAATTCAATTTGGTTTTAGATAGAAACTAATGATATACCATTATTAGAGATACAAATTATAGGATAAAACTAATGAAAGTTCCACTAAGATTAATGCTTTCTTAACATAATTTATACCATATATAGATATTTTTACTAGAATTCATTGTAAAATCAAGTTCTGCATTCTAAAGAGTGCAAGACCTTGAGAGTAAGCAATATGTTTTACTCTCAGCCTTATTCCTGGTCATGATGCATTTGAGCAGGTCTTGGCATATTATATCTTGTTAATGAAACAGTTAAATTCATTTGCACATTTAATATTTCTGCAAGATTTGTGGCACTTACCTAATACTGAAAGAATCCATTTTCCATTTGCAGGTCATGACCCCCCTTCTCACAGCCAAACTTGCTGGGCAATATGTTGCGGTAGATGCAAAAGGATTGCTGACATCAACTATGCAGGTCAATTTTCGGCCTCTTCCTTTTTTGGTTGGAAATAGTTTCTTTGGATATATTTTTATTTCACCTAAAATAATACAGGTTGTGCTTCTTCCTGTGCTAGCCGGTGCATTTCTAAATCAGTATTTCCACAAACTCGTCAAAGTTGTTTCTCCCTTGATGCCACCCATTGCTGTGGGCACTGTCGCTGTTTTATGTGGAAATGCAATTGCACAGAGTGCTGATGCAATTCTATTGTCCGGTCAACAAGTGCTACTTGCTACATCTCTTCTTCATGCATCAGGCTTTTTCTTTGGATATGTATTTTCCAGGATTCTTGGACTGGACGTGGCATCTTCACGGACCATCTCCATTGAAGTAGGCATGCAGGTATATGTTGTCTTGACTGGATTCTCATGCAATGTTTCTGTTGTGGAAAATTCCAATACAGACCACTTGGTTTGAATATATAGCAGAAAGAGATGTTAAGATAGCCAGATGAATCTAAGAATTAAATAATAGTAATATGAAGAATTGAGAAAAGGATTATGATCAATTGAGAAAAAAGTCCGGTGCATCAGGAAATTTGACAGCTTGCGTATCGGACTGTTGTGTGGCAATGACTTGGGGTACTGGACAGATCAAGCTTGTGGGAAGAGGCGCACTGGTAAGGAAGGAGAATAAGGAGAAAAATTAGAAGTGAAAAGAAGAAGAAACAAATAGTTAATATAAATATTAACAGATGGTCAGGACAAGTTTTTGGACATATGCTTGCCTTGTCAATTAAATACGGTAGCTTTCAATATTTTTCATCAATTCCTATTCTGTGTTGCCTGGTTGAGAATATAAATATGTTTGCTTATTTTTCCCTATTAATTCTCTGCCTCCCTTTTCTTTAAGCCTTTTACTTTTTGCAATTTCTTATGTAGTTCAAGTTTCCTGTGACATGCTGTGAATAGTTTTCTGGGTATTTTGTTATTCTTCCTATAGAGGAGCTTAACCCTAATTCAAAGGGATTTGGCCTAGCAGTTGAGTGAATAGTGTACCTACTTCAATTTCATGGGTCCTAGGACCCTCAGGGTGGAGGAAGAAATTTTATTTTCTAGATTTCTTAAGCCCCAGTGTGGACCTCTACTTCTGGAGTAGTCAAGGTGCACGCAGGATGTTCTGGGTGACCGTTACTGCTAAACTAAACAATAAAAAGGAAGCATAACCCTAACTTCATTTTCTTTCTCTTGCAGAATTCTGTGCTTGGAGTTGTTCTTGCGACTCAGCACTTTGGGAACCCACTCACAGCAGTACCATGTGCAGTTTCCAGCGTATGTCACTCCATCTTTGGTAGCCTACTTGCGGGGATTTGGAGGCAAAGCGTGCCTGCAAGGAACCAAAATTGACATGATGTATAGCAACTTTATTAGCTTATGTTTTGAGTCTTATGACATGGGTGGTTTGTCGACATTCGAGATTTGGATTCTTCATTGACTTCTACTATTAGTACGCCGGTTATTGTAATGGCATTCGGTAGCAGAACCATTTTTTTTCTAGATGTAAAGTACGTCTAGACACTTTGGTATAGTTTGAATTGGAAGCACCTCTTATCCATGAATGTTTTGCAGCATGTTTCTGGACCAATACATTTTAGATGCATTTAGTTCAAAGATAAGAGTTGGTACGATATTTTTCTCTGGATAAAGGATATTAACTTCTTAATTATACTAGTACTATAAAAATTATTGTAGAAAGTCTTCTGAATAAGGGAAATAATTGTAGCTTGTAATTGAAACTTTGACAACAATAATGCAATGGCCATCAGATGAAATATTTGACTCCAAGGAATTTAGATTGATCAAATTAGTATATCATGAATATCATTAGTAAATTTGTGGGATGATTTTCATGATCTTGTAGCATTTCTATGTTTAAGGATAACTTTCACAACTTTGGTTTTGATAAGCCTAATGTTTCTTCTTAATACAATGGTGCCACCCTTTTGGCCTGTTTTTGCTCTGTTGACATGCCCGTATCTTCCCACTGGACGCGAATGTATTCTCTTTTTTTAACATATCTGTATCTGCACTATTGATACAAAGTCAATAGTTGCTTTGTAATACATACGTGTTGCAACCTTGGAGACGCAAAAGTATTGACTCTTTAGTTTAACCTTGTTAGCTTGCTCTTTAAAATAAAAGATTAAGATATCCCTTGTAATTTAGCTCAAGATTGCTCTTCATACAATTTTTTTGAGAAGTTTGCACTTCTTACATTGTTTTTTGGAGAGAGTTTGTTATTCACCCTTTATACTCACTTATAGGTGTCTTTTATTACTTCTTATCATCTTTTAAAAGCCCAGAGAGCAATTTAGCCCATAATGTTTATAATGAAATCTAAGTTGGACCCTAATGTCTCGGAGCTTTCAAGTTGAACCTTATTGTTTGAAAAATGTTAAAATCAGACCTTGACTGGATGGAAAACTTGATAGGGTTAGGCCGATGTTAGTTAAATGACGCTTGACTTTTTTATGTAGATTTTTCAAAATTTTTATTAAAGTGGGACCCACATTTTTGATTTGTATCATTGTTATATAAAATGGAAGTGGGTCTTACTTTAATTTAAATGGTGTGTTTGATACCTTGAGTTTAAATAGAAGTGAGTCCCAATTTCATTTAAAGGGTGTATTTGGAAGCCTGCGTTTAAATAAAAATAGGACCCACTTCTATTTAAACTCTGTGTTTGGAAGGCTGAGTTTATGCGTCTAGAGCTATTCCCCAACGCTCATCATTTTGACTTAACACACACCATTTGGAAGCAGCAACTATTCACGCTATTCTGGCTTCTTCCTCAATCCCTAATATGTACCATTCTTCCTCTTCTTCAGCGAACAACATTCCCTAATTTAGACATCCCTAATCCATATCGCCTCTACCACCTGGAACGACTGTCATTCATGTATCACCAATCTATGTGGAACGATTATTGTTCATATATCATCACCACCACCTTCATGTCTGTAATTAAAATTACATCCTCTACCACGTCTTAAGAACTGAGGATCAACGCCATTACCTCGGTGAAAAAGGTAAGAGTTTTGTTTATGAGTATTGCATCAATATTCCAGATTAGGGTTGTTGGGTTCTTGGTTTTTGAAAATTAAACTATTCAAGTTGAGGAATAGTCTATAAGTAAGATGAGAGTCTTGCGATAAAATATTAAGCTTCCCAATTTAGCAAATGAACAAGCTCATTAAAGACTTATGTTGTGATCTTTTTGAGAATAAAGTGTTCGGTGGAGTGCAAGCAGGCAACGGTTTGAGTGAGAGCAACCTCATGCAATACTGATATGAAACTGTTTACAAAATGTTCTGTGGTGGAGTTGTTTTATATTTTTTTTGGGTGTAGGAACAATTTAATATACTTCATTATAATATAATGATTAAGTTTCTTCAACATTTGTTCCATTTTCTCTATTTGAGTGCAACTCTGAGACAATGTTATCAAGTTAAATCTTTTGATATAAAGTTCTTCATACCCTTATCTACTGTATCTTTAATTTCACTTTGAATGTGAACATATTTTGGTGTTACACCTCTCGATCTAGTAGTGTTCAATTGATTACAATTTAATCGATATTTGATGGTTAGTCGGAGCATGGAAGTTGAATTTATGAATGCTTGTAAAGTTAAATGGTTGTATAGCATTGTGATTTCTTTGCTTCTCCAGATTGAAAGGGTAATTGCTACTAACAATGAGAATGTTGGACCTTGCCATATGTTTATAGTGAGTCCATAGTCAAATTTAGATTGTTAATATTATATAAATTGGGTTGCTTTTCAAATGTACAAAAAAGTCCATTTATAGAAATATTGGACCTTACCATATGTTTATAGTGAGTTCATAGTCAAATTTAGTTTTTATAAATAATTTTTTGGTTGATTGGGAAAAATAATTGAAGTGGAAATAGCTAACAAGTGTACTATTTAAATTAAATCATATTCATAACGTAAAATTTCATTGGTACATAAATTTTACCAAGCTTATAAGCAAGTAGGTCTAGCCAAATTATGTTGTCCTCATTATACTGTACTAATTCTTAATGTAATCAACTTGAAAAGTTAAAAATCTTTATTTTGGATTTTACCTTGAAAAGTTAAAACTCTTTATGACTTTAGATTTTACCTTCCATTGATGCCTACCTGTCTAGATTTGGAGATTATAAAGAATATAATGATGCTTCACACTAGAAATTATGATGTAATCCAATGCAGCATAATAAAGTGATTTCATATGTATCAAGACAATTAAAGTCTCATAAGTTGATTATTTGATACATGATTTAGAACTTGCTGCAATAGTAATTGCTTTGAAATCTTGAAGACATTATATATACAGTGAAGTGTTTTGGATATATATAAATAATGTTGAGTTTGAAAGGATAGAATATAAGACCGAGACGATGGATAGAATTACTGAAAGATTATAATTGTGCAAATGAGTACTATCTTAATAAAGCTAGTATCTATATGATGTATTGAACAGAAAATTAAATAACAGAATAACACAAATCCAAATATTGAGGTTACTAAACCTAGTGCAATAAAGAACATAAAATGTTGAGTTGAATTTGGGGCAAAATGAAGCATTATTAGCTGCATTGAAATTTAAAATTAGTTTTATATGAAAGAATTAGCAAAGCCCAAATTGAGGATTCAGAAATTGTGAATCTTATTAAGGAATTGAAAATGAATCTAAATTTTAAGTTTGAATTGGAAAATGATATTTTGTGATTGAAATAGGAAGAATGAGTACCTGATACAGATGATTGAGCAAAGAGATTATTAAAGAAAGTACAAATAGTAACCTACGTTATACATCCTAGTAGGAATACACCGAAATAGCATTTAACGACTAAGGACGTAGAAGCAAGTGACTGCATGCATGAGTTGCCAACAATCTTAACTGTTGGAGATATGCTTTAAGCTTATATTTTGGAGTTTATAGGAACATGAGGTCAATGTACATCTTTGATTGGCTTTAAGCATAACAATTATCACAATGATATCATTATAATACCATATGAGGCGTTACATAACAGAAAGAGTCGTCCGCCTTTATAAGAAAGACGAATGAGTTAGGTAGATCAACACCAAAGATATGAAATATAGTGAGATAGACATAAGAGTTAAGTATATTAACACTAAAGAGATGTGAAATATCAAGTGAAAGATGAATTGCTTCTGAAAGTATCACCTTGACAAGGTGTGCTCAGGTTAGGAAAAAGGGAACAAAGCCCGAAATAAATTGGACCCTATGAAATTATTGTCAGAATAGGACCATTGACTTACGAGTTAGTATTACTAATAAAAGATGTTCCAAATTCACACAGTGTTTCATGGATATGTTTAGGAAATATCATTATGATTCGATATATGTGTTATTGATATTGGAAGTGAAATTGTGAGTAATCTAAAATAGATTGAGGAAATAGTTAAAATAGTGTGATATCAAAATAAGTAATTGAGAGTTCGAGTGATTCCATTGACTATAGTCAAGTGGAAGAAATTATTCGATTAATGAAGCTAAATGTAAAACGGAGGAGCATATGAGGAAACAATACCCCTGCCTTTTTGATCAATCAGATAAGAATTTCGAGGACGAAAATTATTGAGGAGGGATAATTGTAACATCTCATTTCCATACAAAGGATTAGAACCTTAGAATTCTATAAATGAGAAATAGTAATGAGAGATTAGGAAATGCACTTCATGTTCATACATAATATAGTATACATACACGTGAATTTGATTATTGTACATATTACAATGATTTGTTCATGCACTCATTTGACATTTTTGGGGTATAAATGATTGTTTTAATGCGATTATAATGCAAATTATGGATTATGTGTCTTAAAAATTAAGTTGAAGTGTATACGTAGTGAATTAGAATTTTTGGTAAAATATGAAAATTTTCTAAAATTAAGGATATTTTTGGACTAGGAAAAATGTCAAGTGACAGAACAATTGATGAGTAGTAGAAATAAGAGACAAATGGTAGTGAAAGTTTTTATAAATAACATTGGGATTTAATGACATATATCATTTAAAATTGGGAGACAATTGGATTAGAATCGGGACACAAATGGACTAACTTATTAAAAAAACCAAAAGAGTGTAGGAAAATCCCGGTGTGAGCATCACATGCCCACGGTGCGGAAAAACAAAAATTTTTGTTCCGGGACCTTCCCGA
>JAOTIZ010000007.1:14365457-14379713 GCA_027123425.1 Erythroxylum panamense | reverse complement strand
TTTCTTATTTCATTCGGGCCCAAGGCCCAACTAGCACATTAAACTACATCTAAATCATTTAATTCCATTAACTCTCTTCCTAACTCTTTAATGCCATCATATACTAATTAATTTCAAGTTAATTAATGCTAATATAACTTTACTCAATTAAGCTAATCATGTTTAATGACATAAAAAAAATTTCGGGGCTAACAATATGTATATGAAATACTGATTTTAAAATTTTGAAAAGTTAAAATCATTTAAGTCTAAGTAAAAATTATGCATTAAGAATGTTGAAGTACTTTGATGAGATTGATGTGGTAACATTTAATTTTTTTGATTATCTACGGGGAATGAGATTCTATAATGAATACCTCCACAACTAAATTTTATAATAGTATGGATTTGTATAAGGAGGAATACACAATATGAGATATTGTATAATGTAATATTATTTCTTTTATAGTTATACCTAGTATAATAACTTACCTTCAGTAATTCCAACTAAACCAATTGGCAAGATTTCATATTAGATATGAAATCTTAAAACTTTGAAAATGCTAAAGTTAATGATTTAAGGATGTGATGCTTAGTTGAAGCATATATTATCCACTAAGTTTTGAACTAGACTTGATAATAAAAATGTTATGATATATCTAAAAGGTTAGATATAATCTTACATATCCCATTGAACAAAATGTTGTTTCTATAAACACTTATAGGAGAATGGTTTTTATGATAAGTTGTGGGAGTAAGATGAGATTTAAAAAGTTCAAATCTCATGACAATATATCCAATTGGAACTAGTGCCTTTGTTAATATATTTGATATATAATTGAAAGGCTACGAGATGATGAAAGATTCACTACCATGATAAATCCAAAGAGAATATTTAAGACATAACTGTGAAGTTATCATGTCTACAAGGTCATTGTGAGCATAGTTGTCCTCTTTAATAAGAGGATGTCGAGACATATTGCTTATAGTGAACAAAAATTCATGTTTTCAATTTTTGAAAATATAATTGTTTAAGAACAATTCATGTTTGATATGAGAAGGTAACAACTTAAATTTGAGAATTGGATCTATAGAGATAGAAAAAGGTTTTTACCTATTCTACTAATGTACTAAAGGTGTTTGGTATTTGAGATATCTGAAACTTATGAGTTATTAAAGATATTAATTATTCCATGTATGAGTTGATAGTTGGGTTCAAGTTTATAAAGATATTAACTTTAAAAGTAAAATCCTCATTAAGGTATATTTTACTTAGAATATTATTATTTTAATATTAGATTGGTTCCAATGTAGCATTAATTGCTAATAAAGCCAAAATACATTTATTGTTTAGTGGAAATGATTATTTTGGTCATAAGTTCTTTAATAAACTTAGTATAGTTCCTTGAATTGTTCAAACAGTACTATAGAACATTTGAACCGTTAGATATGTAAAAGGAGCTAAGGTCTTATCAAACATCCAATGATGTTTTTAAGCAATTTTTCTTAATTATAAAGATAATTGAGATGAAAATTGAAATATTTAGCAAGTACTCACTATAGAGAATCTTGTAGAAGTCTCTCTCTAAACCACTATCCCAATAATACCATGCTCTTCATATGGTGATATGGTATAAGATACTTAAACAATTGTTTTAGTGCAATTGAGAGATTGTTGGATTATGCCCTATGGTCAATTGGTTGGTTATAGTTTAGTGACATAATTATTTGAAGATTTTCTTTATCTTATACATATGTAAATATATATAGTAAAGTCTATGAGATAAATATACATTCAAAAAAAAATATGATGAGATCATAATTATAAGATTCATATTGAATTTAAGTATTATCCTTAAGTTATTCCCAACTATTATTCTATTAAGACTAAACATTAATAAAGTGTAAAAAAAGTAACACATGTTATGTTTCTTCTTTATAAAGGAAGTAATTAATCTTATAAACTAAAGTATCGAGATACTTAACTAAATGTGTGGGTTCTTGTTAAACAACAAATTACTAAATTGACGCTCTATGAGAAATTCATTTGAAATATTACTTGTATGCCTATAGAAATTATCATTGTGATGAATGTATAAATGATCCTTTAATTTGAGATCTCCAAAGTAATCCCATATAGGGATTGTTATGATTTGATACTACTTATAACCTATTATAGTAAAAGATAACTCAGTCAATAGTCATTGGATATAGTACGAACTATATGAAGGAAATTGAGTCATTAATATACGATTTATCACTGTAAATTGATTAAGGAGAATGTTCTATCATTTTCGATTACTATTGATTAGGGAAATCCTTGACCAAGTTGGAATGACATTTTGAAAATAGTTTTCAAATGCCATTAATTGAATCAATTACCAATGATCATCTTCTGATATGAATGGACTCAAATAGAGTAGACATTAAGCTCTATGTCTAATCGGAGCATTGTATGATGAAATAATTAAATTATACAAGAAAATCATGCATATAAAGGTTAGTCGAAACCACTTTGATATTCTTAAATATCTGAATTGTCATGATGGGTTGCTAGATGTCAATCTTGATTTATAGATATAAATTATTTAATTAGAGAATTAAAGATAAATTAAAAGAGTTTAAATTATCTAATCTAAATATATTTTAGGATTATAATTTATATCCATTGTCAACATATTTAGGAACCTAATGGCCTACGCACAAAGAACAGGTTGAAGAGAGAAAGATGTTTTAATCAAGTTAGATTTGGTTGTAAAATTTGAGAAACTTGATAGTTAAATATGAAATATTTAATAAATAAGGATTAATATAAGATATTGGATCTTATTTAGACATTATTGGTATTTAATCATAATTAATTATGATTCTAATTAAAGTTTGATTAAAATTAAATTTTAATTTCAATTAAATTAAATTGTTAACATGTACAAATCGTATTATAAATAGGCCTAAACTCGAAGCTAACACTCCTTGCCTAAGTCTCTCTGCAATAGTTACAGAATTCTCACATGTTATATAGATATCATTAGAGGCCAGACACTTGTGCAGTTACGATAGTTAAAATGAATCACTTCAAAAACAATTAAAGAGAAACGAAAAGAAAAAGGATCAAGTTTTAGAATAAGGTACAAATTAAAATCCATACTTTATTATATTTTACGTGTTAACAATGTTATAAAATTTTAAGTGATTTTGACTTTTAAAAAATTATACAAAAAAAATTCATTATTATTTTGTTGTATGTGGGAATGGATCCTACCTCGATTTCATAATAGTGACAACATCCAAATAGGGATGACAACGGATTAAGCCCAGCTTGGCCTAACTAGGCCTAGGGTAGTTATTATTTTTTTAATAAAATATCAAAATGATGTCATTCTTTATTACCCGTTAGGCCTCAAGCTCAGACATAATTTTTTAAAAAATTGGGCATAAGGCCCGATTAACATAGGCCTGAACTGTTAACTTTGGTTCAAGTTAGGGTGGCCTGGCTAAGACCATATTGCCATCATTACATCCAAGTACTCCCCACCCCAAATCTTTTGTTCCATAATCTCTATTCCTCCTATTCCCAAAGTGTTTTCATCCCTTCATTATAATAAATAAAAAGATATTGGATGGCTAAGAAGGATTCAGAATAGATGAAATAGGGTAGAGGGAACAAAGGATTTGTCCCGTACCTCCTCCATATCTCTATGTTATTCTATGTGAAAAGAATAAATGTTTCGCTAATTTAGGCTCTTCCTTGCATAAAAAATCACATGTTGTTACTATAGATAACAAATTTTTGTCAAGGGTGGCAACTCTTTGCTTCACTGACAACCAAATAAAGAACAAGACCTTGGGCATCACATTTTTACTCCACATCAGTCCTCGCCAATACTTCACCTAACCTCATCCTTTAAAGATTTCTTTGTTTAAAATGTTGATAAATAAGTTAGATGAGTCCCAAAGACAAACATTTTCATCTAGTCTCCTCTAGTTTGGTAAATATCTGGGCATTATAATTTTCAATTCAATAAGAACATTACACTTCTATCCGAAATAGTCATTTTTACAGCCTTCAAGGGCATTAACAAGTATTCTTATGTGAATATTGATTGGATCTAATTTGATTTATAATATACCTTTAAAATAATAATTAATTGCACTAATTACGATTTTGATGTGACAAATGTAAGAAACATTGCCTAATGTTATGGCCCAAATTTTCTATAAGCCCATATTAAACTTGGTTTAAGGTTTTCTTAGTTTAATAATATATTACATCTTGACTGTTAATGTAGAACTTGATGGACATACAAGATTTAATGTCAATAAAGAAGTGTATATAAACTAGTCCTCTCTCTACCCTAATTAAGTACATACAAAACACATATTTTACTGTCTAAACCATAGTTCTAGAATTGTTGAAACAACTAATGCCAAATTTTTAGAGAATGGTGAGGTTAGTGGTAGTGCTGAAAATCAAGTTGTAGATATTAATGAAATACGGGTTGATGTTCCATTACCTATGAATGTTTTTAAACCCACAACTACAACAAAAATTGTTCCTGCTTTGGAAGATCAAAATAATTAAGAACAACAATTAAATAATGAAGACGCACCCCATAAAGAACCTAACTTACCACTAACTCTTGCAAATGAACCAGTTGGTACAGCTTTAAATAAACCTGTAAGGGTTAGAAGGTCAACTATTTCTAATGATTATGAGGTTTATTTGTAAGAGTTGGATATGATTGTGCCATTGATAATGATCCTACTTCATTTTCACAAACCATAAGTACTGATAAGTTTGAAAGATGGATTGATGTTATAAAAGAAGAGTTGAAATCAATGGCTTAAAATAATGTATGGGATCTTGTAGACTTGCCAGAAGGTTCTAAATGAGTTGGTTGTAAATAGGGGTTTAAGACAAAACACACCTCGAATGGCAATGTTGAAAGATATAAAGATGGCATTGACTATAAGGAGACTTTTTTTACCTATACCAAAGAAGGATTTATTAAGAATAATTTTAGCATTAGTGGCTCAATTTGATTTAGAGCTACATCAGATGAATGTGAAAATAGCCTTTCTGAATGGGGATCTTAAGAAGGAAGTTTACATAGATCAACTAAATGTTTTTCCATCGAAGGTAAACAAAGTATGGTGTGTAAATTGAAGAAATCAATATGTGGACTTAAAGCTTCCAGGAAATGGTATATTAAGTTCAATAATACCATTACTTCTTTCAGTTTTGAAGAAATCACAATTGGTCGGTGTTTGCACCTGAGGATCAGTGGGAATAAGTTTATATTTCTAGTTCTGTATGTTGATGACAATTTGTTTGCTACTAATGACTTAGGTTTGTTACATAAGACTAAAAAATTTCTTTCCAAGAATTTTGAAATAAAAGATATAGGAGAGGCATATGATTAGAATTTCAATATTTCGTAAGAGATCATAAGTTTTATTATGATTATCTCAAAAAGCCTATATTGAGAAAATTCTTGATAAATTTAACATGAGCAAGTGCTTAGCAGGTATAGTCCCTATTCAAAATGGAGATAAGTTTAGTCTTACGTAATGTCCAAATAATGATGTGGAACATAAGGAAATGGAAACAATTCCATATGCTTCTGATGTGAGAAGTTTGATATACTTACAAACCTATACTAGACCTAACATTAGTTTTTGTAGTAAGGATGTTGGGTAGATATCAAAGTAATCCTGGTAGTCAGGGACGGAGCCAGACTCGACTCTAAAGGGGGGCCGGGGGTCAACATCTAAATGCAAAAAAAAAATTTAAAGGGGGGCCACTTATATTTATAATTTTAAAAATATTAATTATATAAGTAATTTTTAAAAAAAAAAATTGAAAGGGGGGGCCATCGCCCCCCTCCCTCTCAACATAGCTCCGTCACTGCTGGTAGTGATCGTTGGAAGGCTGTAAAGAATGTGATAAGATATCTTCAAGAACAAAGGATTACATACTCACTTATAAGAGACCTAATCATTTTGAAGTGATTAGATATTCAAATTTAGATTTTTCCAGGTGTGTTGATAGTCTAAAGTCAACATTTAGCTATTTGTTCCTATTAGCTGAAGGAGCAATCTTATGAAAAAGTGCCAAACAGTCTATTATTGCTTCATCCACTATAGAAGCAGAATTTATAGCTTGTTATGAGGCTACAATTTATGTATTATGGCTACAAAACTTTAATTCAGGGCTTGGAGTTATCGACATAGTAAGCAAGTTGCTGAAAATTTATTACGATATTTATGCAACAGTTTTCTTCTCTAAAAATGAAAAATACTCCAGAGGAACAAAACACATGGAATTGAAGTATTTTGTTTTTAAAAAAGAGATTCATAAACAAATAATGCATATAGAACATATTAGGATGGATCCTATGGTAGCATATCCTCTAACTAAGGATTTGTAACCAAACACATTCAAAGAATATGTGCTTAGGTTGGGTCTTAGTTGTATTGATGATTGATAATAATGTTTAATGATGACGTTTTGGCACTCGTGAGCTCAATAATAATATATTTCTAAATTTAATATTTCTTATTCATTATGTTTATGTATACATGATTGTTTGAATAAGAAATTTGTATGTATTTTCATAACAAGTATATGGACTGTATGTTGCTTATATACGACTTATGAACCTAAACAAAATAAGTTCTTAATGTAGTCGTATATGGAAGGGAGTATACAACTATACTATGTATGCTGACATAACCCACAGTATATGATTTGTTGTGTTGAGGTGTTTATGATGTTAACGATTTATAAGATTGAATTCTTACTAGCCTTATGTTATACTATTAAATGTAATGATGAAACATCTGGCCAAGTGGGAGAATGTAAGAAATATGGCTTAATGTTGTGCCCCAAATTTTCTATAAGCCCATGTTAAACTTGGTTTAGGGTTTTCTTAGTTTAATAGTATATTAAGTCTTAATCGTTAATTTAGTACTTGATGAACATATAAGATTTAATGTCAATAACGAAGTGTACATAAACTAGTCCTTTCTCTAGCTTAATTAAGTACAAACAAAACATAAATATAGAAAGAGTAAGTATTTGTGCATTGAGATATCCATCAAGCTATCATACAGAAAGAGGGTGAAGAGAGAGAAACTAGTTCGTAATCAGTAAAAGCTTTCTTCTCTACATCATGACAAATTCCACTCAAGGTAAGTGATTTATTCACTTCATCTATGTGGTTATTATTATATTCAAGATCTAAATAGGCACGAATGATTTATGTATGATTTATATCTTTAATGTTTGAATGATCAAAAACTGAAGAACTTGCATGTGGTATCAGAGCCTAAGGTTTTTTAATAGATAATAATCCTTTGATTATTTTTCAATTATAATGCTTATAAAAATTATGATTTTAGGGTTTTGTGTAAAGAATATTTTTCCCTATTAGAAAAAAATTGTGTCATTGGCAAATATCTGCATGTGCTTGTGTGTCTCTTGATTTCTTTCTCTAGGTTTGCTTATAACCGTCTGTGCACTTCTTTATTTCTCTGGTTTTAGGATTTGGTTTAAATAAGCAAATAGTTTTTCTCAATTCCACTAAAGAACATTTCTAAGGGAGAATTAAAGAAATTTGACAATAATGAGAGTGGGCCCACACTTTTAAAATTGATTTCTTTGGTTTGCTACACTTACTTTCTTTAGCATCTTTTAGGATGATGGATATGTTGTGTAGCAAATTAGCATGCTAAGAAAATCTTTGATTTAAGAATGGATTAAAAAATCTTTGACTTAAGAATGGGTATCGGGCAATTTTTCAATTTTGGAAAATTACTATATATTGCTTCTTCTTCATAAATTCTGAATTAGAGTTTTTAAAAGAAAATTACAATTCTGGAAAAAATTTTGATGATGGATGAATTATTTTAAAATTTGGATTTCTTATGTCTTGGTTGTATTAATAATATTTTAACCTATAATAAAATTTTAAGTTTAGTTTCATCTTATGATTATGATTATCATTGTTTTTTTTTATATATGACAGTATGATTAAAATTAATTTATTAGTCACCAAAGTGGCAAAATTAGTTTTGAATGTGTGGTCATATAATTTATGTATTTTTTTAAATGCTATTATGGAAATTTTATTAGTTGATAAAAATTAAGGACTTTACCCAAAGGTAACTCAATGTTCTATAACTAATAAATATAAAGGAGAAAGTTGCTTTACTCTTGTCATATATGTATAGTTATCCAAAGATGTTAGATGTATTTGACGAAGTTTATTTAATTTTCTTATAAAGTTTAAATAGCATTTTAATGAGGGTGATTATATGTATTATTATGTTTACCCAAAGGAAACCTGCAATATATTTAATGTATGTGCTTCCTGTCTAAATCTATTACTTAGTGAGCGTTTATATGTTTGTAATTATTAGCCTTAACTCTCAAGCTTCTTCTGTTACCTTGTTCATTAGTGTGAATTTCTCTTAATGGAGCAAACAAGTCACTTTCTATTTATGTGCTTTGGATCTTGACTTGGCGTTATTAGAGGATAAGCCTTCTAACCTTAATGATACCAGTGTACAGGCTGAAAAGGCACACTATAAAATGTGGACAAGGTCTAACAAGCTATCTTTGAACATTATATGAATGACGATTGCCAACAACATTAAATCTACTATTCCTAGTACTGAAAATCAAAATGGTTTTTGGAAGATAAGTTTTGTTTTACCGATAAGGCACTTACAGGGATACTTATGGCTAAACTACCAACCATGAAGTTTGATGGGTGAAAGAGTATGCAGCCACATGTCCTTGATATGACAAATATTGCATCAAGACTTAAGTCACTGGGTATGGTAGTGGAAGACTTCTTCTTAGTGCAGTTTATCATGAACTCACTTCCTACTGAATATGGACTGTTCCACATCAATTATAACACATTGAATGATAAGTGGAATATTGATGAATTGTCCAGTAAGCTTATTTAGGAGGAAGCGAGATTAAAGAAATAAGGAGTTCATTCTATTAACCTAGTGGGTCAAGGAGCTAGAAAGAAACTCAAACCAAAGGACAAGAATTTTAAGAAGAAAGGACCTACTAAAGTTCCATGGGTTGTCGATGGTAAAAGGAAGGGACAAAAGTTAGATAAATGCCACTTCTGCAAGAAAGAAGGATATTATCATAAAGATTGTCTAAAATGTAAGGTTTGGTGTGAAAAGAAAGGTATACGTTATGTCTCTGTATGCTTTGAATCAAACTTATCAGAAGTTCCTTCTAATACTTGGTGATTTGATTCTAGTGCCCCTACTTATGTTTCCAATATTATGCAAAGATTCCTTACAATCCAAACCATAAGCCCAACTAATAACTTTTTGTTTATGAGAAACTGAATGAAAACCCCAATTGAAGGTGTAGGGACTTACAAGCTGACATTTGATACTAGGGATCACTTAGATCTAATGAACACTCTCTATGTACCCTCAATTTCTAGAAATTTAATTTTTATTTCTAGACTTGATTCTAGTTGATATACCTTTAAAGGTGGACATGGTTGTTTCAATTTGTATAAGAGTAATTCCTTTATTAGTTATGGAATGCTTATAGATGGTTTGTATAAATGGAAACTTAATGATGTTTTTTCTGAATCCCTATTTATTGTCAATCATAATGTTGTAATAAAACGTAGGTTGGTGAATAAATGTTTTGTTTATTTATAATATAAACATTTGGGTCATATATCCAAAGAAAGGTTAGAAAGATTAATAAAGAATGAGATTCTACTGAATCTAGATTTTACTAATCTTGGCTTTTGTGTGAAATGCATTAAGGGCAAGCAAACCAAACATAGCAAGAAAGGAGCCACGAGAACCAATCAGCTTCTTAAAATAATACGCATCGACATTTGCAGACCTTTTGACATTCCATCCTTTAATGGACAAAAATACTTCATCACCTTTATAGATGATTTTTCATGGTATGGATATATCTACTTACTGCAAGAAAAATCTCAAGCTGTAAATACCTTTGAGGTGTTTGTAAAGGAGGTTGAGAGGCAATTAGATCAAAAAGTGAAAATTATAAGATCTGATACAGGTGGTGAGTATTATGAAAAGAATGATGAATTTGGACAGTGTCCTGGTCTGTTTGCTAAGTTACTTAAAAGTCATGGCGTATGTGCACAGTACACTATGCTAGGCACACCGCAACAAATCGGTGTGGCAGAAAGGAAAAATAGAACATTAATGGATATGGTTAGGAGTATGATGATTAATTCCTCATTACCCAAAGGTTTATGGATGTATGCACTTAAAACTACTACGTATATGTTAAATAGGGTTCCTAGTAAGGCAGTTCCTAAAACTCCTTTCACGTTATGGACTAGAAGGAAACTTAGTTTAAGACACCTGCATGTTTAGGGTTGTCTAGCAGAAGCACGTATCTATAATCTACATGAAAGTAAATTGGATTCTCAAACAATTAGTGGTTACTTTATTGGTCGCCTAGAGAAATCCAAAGGGTACATATTTTACTATCCAAACCATAGTTTTAGAATTATTAAAATAGCCAATGCCAAATTTTTTTAGAATGGTGAGGTTAGTGGGAGTGCTGAAAATCAAGTTATGGATATTAATGAAATAAAGGTTGATGTTCCATTACTCATAACTGTTCTCAAACCCACAACTACAACAAATGTTGTTCTTACTTTGGAAGATCAAAATAATAAAAAACAACAGTAAATACCGATGAAGAACCTAACTTATCACTAGCTCATGCAAATGAACCAGTTTTATTGCTTTAAATAAACTTATAAGGGTTAGAAGGTTGGCTATTTCTAATGCTTATGTGTTTTATTTGTAAGATTTGGATTATGATTGTGACATTGATAATGATCCTATTTCATTTTCACAAGCCATAAGTAATGATAAGTTTGAAAGATAGATTGATGCTGTGAAAGAATATTTGAAATCAATGGCTCAAAACAATGTCTAGGATCTTATAGACTTTCCAGAAGGTGGTAAACGAGTTAGCTATAAATGTGTCTTTAAGATAAAATGTGACTCAAATGGCAATGTTGAAAGATATAAAGCTAGACTTGTTGTCAAAGGTTACACTCAAAAATATGGCATTGATTATAAAGAGACTTTTCTATCTATCTCAAAGAAAGATTCATTGAAAATAATTTTAGAATTAGTGACTCAATTTGATTTAAAGCTACAACAAATGGATGTTAAAACAACCTTTCTGATTAGGGATCTTGAGGATGAAGTTTACATTGATTAACCCGAAGGTTATTCCATTAAAGTTAAAGAAAGTATAATGTGTAAATTGAAGAAGTCAATATATGGACTTAAAGCTTCTAGGAAATGGTATATTAAGTTCAATAATATCGTTACTTCTTTTGGTTTTGAGGAAATCACTATTGATCAGTGTATTTATCGGAAGATCAGTGGGAGTAAGTTTATATTTCTAATTTTATATGTTGATGACATTTTGCTTACAGCTAATGACTTGGGATTGTTGCATAAGTCTAAATAATATCATTCTAAGAATTTTGAAATGAAAGATATGGGAGAGGCATATGATTAGAATTTCAATATTTCATAAGAGATCATAAGGTTTATTAAGATTGTCTCAAAAAGCCTATATTGTGAAAATTCTTAAGAAATTTAACATAAGCAAGTGCTCAACAGGTACAGTCCCTACTTAAAAGGGAGATAAGTTTAGTCATATACAATGTCCAAATAATGATGTGGAACATAAGGAAATGGAAACAATTCCATATGATTCTGATGTGGGTAGTTTGATGTACCTACAAACCTATACTAGACCCAACATTAGTTTCATAGTAGGGATGCTAGGTACATATCAAAGAAATCCTGGTAGTGATCATTAGAAGGCCACAAAGAAAGTGATGAGATATCTTCAAGGAACAAAGGATTACATACTCACTTATAAGAGGTCTAATCATTTTGAAGTGATTAGATATTCAAATTTAGATTTTGCCAGGTGTGTTGATAGTCAAAAGTCTACATTTGACTATTTGTTCCTATTAGCTGAAGGAGCAATCTCATGGAAAAGTGCCAAATAGTTTGTCATTGCTTCATCCACTATAGAAGCAGAATTTCTAGCTTGTTATGAGGCTACAATTCATACATTATGGCTACGAAACTTTATTTCAAGGCTTGGAGTTATCGACATAGTAAGCAAGCTGTTGAAAATTTATTGTGATAATTCTGCAACAATTTTCTTCTCTAAAAACGAAAAATACTCTAGAGGCACAAAACACGTGGAATTAAAGTATTTTGTTGTTAAAGAAAATATTCATAAACAAATAGTGCATATAGAACATATGAGGATGGATCTTATGGTAGTAGATCCTCTAACTAAGGGTTTACAACCAAAGACATTCAAGGAACATGTGCTTAGGATGGGTCTTAGTTGTATTAATAATTGATAATAATGTTTGATAATGATGTTTTAGCACTCTTGAGCTCAATAATACTATGTTTCTGAATTTTATATTTCTTATTCATTATGTTTATATATACATGATTGTTTGAATTAGAAATTTGTATGTGTTTTCATGACAAGTATATGGACTATATGTTGCTTATATACAACTTATGAACCTAAACATAATAAATTTCTAATGTAGTGGTATATGGAAGGGAGTATACGACTACACTTTATATGACCACCATAACCCACATTATATGATTTGTTGTGTTGAGGTGCTTATGATGTTAACGGTTTATAAGATTTAATTCTTGCTAGCCTTATGTTATATTACTAAATGTAATGATGAAACTTCTAGCCAAGTGGGAGAATGTAAGAAATATAGCCTGATGTTGTAGCCTAAATTTTCTATAAGCTCATGTTAAACTTGGTTTAGGATTTTCTTAGTTTAAAAGTTTATTAAATCTTAATCGTTAATTTAATACTTGATGGACGTACAAGATTTAATGTCAATAAAGAAGTGTATATAAACTAGTCCTCTATCTACCTTAATTAAGTACAGATAAAACACAAATATAGAAAGAGTAAGTATTTATGCATTGAGTTATCCATCAAGCTATCATACGGCAAGAAGGTCAAGGGAGATAAACTAGTTTGTAATCAGTAAAAGCTTTCTTCTCTACATCATGACGAATTCTGCTCAAGGTAAGTGAATAATCAAGAATTGAAAAACTTACAACAAATACTTTAGTTTCTTAATAAATTGATTTGCATATCCGTTGGATGTTGGAGAATGATTTGAGGTTAAAAAATGTGATCTTTGTTTAAAGATAAAATTTAGGAGTACTAAGATAGAGTAATAAAGATAAGATCTGTTATTTGTTAGAAAATAAAATTTTATTTGTTAAGATAAAGTTGTTATCTATTAGAAAGTAGACTTTTAAATTTTTGATTTGTTTGGTTAATCATTACCTTTTATTGCCTATATATTTTGGCCTTCAACGTCAATGTAAAATATATCTCATCAATAAATTGCTTTCTGCATTACCTCTTTTCTACTCTATTTTTTTATTTAGCTTCTAGTTCTAAATTCCAACATGGTATAGGATTTCCGATTATTCTTGGGCTTGCGAGGATTGAGTAGTGAAACCTTTAAAAACTTATGAGTGTTCAACCCTAGTAATGGCATCAAACAATTTCTCTATTGCAAATCTTATTTTCAATGGAGAAAATTATCACTCTAGACTATTAAAATGAAGTCCTATTTGCTAGTTGTCAGTTTATGGGAGGTTATTGAAAGTGAGTTTGAGCCGACACCTCTTTTGTAAAATTCAACCATAAACCAAATCAAAAGAAATGATGAAGAAAAGGCAAAGAAACCAAAAGCTCTATCTTGCCTCTATTCACCCGTGACGGAAGGAATTTTCACGAGTATAATGACATGTGAATCTCCTAAAGAAGCATGGGAGAAACTAAAAAAAGAATTTGGGGGCAAAACTCAAACTAAGATGATGCAAATTTTGAATCTCAGAAAGAATTTTGGGATGTCAAAAATGAAGAATTCTAAAGGTGCAAGGAATATGGGAGCAAACTTATGTCTATAGTCAATCAAATCAAGTTACTTGGTGAAGAATTTCCTACTCAAAGGGTTGTAAACAAGCTTCTTGTGACGCTTCCTGAAAGGTACAAGTTAGAAATTTCATCACTTGAAGTTACTAATGATCTATCAAATATGTTAGCCCCAAAAAAAAATTTTATTTTAAATTAAGCATAATTAGCTTAATGGAGTAAGTTAGATTAGTATTAATTAAGTTGAAATTAATTAGTAT
>JAOTIZ010000007.1:14341240-14356171 GCA_027123425.1 Erythroxylum panamense | reverse complement strand
GAAAAATTTCCAGAAAAATTTCTAAAATTCCACAAAAATGAAAAACACACAAAAATCCACTCCAATTTGATTTTCAAGCACTAAATCATATGTTTCTCACAATAACACATATGTCGGGAAATGTCATGAATGCAAGTACAATCATGTGCATATACAAAAATTACAATTTATGCATATATGGAGGCCATATTAGACATGAACATGCCGATACTAGTTTACACACTCATAACTCATTCCAAAATTACTATTTTACTCTTCCATCGGTGATGGGATGTTACAACTTTAACATTCTTAAATATCTTGATGCTTATAATGCGTTGCTAGATACTAATTTTGATTTATATATGTAAATTATTTAGTTGAAAAATTAAAGATAAGTTAAAAGAATTTAATTTATCTAATCTTAAATATAATTTAAGGATATAATTTATAAACTTTGTTAATATTTTTAGGACCTAATGAGCCACACGTAAAGAGCATATTAAAGAGAGAAAGAATATTTTAATCAAATTGGATTTTATTGTAAAGTTTGGTAAACTTTATGATTAAATATGACATATTTAATAAATAAGGATCAATATAAGATATTGGATCTTATTTAGGTATAATTGGTATTTAATTATCATTAATTATAATTCTAGTTAAAGTTTTATTGAAATTAAAATTTAATTTCAATTAAATCATTAAAATATGTAAAACTTATTGTAAATAGACTTAGACTCTAAGGAAGTTAACATTCCTTGCCTAAGTTCCTCTGTAATAATTGTAGAGTTCTCTTAATATATTATATTAGACATCGTTAAAGGATAGACATTTAGGCAGTTACAGTAGTTGAGATAAACCAATTCAAATATGATTCGAGATAAACGACAAAAAAAGATCAAGTTTTAGAATTAGATACAAATTAAGATTCATACTTTATTATGTTTTATGTGTCAATAATGTTATAAAATTTTAAGTGATTTTGAGTTTCAAAAAATTATATGAAAAATTTTGTGATTATTCTACTACGCGTGAGAACGGATTCTGCCTTGATTTCATAATAGTGATAACATCCAAACAGGGATGACAATGAGTACAGTCAGGACCGGACTACCTCATTTTTTACCTACTTTAACAAAAGTCGTAAAGCAAACAGTAGTAAACAGCACTATTTTACAAAAAGGTGAAAAAAAAAAGCTGATAGAATGAAATCTTCAATAGTTGTTGAAGGTGACGTGTGAAATTCGTCTATCATCATGTCAGTTGTCTCATTCTTATTTTATAAGTGTAAAGTAAGGTCTTTATCGTCTGTCAATTTCATGTCTCTGTCAATTTATTCAATTAGTTAATGGATATTTGGTTTCAGTCCATTCAGCAGGTTGACCGGGCTAGGCCCTATTCCCATCCTTACATCCATTATCTCCCCCATTTCTTCACGTTATTCTACACCTGAAGAACAAGTGTTATGTTAATTCAGGTTCTTCCCTGCATAAAAAACGTGTTGTTAGTACAAATAACTTATTTTTATCAAAAGAACGAGACCTTTGGGCATCACATTTTTACTCCACACCACTCCTCGCCAATCCTTCACCTAACCTGAAGAACAAGTGTTCTGCTAATTCAGGTTCTTCCCTGCATAACAAAAACGTGTTGTTAGTACAAATAACTTATTTTTGTCAAAGGAGGCAACTCTTTGCTTCACCAACAACCGCATAAAGAACGAGACCTTTGGGCATCACATTTTTACTCCACGCCACTCCTCGCCAATCCTTCACCTAACATCTTCCTTTAAAGATTTGTTCATTTGAAATGTTGACAAATCCGTTAGATGAGTCCCCCAAGTCAAACATATTCATCTAGTCTCCTCTAGTTCAGTACATACCTGGGCATTATACTTTCCAATTCAATAGGAACATTATCCCATCTATCTGAATTAGTCATTTTTACAACCTTCGGGGGGGCATCACCATGTATTCTCATATGTATTAAACTGATACTAATAGACGTGCAGCTCATTTCCAACCGTTGACCTTAATGTAACAATCTCGTAGGATTTTAACGAAAGAAAAAAGTTGGATGCATAATTAATTGGAATTGTCCTTATACGCTGCTAAATCAATATGGGTTGAAAATATCCAATGTGTATGGGAGTGACTTTAAGGAATTTGTTTGGTCTAATTGTGTCCTAGTTAATAGGAAAAGAAGTCTTTAATCATATTCTAAGGGGGTGCTTTGCTAGTTGGTATGACATGGAAAGAAAAGAATGAGTAATGAATGAACAAAGATGGTTAATAATATATTATGATTAAAAATTAATATTTTTATATTTTCTTTTGGGACATTACTCCATACCCTTCAATGTTTATTTCCAATCCTTAATATATTCATTATAATTCTTATCTTCAAATGAACCAAACACATTCCTAATTCTAGGGCACTTGGCAACTACATGAGTTTAGATAGAGATATTGCACAAGCTAGGGATGTTGTTGTTGCTTAATCGAAGTCATCAAGAATATGATTTTTGTTTTCCATGGAGGTGGTGTAATTAGGGGCGAGAAAAAGTATTTGAGCCCAGAAATTTAATTCACACAAATGGTAAGTTCTTTGCCATTCTTTTTAAGGTTATATTTAGTTGGACGGAAAGTTTTTAATGAAATGAAATAAAATAAAATGGTTTAAAATAAAATGTAATGTAATTTTAGAAACTTAGTATTTAGGAGGGATGGAAGAATTTATAATGTAATATAGTGAAATAATGTTTAGAAAAAAAGGTTCATAATGTAATATAGTGAAATGTGATTCATTATTTTACATTCTATCCTAAACCTCTCAAATTTGAGATAACTTATTTTTACTATTTAATATAAAATATGATGTATATAAAACTTTCTCCTTTCATTATATTTTATTATATTTTATTATAAACTCTTTATCAAACGATAGAATAATATTAAATTACATTTCATTATAGTAATATCATCCCTACCAAGCATTACCTACCTTCTTTGAAATTATTAGTACAGGCGTCAAAACCTGTGATTAACTTGATCTAATTTGATTTATAATACCTAAAAACTAATAATTAATTGCACTAATTATGATTTCGATATGACACATAGTTCAATTCCTTAATAAATTGACTCGCATATCCGTAGGAACTCTTTGATATGTCAATTCTTCACGTTTTAAGGCGTGGAGACTACTTTTTCTTCGATACGATGCATCATTACAAATCAAATTCGATAGTAAGAATCGCCTTTTTGGATTCTTGTCCGTGTACCATAAAGTTTTATAATGAACTTCAATAATTAGATTTGACGAAAAGAACAAGGCCTAGAATTGAGACTTAGGCTCAGTTTTAGATGGCTACTGGATACTCTTCTGTAAATGGAGGAAAGTTAGGGGGGAAAAATAAATCTAAGGTACGTAAATAATATTGATAAAGTTAGTGACAAACAAATAATATATATAATATTAAAAATAACAAGTATAATTATAAAGTATAAGTGATAAAATTTAGATTGATGTTGCAAATAAATTTAGATTACAAGTTGTTATTTCTTAAATCATAATTTTAAAATTGATGTACAAGATCATTTTTAGATCACGATCTTAAGAAAAATTTTAGATGAACTATATTATTTTGGAAGATTAAATATTGTTCTCACATAGATTATATATTATAGTTTTGTACATTGATAGAAAGCATGAGGTTTGGACGGAATTAAAAGCTAAGGAGAGTAAATTTTGATATTAGAATACGAGAAGTAAGGAAGGAGCAAAATAACTTATTGCTACATACCTTTGAGAGGCTAACCAGTGTGCTGACAGATTGTCAACTTTTGCACGAGTTTTAAGTCCGGATTTGCACCTCCTACGGGAGTCACCGGAGGTTATCCAGGAGCTTATTCACAAACATGCGCAAGGAGTGTCGTACCCTCGTCATCCGTGCTAATTTTTAGTTCCTCCCTTGTATTCAAAAAAAAAAAAAAAAGAAAAGAGCATCCGTTCATCCATCACGTAATGTTAATAACAATGGGGTGATATAAGCAAAACTTTAGGCGCACATAGAGGGAGTGAGAGAGAGACAGCGAAAGAGAAGGGCGTGTCCAGCTTAGGAAAATTTGTCCCATTTGCAATAAAACCATGCATGTCTTCGACCCCCACGTGGGGTCGAGAGAATGGTGAAGAGTGACGTATACATGTATATTGCAGAAGATAAAGCAGCAAAGAATAATTGATGGGCCAAACCCTGTCTGGTACTGCCAATGCCATATAAGTCACGGAGAAGGATTTATGAGTGGGGAATAGCCAATTCCATGCTCACAACTATGGGGACATGTGAGTCCTCAACCCAGGCCCTGCTCCTTTTGAACTCTTTCCCAAGTTCTTTTTGTTCTCCAAAACGCAGCTGGTCCCAGATCTTGGAATCGTCAATCGTCACTGCGACCCACCATGTCTATTATTAAGTATTCAATCATTAAACCAGGCTTCTAAGTAAACGAGCGCTTTTGTTATTGAATCCTATTAAAAATTCTAATTTTGGAAACACAAGTTATCAGTTGTGTTGGTGGTGGGGGAATAGTGTCTCGTAAAAATGGATGAGTCTCAGCTACAAACATAGCAACGAAGGCATGTGATCATGTGCTTTCACCGCTTCTTGCAACATCAGGGGCCTTTGATTTTCCGATGAATTGTATCTCTTTAACAAACATACAAACAGTCCGAATATTAGGGTCTATTTCATATTTAATTTCGGTTGCATTCATTTTTCTTAATTATTTATATATAAAAACAATTGACTGATGCCTAACTACATATCCGATACTAGTAACTTCTATATAGGAAAGCATAAAGAACCCAATAGTCAATGCCAAAACAGGGTAAAGTAAAACACATAACCTCTCTTTATATCATCTTCACTAGGAAATGCTATCAATAAAAACTTTGATCCGTCATTGTACTTGCCTTTCAATCACTAATAAACCCAATAGAAGGGATAATTGAATTGTGAATCAGGATTTGAATTTTTTATTACATAGCCTAAAGTTTGTATCTTTCCTATTCGATAGGAAAAACGCTTAGTTGTGTCGGTAGCCAAATGGTTAATAAATGAGGTTTTGTCGGTTCATTTGTGCCTAAAGTGGTAGGCTTCTGAATCTCTTCTACTTCAATCTAGGGTTAGACTCTTTAGAATTTGGTGTTAGCACGTAAGTAGGTATACCCAACGTCCTCTCTCTTCTTTCTTCAGGCAAGTTTTGGTCAAAGTTTACGGGCTTTAAAATTAGCTTCATAAGACAGGTGCGGGTACAGTAAGATGTCATTCTGATAGGATCTTTAAGAAAGGTCTCCTTACTTATTTAAAGACAAGAAGGGATGGACTTTGTAGTTTATAAGTATTCGCAGATCTGAACTCCATCAGGTATTTTTTATTATTTGTATTTTCATTTATTTTATGTTTTTATTGTAACTTTAGGTCAATCGAATTTTTCCATGCTAGTTTTACTCTGTTCTGTAACCTACATCATTTTTATATTGTCTAATTTACATGTAGGTCTATCGGAAGTAGTCTCTCTATTATGTAGGAGTAAGGCTGCGTACTATCGAACCTCTCCAGACCCCGCTTCATTGCGAGATTTCGGACTAGGTGATGATGATGATGATGAGCCTAGGCATAAAATGTTATATACAACCTGTTTAATAATTAGCTAATTGCATTAGCTGTTAGTTGATAGTTGATTATATCAACTGATTTGATTAGCATATTGCATTAGCTGTTTGTTAGAGATGTTTGGTAAAATTAACTGTATATGTGTAAAATGACTTATGAAGATATGACTTTAAAAAAATTATAAGGGTATGAATATTATATATCTTAGTATTTCATTGAATATTTTTATAAAAATTTAGATTTTAAAGTAATCATGCTCAGCTGTACTGTTTCATCATCTATGAGAAATTTATACAACTTTTTCTATTTTCATTTTTTTAAGGTCAATATTTCATTTCTAACCTATATCTGCATAAAACAATTATAAGAATAAACACTGTGAGGTATCTAGGAACCTCAACTAAGCTGTCCTACTAATCAAAAATTGTTGTATATTAGAATCAACAAAAATATGATTTGTGTAGTACTTAATTACAACTTAATCAAGAATACAATTTAAACAGCAAGATCTTACGCAACTTAGCAATAGAATTTAAAAGGCATAATCGGCTTTTGATATTTAAAATTTTAGCTGTGGGTAGAAAACGCTTCATTTTTTGCTGTTTATTTTAAATCAACCGATGAATCTGCTACTTTTCAAACACCTTTAGTGGTTATTTGACGAGTCAAATAGCTGAAAATAACAAACTAGCTAAAAATATAGGAGCGTTTTTATTTTTGGTTGTTTGTTTTAAATCAACTGATGAATATGCTACTCTCCAAACACCTTTGGTGGCTGTTTGACCAGTCAAATAGTTGAAAACAACAAATTAACTAAAAAAATAGTTGATTGGTAGCTAACTAAACTAGGCCATAATATTTCATTTTGAATTCTTAATTTATTTAAAATAATATATAATTGTGAAATACTACTTGTATTTATAATTTTATTTAATATATTTGAATTAGTAGTTACAGAATTTTTAATTATAAAAATAAACAATCTTTAATTTGATTTAAAAATTCTAGTTAGGTAGAATTTAGTTGGTATTTCCACTTCATCATTTATAAATAAAAATAACAATTTAATAATAAATTATGTAAGGGCCTAAATTTTCGGTTTAGGTGACAATGAAAAAGAAAGATCACAAAAGTTCAACTAACACCAACATGGGAACATGATGAAGTGAAATTGTCAAAAATGACAGCAAGACTGCTGGTACTCCCTCACAGAATGACAGAAGTAACCATAGTTCTTTTTAAGTAACTAAAAGCCATGATGAAATAAGCGTTGAAGTTGTGTGCATTCAGAAACCACATGTTTTTTAAGTGTGAAAAGTGTTGTTTTATAGAGCTTAAGCATAATTAGTCAATAGAAGTGAAGAAAAAGAAGATATTTTTGTTATAGAACACACCATAATTTATTAACAACATAGCTCATTATATAGAGCTGAAATATATCAAAAAATTTAACTTATTTGATAGCTATCACAATAATATCTCTAAACTGATTCCTAAAATCAAGCACTAAATATTATAATCAAATTTGCCAAAAACTTAGTCTTTGATCATTTATTTTGCAGGAATCTGCAAGCCTAAGAGATTTACCAACAAATTCCTCATTGCTTTAAGAGTTGCAGAATTTTAATGTCAAAATAATTCATCCTCTTAATTTACTGCTTTTGCCTCTTCATTTTGTAATTTGCAAATCTTTTTCATATGTCCAATTTATCCACATTTTCTGTATTTAATATTAGGCCTCCACCAACATTTTCTTTGTGAGTGATTTGTTTTTTTACAATGTGGGTATGATGGATATGAATTATCATTGTTTCTGTTGTTGTTGTTGTCGATCTTGTTGAAACTCTTGTTTTTGTCTCCTACTAATTTTTTTTTCTTTTGCTAGCAGAGTACCTTCAATGGTTCCTTCTTTTCTCTTGATCCTTCTTTGTTCTTGTACTTGTAGTGCATTTATTAATTCTACCAAAGACATGCTTGATAGATCCTTAGCTTCTTTCGTTGAAGAAATTTTAGATTCATATCTTTTAGATAAGGTTACAAGAACTTTTTGCACTATTCACTCCTCAAAAAAATTCTTACCTAAAAGCCTCACGTTGTTTACTATGTCAAGCAACTTGTCAGAGTATTCTTTAATGATTTCTGACTCTTTCATCTTCAGCATTTCAAATTCTCTGATCAAGTTAAGCACTTGCATATTCTTTGTTCTTTCATTATCTTGTTATTCCTTTTTGCGGTAATCTCATATATCATTTGTCGAGTCTAGATTCATAATTCTTATGAATACGATGTTTGAAACAACAGAAAATAAGCAGGCTTTGGCTTTAGACTTCCTATTTTCCTTTTTTTGTGCATCTTGATTTGAGTCATTGTAGGATTTGTTGACAATGGAGGTACTTCATAATCTTCCTCCACATCTTTCTAAACATCTATAGCAACAAGATAAGCTTTCATTCGAACAGCCCAAACTTGATAATTTTAACCATCAAAATTTGGTGGTGCATCTTGAGACAGTTGTATTTCAATCTCCACTGCTTGAAGATGGTTATAATTCTTGTTGTAATTCTGGGTTATAAATCAAGTTTGCATCTCACAAGTCCTTAAAGATAAATACTTTGATACCATATTGTTTTTATAGAGCTGAACCATAATAAGCAAATAGAAGTGAAGAAAAAGAAAATTCTTTTATTGTAGAACACACCATAATTTATTGACAGCAACATAGCTCATTATATAAAGTTGAAATACATCAAAAAATTTAGTTTATTTGATAGCTATCATAATAATATCTCTAAACTGATTCATAAAATCAAAACTAAATATCATTATCAAATTTCTCTAAAACCTAATATTTGATTATTTATTTCGTAAAAATCTGCAAATAACAAAAGTTCAACTAACGCAAAAAAATTAGGATGAAATTTGTATGGTGTAGCAATCTGTGGGAACAGGCTGAAGTGAAATTGTCAAAAATGACAGCAAGACTGCTGGTACTTCCTCACAGAATGACACATATATTGCTTAAACAGAAGCAACGATAGTTCTCTTTAAGTAACTAAAAGCCATGATGAAATAAGTGTTGAAGTTGTGTGCATTCAGAAACCACATGCTCTTTAACCAGAAAGGAAGTGAACAGTCATTTCAATATCCATTGAATGAATGCCCAACAGGTAAATTTATACTTGGAAGATATCTGTCTTTTCACTGTGCTTTTACCCTTACTATCCATCAGTAGTTTTTTTTAATTCCTGTTAAGTGTAAAGCTTTCATTAATTTGGAGTTGATAGTCAGATTAGGATTAATGCTTTGGTTTCCCCATAGCAGACCTTGATGTCTCCTACATAGCCTAAAACCTCGGCTGATATAAAAGTTTCACTTTGTACTGTCATAGAGATGGACACATGAAATCTAACAAAGGCAATGCACCATGTCATCCATGTACCACCACAGGCGATGATTCTTCTAAGTTGAGGAGGAAAGTTGCAAGCAAATTGAAGGAGGACAGGAAAACAGGAACGGAAAGCTACTTTGAGAAATTCCCTCTCACCAAATATATATAGACAAATCTAAAAATTCTAACTTCAGTTGTTTTCTATAGCAATTTTACACAGGTGAATTAAAGCCTGCCAATCCTTAAAGGCAGGTCAAATATTTATATAGTTGTGAAAGCTAAATGAGGCAGTGAGATGTCCTCTTTGTAGGCCTATTTAAAAAACGGGTGTTATATTCTCACTAGTTTTGTGGACTGCGCCAATCTGCCCCTTGCATTTATATGCATCCCTTTTATTAATGGCTAAGTTCAGAGCAGTAAAGATAGATAAGAGGTTTACTTGTGGAACCCAATGTCTAAGTGTAACAACTCACGTCCTTTCAAATATAAGAAACTTAGTTACTTATGCCTTTTGTAAAGATAGAATTCCACTCTTTGACAGCTTCTAGCTGTCTTCAGCAATTTAAAGACGGGGAATTAATGGGTTTTATTTTATATTTTCAGGTGGTGAGACTTATCCTAGGCATTTAAGATATAGCAGGCAGCTTTCAACATGCATGTGAGATAGAGTATTTCTGTTCTTTGTGCGAAGAAAACCATTCTGGGTCAGATATTTAAAGACCGTAAGCTGCTGGTTGTAGGAGTCTTAACACAACCTCTTAAAGTGCCTATTTAAGACCCCAAAGTTCTCCTGTTAGTTGCTCTCCATTAGTATACTCAACTTCTATACCAACTTTTCCTTCTCTTGCATACGGCTATGGAGTCTTCCAAAATCTTTGGAAGCAAAGAAGAGTGTAACAGCTGTGAATCAGGGTGGACTATGTACATTGGTTCCCCAATATATGGTGATGATGTTGATGCATGCAGTGACGAAGCAGCCAACAAAAATGAAGGGAATCATAGAAACTACAATCACGCAGATGAAAGTGACGATTCTATGGCTTCTGATGCTTCTTCTGGCCCAAGTCACCAAGGCACAGCTCATTTCAAGCACGAGGAAGCTGAGGTTGAAGGCAATAGCTTTGAAAGGAAAGCTAAGAAATCGATGGTGTTCAAGGAAAAGGCTAAAGGTAGGAGAAGCGATGAGATGGTGGAAGTAGCAAAAAGGGTCAATCCCGCTACTCAGAATGGTTCCAAGGTAAGAAAGAACAACAGGATGGGGAAAAGAATGTAAAAGTTGATGTTTTGCTGTTCATTTCTTGTTTTTCAGTGTCCAAGCATGGAATGATTATGTAGTCCAGATACCACCCCAAAAAAAAAAAAGAAAGAAAGGTTCAAAGGAACTTCAACCTTTGTGCTAGCTAGCTATCTGTTTTGGACTTTCTGATGTATTAGTTCAATCATGAAATGTAATGATATCAACTTCCTACCAATATTAGATGTGAACTTATATATTTGGTATACAGAGGGAAAGTACCTAACTAAAAATGTTTTTAGACAATAGCAGCATGATTGTACTCAGTCTCATGCCTAGGACTTGGCAGTATCTGCTACAAATAGTTGTTATTTTTCTCCTGTATGATTATAGGGTGTTCAATGACAATCTGCTATTTTTAGTATAGATGATGCCATGGTACTGGTATTCTTGACAGAAGTTTTTCTCTCTTAACCATTATTACCACAGTAATTCATACTCATTTAATCGGTTATGCATCTGTAATGCCTAGTTAGAGGAACATAGTAACCCTCTGTTCATCAAGTTTTGGCAATGAACACATACCATTGCATGTGGAAGCAAGTAAATGCAGAAGGACGTAAACGATATCAGAGAAACGACAGTGAACAGCCAGAGTTGCCTAGCGAATCACTCAACGGACGTATGGTAATAACAACGCTACGTTATGCTAGGAAGGCTTCACTACAAAGTGTGACATAATGCATCCGTACTAGAAAAGTCAGATTGAGACTGTACTAGTGCTCTTACCGCATTTACTACCTAAAGACCTCCTTACATATATCTCTTCAGGGACAGAGAAACATAATGTTATTTGTCCTATTCCAAGCACCAAGAGTTAGAAGGTCAGATTTTAAATGCATAAATTTATGCAAGTTTTGATTTATATAGGTAAACTGGTTAAGAACCGATGGATCTTCAGGAAATGCTCCACAAGTTTATGGGCAATGAACAGCCCAAGTCCTCCTGAGTTGTATTGGTACGTATTCTGCAGGTTTCAGCAGCAAAAAAGAATAGCCACGGGTTAAACCAACTCTAGTGACTCATTTTCTTTGTCAGCAAATGCTGCTCTGATTAAATGATTATGGTTTTAGCAATAGCTATAGGATTACCAGTTTTCCAAGACACTAGAACAGGCAAAAGAGAAAAAAGAGAAGAGCAAAGTTTTTATGACAAATAGTGATAAGTTGAAAGGGAACAAAATCCAAGTTCATGGATGAATCGAGAAAGACGTCCATGAAACATCTACTAGCAGTTAGTAATACGGACAAAGGGCTAGAACCTGGTAGACGTGGTGGGGCGATATTGCCATGCACGTGGCGTGACGGAGACATTGGTAATTTGGCTTAGGATTTTGACAAAGCTCTACAGCCTGTTGGCCAAGCTTATATATATAATAATGATCGTTGCATGGAAATTCAAGCTCTTGAGAGTCCAACTGCAATATATTTTTGGTAGTCGTCTTTTCTGTATCAGTTTAGTGTATATTAGATGAATTCTTAAACATTATAAATAGTCTGTTTAGACCCCCACCTCGTCTGCAACTGCAGACTTTTGTGCCTCTTTCAGCTCTCTGCAGTTTTAATCTGCCTAGGAGATGATGTTTGATACAATAGAAGAGTGTTGTTTAAACAACACGTCAAACAGTATATCATATATGGAGACCTATAATTAACCATGTGAGGGGTATTTTGGGAGCTACCACTTACTGGTTATAGCTGATAACGACTAGCTAGTTGGTGATATTAGTACTAACTGTAATTGGAGATATAATTAATCACAAGTGCATTGAAGGGATAACTTCCAAGGATATACAGCTAGTTTTGTTCCTGCAGTCATAGTAGATGCACACAGCTGAAGACAATATCAAGTGTAAACAAGCAGCTGCGGACACAGTAGTACAGGGCATGCATGTGACCACTTGTTCAATTATATCTTTTCCCATTTCGTTTTCATGCTTCAAACTCCCTATTCCATTAGTGGGGGACATAAATCATCACAATCCCATGGGTGTGACCAAGTCGTTTTCATTTGGAAAACGACTTCGATCTAGTTCCTACAAAACGAATCACATGTCCTGGATTTCATATAGACCTCGGCTTGCTGTGCCTTAGGGGGGATATTCTTAAATGTAACAGTCTCAAAAGTCCGCCTGAAATGTGTAACAGTAGAGGAAAGTCGGTGAATGATTAGTACCCTGGAGACTATTTCCCTGATGAAACCAACAAAATGAAATCGGTGTCTGATATAGTTACTTCCCGACCAACCTGTATACATGTTAATTACTCAATGGTTAAATTATCTAAAGTTCATCAGTATACATGTTATTGTAAGAACTTCAAATATTTAAAAGTTTTAAATTCTACTCCAACACCTATTTCTTTACGGTTGATTTGCAAATAATGAAAATTCGATTCATAAAAGCTTGCAAGAACTTGAAGTCAGTCTCAATGCAACGTACGTGATTAATTTTCCTAAGTAGATCTCTTTAACCACCAAAAGCTAGCTGTGTGAATAAGATAATGATCGACACATAGGCTCCCCAGCTGTATGGAAGGCAAGGAAAGGCAGCCCTCATTAGGGGCTTGGGGAATAGGGAACTTGAGGTCCCAATTCTAAATGCTTCTGTCTGTGGAAGGTGTATGTGACGAAAGTTATGAATGCGTAACATCAAGGAGGGCATATTAGTTTACTTAACGCTAAGAGCAATGTCACGAAGGAGAAGACTCAAAGTGAGAACTTGAGAGCTTGTGTGGAAAAGATTTGAGGACTGCAGTTTTCTTACTCTCTAGCCCTAACATGTATGTGGTTGGTGTTCCACCATACGTGCTTTGTTGCAATAGGCAGAATCTCCTTTTAAAGAAAAAAGATAGTATTTTGATGGCTTTCGTGATAGTCATAATTAATATAAATAATATTATAAATTATTTACTTACTCTATACCACTCGTCGATAACCATAATGACAACTAAATTGATGACAATATGTAATTAACTTTTTAAATGTTCAGTTTTATTGATTGTTAGATTAAAAATTACTATTTCAATTTCAATTCTTGAAATTAAAATCATAATTTTAATGTGTCAAATTATATCAATATTTATTAATTTAGTAAAAGCTAAAAAATATTTAATTTTAAATCCCCCTTACTTATATCTATTTTAACCTTAAACATGAAACCTTATCTTCCCTTAAATTGTTCCCTTTTTATATCATGCTACAACATAATAGAATATCAGCTATGTTTTCTTTGGCAAAAAAATGAAAATTGTTGTTAAATGTGGACTTTTGGAGACAATTTCAAAATTCGCCACACAATATCATGGTTTTGGGGAAAAGTAAACTGTAATTTAATTTTCAAAAGTAAATATTTTGTGGACATAAAAAGATAAACATACCTAAAATTTTAATGTTAATAAGATCAAAATATCATAAATTTAAGTTGACTATTATTATTAATCATTAATATTTATGAACAATAAAATAATAATATATATAAATATTGGATATGGTCATATATATATATATAGTAAGTAGTGCAAGATGTTAATTAAAAATTTAACAATTCTTACAGACAAAATAATAAATAAAGTTCCACACCTAATATTCCATTGAAAAGGAAAAGAAATAATTATTATTTTTGAATTCCAAATGACATTAGAGTCGGCAAAAAGGTAAAAGGGTTTCCAATGTTTGGATTCCCAAGAAGCCTCAGCCATCAATTGAAACAATTAAATATCGTCCCTCAGGGTCTGGTGAATTGACACCCTCTTTCAACAACTTCTTTGCTTTAACTAAATTTGCAAAAGTTACATTGAACGATTTCCCAAATCCAGTATGGACGACAGTATTAGATGAACCGCTTATACTAAGCATTTCAACTAATGAGCAAAAAAAATAGAATAATCAAAGCTAAATCAAATGATATTAGGAGTCAAATATGAACATATGCATACCAACTAATAAACTTCATGATCATCATAATGAATAGACATAGTTTTTGCAATCAACCAATATTCGGAAACAACTGATTTCCTTAATCTTGTATGAACCATCGGGACATCACCACCTCCTTCATTTCCATATAAATTCTCTTGAAGATTTGAGGAAGCTTAAAAAACAAATAGTACATACAATGAGATGTTCATCTAATTGCTTCATAACAGAAAATGAGATATTGATGATAAAGAAAGAGAGTTAGTTTGGATGATATTGAGAATCTTGAAGAAGAAGATCGGTCATGAAAGGCAAGTGGTAATTAGGGTTTGATGAGGAGATTTGTTTTGCATTGATTTGTTCTTCATTGGGGACAATTTTACTACATTCCTCCCAACGAAACTCATTTCCACCATCTGAAACTAGTTACCACATCGACATTCAATAATGATAATGTTAACAATTTTATTCTAAAAATTCAGTAGAGGAATTATTATTTGAATGTTCCAATATTCTAACAATGTTAATTTTGTGATCCATCAAGTGAGACTACTTCATACGATGATAAGGTTGAGAATGTTAAGTGTGTATGTACTATATTTAGGGGAAGCATAAACATCCCTTGCAGCTCTGAAATACGATTGTTCCTATGTACATAAACATTCCTTGTAGAATCCT
>JAOTIZ010000007.1:14278467-14303237 GCA_027123425.1 Erythroxylum panamense | reverse complement strand
TTGGTCCTACAAAATACAACCCATTTGCAGTATCAATTGTCCCAATAAAATTATGCAGAATTAATGACAAATGACAACAAAATACTGACAATGTGCAATTATCAAAACTCAACGTGAGGAACCAATTTAAGCACAAAAAATCATGAATTAGGAGTCAACAAGTGCATAATCACATAAGAAATTAGGCCCAATTTATAGTATAAATTTGGTCCAATCACTCGTGTCATTTCCTTTTGAACTAACAGTAACTTCTGTCTATACAGGATCCTATCACACTACATGCTCCTTTTGTTTTAATTATAGACAGGCTCATGTTATTTCCTTTTGAACTAACAATAACTTATAATTTTTTTTAAGTCACATCAATTTCTCAACATCTTGCGTGTGCTTGCTTTATCAGTAAAGACTAAATGGGATTTGCCAAAAGTTCTAAGCTAATGAACTCTAGCAGCTTATTTGTCGTTTGTCTAATTCCTGATATTTTTTGGATTGAAGTGCAACTTAGGGGAGGGATCATTGTGTATTTTTTCTTCTTTATGTTCAGTTCTTGTTAGTTTACTTCAAATAGGTTTTGGTACTAAGATTAAGGAGTATATCCTTGATTTTTACTTGCGATATTACTATTTGTAATTGTTAACCCCTTTAAAAGCTTTTAACACAAATTTGCTTTCAATTTCCAGAAGTATTATTTTATGATGCGAGTAATGGTTTAAAAAATCTTTAAAAAGTTCTCAAATTGTGATTATATAAGATATAATTTATATTTGAATGATAATTCATTTATTTATTTTAAAATATTAAGGAGTTAACAAAAACAATAAATTAGCATACAAAAACAATAAATTAGTATTAAAAGATATTATATTTTAAATTATAAATTTATTAGTTTCTTGCAATTTTTTTATTTTTCATAAATTTCAAATGAGCTTCTAACAATTAAAGTAAATTTCATTCTTCGTATTTAACAACATTCAATTGATACCTGAACATTATAAAATAAATAATTTAGTATCTGCTTAGATAATTTTTTAAAATTAATTAAATTTAAGTAAAAATAGGTAAACGAGGCCTAATATTAAGATCTTCAGACAATTAACTCCTAACATTTTCTTGAAGTAAAATCGAATATTTGAATGAATACTAGAGATATAATTAGATAGTTAAAACCATTGATTAAGGAATTGGGCCTAGAACCAATGCATGTCGGAACTTTGGTCCAATGACAAAAGCCCATGGAGGTTCACCAAGTTAGTTCTCAACTTCGTTTTGATTTCAGTTACATGTACGTAATTCCCGTCTCAACTCTCAATTTATGGGTATCCTCGAGTTTCTCATAAGAAATTTGGCTGTTATTTATTGGCATGTGCACCGAGAAAATAACAGATGCACAGATTAGCTTGCTATCCAGATCTATCCTAACGATATTAGGATCACTTATTTTGATGTTCCTCTTTTAAAGTGCTAGAATCTTCTTTTAAAAGATCACTCGGGATGTAATTTTTTCTATCTAATTAGTATATACTGTACTCTTTTCTTTTACATTAAAAAAGCCACTTAAAAGAAGCTTACGTGTTTGAGTTGAGGCTGAGCAATTGAAATTGGTTATTTATGACGTGCACAAAACTTGACCTTTTGTCATCGATGGCCTTTTGCCACTTTGCCACTCTCTTCTCTTCTTCTCCTTTTCTCTCTCACTCCACCTGTTCAGTTGAGTCGTTGCTTTAAATAACAGACATGTCGAAGTTACTGCTACTTCATGCTCCTCACTTCACTCCTCTCCGCTCCCGCGCCATTGCTTCTGTCCTCTCAAAGCCCCATTTATCCTTCACTCTCCTTTCGTCCGACCTCCGTCACCACCATCACCACCACCGCGTCCTTATCTCCAATTCTCCCTCTCCCTTTTTTTCCGTTCCGTGCTTGCTTCACCGCAGAACCTTCTCTCTTCACGCTTTCGACTCCTCCACCTCCGAAGAAGAGAAAGCGAAAGCGAGTGTAGAATCTGAAGCTAAACAAAATGAAAATGATGAGAGAAGTTCTGATGGGGATTATCCAAGCGGTGATTTTCTGTTTAGAGAACTCGGAGCTTGGGAACGTTTTCTTGTTAAGCTTCGAATGCTCATCGCCTTCCCTTGGGAACGGGTTCGTAAAGGCAGTGTCTTGACTATGAAACTTCGAGGCCAGGTTTTTTTTCTTTCTTTTTTTCCCTACTTCCTTTACAGTTGGAACTGCCACTTTATCACTTACAGAGTGTTTGATTCTCTAATTTTTCTGAGTTTTGTTGCGGTTCCATGTCAGATAAGTGATCAGCTAAAGAGCAGGTTCTCTTCGGCCCTATCTCTGCCTCAAATTTGCGAGAATCTTGTTAAAGCTTCATATGATCCTCGTATTTCTGGTGTTTATCTCCACATTGAGTCCTTGAATTGTGGATGGGCTAAAGTCGAAGAAATTCGGAGGCACATTCTCAATTTCAAGAAATCAGGTGGTAGATAAGAATAAGTTATAAATATTTTCTAATTTAATTCTCCAGTTGTTAGCTGCAATAAATATTTTTTTTCTCCCATTTGTATGCAATTCTTTTGGAAATATACCAACTGGTGTTTTATGCATTGAAGCTCCATGCAATGCCTGGTGGGCTTCCATTAATGAGTGTTAGAATATGGTTGTCATCATCTTGTTACGACTTAGGCTTTTCTTCCATGTTTATGATATTTGGGCATTTGTCAGTTTCCTGTGTGAAGATATCAAGCATTGTGATGAGATATTGTTTTCTAGGACCAGTATTTTTTTTTCGTGCATTATTTCAGTCAACTACTTCCGGATGTGTAGATCATCGAAACCTTTTAGGATATGTAAGTTTTTTTTTTTTTGGTTCTGAATATAAACGTTTTTCAACTTCATAAATATATATGCCAGTCTTTATCAATGGGTGGAAAATTATGACTACTACTCTGCGAATGGCTAATAGCTGATAGACATACTCCTGCAACAACTATAACAAAATGTTCCATGGTACTGCTAGGTAAATTCATCATTGGATATGTCCCTGCTTGTAGAGAGAAAGAATATTATCTTGCCTGCGCCTGTGATGAGCTGTATGCCCCGCCAAGTGCTTATTTTTCTCTGTATGGATTGACTGTTCAAGCATCTTTTCTCCGAGGTTAGTAAAGCAAGCTTTTCTTCTTTTTTTGTTTTATTTTTACATTTCCCAAATGTTGGAGACATGATGGAACCTTAATTGTCTGCGGTGATCTTCAAGTTGGGAAAAGGTTGAAACCAGTTGTTTGCAGTGAAGTGATCATATGCTGCTGAAAATGATTTACGTCTGCTGCATCTTGTCATTTTTACGCTTAAACATAGGTCCATAGCTTCATTGCTGGAAGGCTATCATTTGAAAAAGCGTATCGTCTTATTACTGTTTGATCACTTAATCAAACGTGGGTTTATGTTGTTCACAAGATTAGTCTTGTCAATTAACTGCCCTTTGTGCAGGAAATTTGTATTTTCTGGTTGAAATATTTTTTCTTCATCATATAGTATGAGTCATTCAACGAGCTTGCTACAGTGTGTATATTACTGTCTGCCTGCTGGCATACCATTATGTGAACTGTCACTTGAATAAATGGATTAGTTGTCATTGGATATCTGATCTTCATGCTGGAGTTTATCTTGGATTATGATAAATAATTCATTAGTGCTTTGAAAATGATCATAAAGATGGAAAGAACTAGGACCGTTGAAATTGTGGTCACTGAAAACAAAAGTTAGTTGTATGCTCTCACAAAATTCCAGAAGTTTCATCTTGGTGTGAGCTATGAGGATGGAAGCTTTTGATATTAGATGCTTATAAATTGCTATTAGGTTCTAAGATTCTATTATAAGTGAGATGTTGCAGAAGTGTTGACAGGCCATTTTTTTAATTTTCTTAGAAACTAATCGAAAGGAATTTGGCCATCAAATATCAAGAGCTAAGATTTCATTGCTGAGAAATGATCCTTAACATATGAAATCCATGGTGTTTGCATTTTCTCTTCATCTTTTGGGACTGCTTCTGAATACTTGTGCACCTTGTAATTCTTCTAATCTGTTTTTGCTCCTGAGGTGCTCCCATACATCCATTCTGCAATGACAGTCATGTTTAGAGTAAATTTTCTTTACTGTACTTTCCACTCTCTCAAACTTTTTTTCATATGAAGACTGTGATGCACATTTGCAGCTGATCATCATTACACAATCATTCTGTAGGTGTTTTGGAGAATGTTGGAATTGAACCAGAAGTGCAAAGGATTGGTAAATATAAAAGTGCCGGAGATCAACTAACACGCAAAACTATGTCCGAAGAGAATTGTGAAATGCTGACGGCAATTCTTGATAATATCTATGGGAATTGGCTGGATAAAGTTTCTTCCACAAAAGGTTCTTCTTATCTTAGTGTTTTCGTTGATCCCATAATATGTGAGATTCACTGGCTTCTTCAAATTTTTGCAGGGAAAAAAAGAGAGGATATGGAGAATTTCATCAATGGAGGAGTTTATGAAGTAGAAAAACTAAAAGAAGAGGGGTTTATAACAAAAATACAATATGATGATGAGGTACAGAAAATCTTTTCCTAGGTTTTTCAGAAGTGCGATGTGTTTTCAATATGAGTTAGTCTCTGTGAAACCAAAAAGAGTTTCTGAAAATTTAAAGTGTGAAAATGCAGTTTTACACTAATGGTTGGTACATTTTTCTCTGCACCCCCAACAGTGTTATGTTTTGTGCCCAATGAGAACTTATATATTCTGTGATAATTGAAGTTCTTGTAAACTTTTCTATACCTTGAAAGTGCATGGCAAAGCATGTGACTATATTTTACATTTGACAAGTCTGCCCAGCTGGATGGGAAATGCTTGGTTTCCTTACGTTTATACAAGAAGCTTTTGTTTCATGTTAATTCTAGCATCTTAATCAAACTTATTTCATGCAGATTATCTCAATGTTGAAACAAAAACTGGGTGTCCAAAAGGAAAAAATTCTGCCTATGGTTGACTATAGGTATTTCTGCATTTGTATAGCTTCTATTGCATGCAAGTCAGCTAGGGGACCATTTTAGTTCCTGTTAGAAGCTCTAGCTTAAAAGGCTAGAGATAAGTATATTATTGATAGAAACTCAATGATCTATCGGCTACTACAACAGAAACCGATGATCCCTGACTTCACCAGAGCAAGAATTGCTCCTCAGGGGAAGAATAGCTCCTTCCTCTGTCACAATACACAACTTACTTCCCGAATGCCCTCTCTCTCCTCTCCTACTCTTTTTCTTTTCCTAGCTATCCCCAGTACATTCCGTTATTCCCTGTGCCACATCAGCACATTCTAACTAACTTCTGACATCCTTTCCTGCTGCCCCCTCCCTTTGCCTACGAGAATATACCCTCCACACCCTAGGCTTAGTATTATTATTGTCATTGGTCCTAACAGTTCCCTGACAATTTTATTGCCCCAATATTTGTGACCAGTGGAAATTAAAATTTGGGATCTTCCGGCTTTATATTTGTCAATGCAGTTGTTCTTGAATCATACTCAAGGTCTTATGCTAATGCTGGCTGTTTTTCAACCTTGTCTAATATTTCTATTTTTATTTTGAATAGTAAAACGTGTATAACTGCTGATATGACATCCAAATATCTTAGGCAAACACTGATTCTTGGTGCAATATCCTCATTCATTAACTTTTATATCTGTAGTTTTCTCAATTACAAAGTTGCAGTCTCTGTATTTTTGTGAAGTCTGCACTTAGAACAAAGTTTATGTAACCTGTACTATTGGTCAAATGTCCTTACTTTTTAACATTAGAGAATCTGTCGCTTTATGAGCACAAAGCTGTTGCAGATCTTGTACTTGTTCTTGTTTATGCTTAATATATGATAATCACTTTTTATTTCTAAGTGTGATCTCTTGTATCTGTAAAGATGTGGATGTAAAACCTAAATTATATTTTTCAACCCTTACTGTATATGCAGGAAATATTCACAAGTTAGGAACTGGACTCTTGGTTTAACAGGCAGCAAAGACCTGGTAGCTGTGATCAGAGCCTCGGGTAGCATTACACGAGTTCGGAGTCCTTTAAGTTTCCCTGGTTCTGGTATCATTGCAGAACAATTAATTGAGAAGATTCGAAGTGTCAGAGGTTAGAATATTTCTTCTCAGCTAACTCATTTCCTTTCTGTTTATTGTGAATTGTGATGCAAAGTGCAAATTCTCCATATACTTGAATGTTGTTATCTAAGCAAGGATGGCATTTTTCTTTCTTTTTATTTTTCCTTCTCTCTTTCCTAACATAGATTCATGTTTCTGGATACATATTCCACGTTGGAAAGTGAGCTTTTCAGTTGTTTGGGTAACTGGTGTGGGTAAAGTTAAGGTATATGGATGTTGATTGAGCCCAAGGTTTATGCAAATGTATAGAATTCAGGTTTTGTCCAAGGGAAGAAAATGCCACCTATATTTTAACAATTCCAATCCTTTCTTGAATTAAGCAACAAGGCAATGCGATCAATCTGAATGCTTATAACAGGTGCATCTTTCTTACATTCAAAAACATATTGTGTTATACAGTCATAGGGAATTGGATTCTCAACAGTTAAGCATATAAAATTAGGCCATCATGGCATGCCAGCTTTGGAATTAATTATTCTGAGTTTCTTTTTGGGTTACCGATTATACATAAAGCTAATGCCGGACTGTCAATTAGTCAGTTAAATATGGGTTAGATGCAAATGGTCTTTAATTATTCTATTTAGGTTATAGGAGACTAGTAGTATTAGAAAGATTTAGATTGTGTGCTTAACTAATAATTAGTTTTATATCTAGCTTAGAAGAAATTAGCCAAAACATTGAAAATATAGGGGTTAGCTTCATTACTACATTGCAGTAAAACTTCTTTGTCTGTTGTGTCTTCCTGTCTTTGACCTAAGCTTCAATCACTTATTTCATTCAGGATTCTGCTACTATCCTTATTCTCATCAAACGATAGAAAACATAACCCCAAAAAGGAAAAGAAATGGTTAAAAGCATCTCTACATCCTGCATTTTTTGTTTGCCACATTAACTGCTATATCTTTACAGCTAGAAGCGTACCATTTCTTTTCTGTGCTTGGGTGATTTTCATTCACTTCATTGGTTTAATTTTTTTAAACTTTTGCTAGAATCAAAAAGATATAAAGCTGCCATTATTCGAATTGACAGTCCTGGGGGTGATGCCCTTGCTTCTGATTTGTAAGTTTGCTACAATTGAATCTTTATGTTTCAGTTTTAATTCTTTTTCCCTTTTCTTCTTCCAGTTGATGTCTAAATATTTTAATTATAATAATTTGACATTGTTGCTGAGTTATAACACTTGAAAGTTTGATCTCAGTGACATTATGTAATAAATGTCATATTGTAGTTAGAATCATCACTCTTTCCGTTTATTTAATGCAAGGATTTGGAAACATGTAGAACACACATCTTTGGTAGCGATGTCTTTGTTAGAAAAACACTTTGTTGTCTCCATAGGAAAGGATTGCCTGAATGTCAGATTCAGTTTTTGTGCAACAACATTATTTTTGTATGATGGTCTTGTCCTGGCCACCATTTCGTAAGAACTAAACAATGCTGCTGACAGCTGTTGAAAGGAATATGGGCTTGTTCACCCACTTAATGTGTTCGCCATGCCTTATCCTTCTAGAATCTCATATTGGGTAGTCCATTTCAATCAACTCTATGCTAGCATTTCCAAGCCTCTTATGCCATATCAAATGGGTAAACAAATAATTGCATCTTTGGTAGCTGTTGCGTTTGGTTTGAATTGGCAGCTTACCGCCAAAAGTCATACACTATTTGCTGCCAAAAGTCATACACTATTTGTTAACATGTATTTGCAGAGTAACATACACAATGAATAAGAGACGATGTCTTACTAAATTATGATGTCTACTGATTTGATAAGTATCAACTAGGTCTTTATTGAGCCCTTCAAGTTTATCATGTACAGAATGTGGAGGGAGATCAGACTCTTGGCTGAATCAAAACCTGTTATTGCATCAATGTCTGATGTAGCAGCAAGTGGAGGATACTATATGGCAATGGCTGCAGGGACCATTGTTGCAGAAAAGTTAACTTTAACTGGTTCAATTGGGGTTGTTACAGGTGAACCTAATATCAATCGTTTAGTTAACTATAACTAAAAGATATGTGAAAACCACTAGATAATATTCTCTTCCTTTCCCTAGATCCAGGGGGAACAATGGTTTGTATTTGGTTTGGTTTTCTTTTAGAAAATCCTCACTCTACTTGAGCTTAGAGTTGCTGATATAGAGGACAACCATGAAAACAATTTGGGGACAATGGGGAAGTTTAAATTACTACTTATTAGACCATGGTAAATTATCCGTGTCATGGTCCTCATAATTGTCTCTTGTAGGGAAGTTTAACTTGGGGAAACTGTATGAGAAGCTTGGCTTTAACAAGGAGATTCTGTCAAGAGGTAAATATGCTGAGCTCCTTGCAGCTGAACAACGGCCTTTGAGGTAGGAGATCTTGTTCTCTTTCATCTAACCGTTAATATTATGTTGCCAGTTTCCTCTGCTTTTGGTTTGTCCTATGATACGCTATAATGCTTGAAGAAAATTAACTAGCATAAATTTCCAGACCAGATGAAGCTGAACTTTTTGCGAAGTCTGCTCAGCATGCATACGAGCAATTTCGAGACAAGGCAGCATTCTCAAGGTCAATGCCGGTATGCTTTACACTTGCCTAAAAATTGATACTATCAAAGCAAGAGAAAACATTGGTGTTCGAGAGGGAAAATTGTATGAAGTTATGAAATGAAAGATAATGGAAGTTTATGCTTCTTCTTGCAGGTAGACAAGATGGAAGAGGTTGCACAAGGCAGAGTCTGGACTGGCAATGATGCTGCTTCACGAGGTCTAGTTGATGCCCTTGGCGGGCTTTCTCGTGCTGTTGCCATAGCAAAACAAAAGGCAAATATTCCTCAGGACAAGCAGGTTGGTTTGAACTTCTTCAGCTTCATCAACTCCATGGATCTAGAACACAATTTAGATAATATATTTTGGATTTCAAACTTATTTCAATTGAATAAACTAGGTTTTATTTTTGACACAAGTGTCCCCTTGGATTGATTGTTCAAAATAGGGCTGCAAACTAGCACAATAAAGATGTTAGTCTACCAGTGCTTGCACAGTGTTAATTGGCATATTGTTTCTTGATTCCTCCTAAAGTGGGGGCCAAGGTTAAAAGGTCATTGCCGCCATGTCCTCTTAGTTGTTTTGGGCACAAGATGCTTTTGCATGCAAATGAAGCCACTTTCCACTTGTTGGCCTGTTAAGCAGCTGTAGGTCTAGTGGATTAAGAATATTCATGGAAGTAGCCAATTTCTGCTCATATGTGTGTTAATGTGTTTGGAAACAAATCCTGACTCTTCTTTCACTGTCTAGGTCACCCTTGTTGAGTTGTCAAGACCCTCCCCTACTCTTCCAGAGCTCTTGAGTGGCATAGGAAATTCTGTAGCTGACGTAGACAGAAGTTTGAAAGAACTGCTGCAAAATCTTTCACTTTCTGATGGAATTCAAGCCCGGATGGATGGAATCTTGTTCCAGAGATTGGAGGGAGCATCTTATGCTAACCCCATCTTGAATTTGATAAAAGATTACTTTTCTTCTATCTAGTCTTTTCTCATTACTGATTTTTTTTGGAAAAATGAAAGAAATTATATTAATCATAGCAAAAGCTATCACATTATTACAATAAGTCACATTATTAGACCGCAATCAGTACATACTAAAGTGTCTATAGAGAATTAAATTAATAAAAAAAATAATGAATTACAACTTCTGGTTTTTCAATGCATTGCTAAGTGAATTGTGCTTGTTGTGACCTATAAATGCGGCTTGAACCCAATTGACGATGTGTTCAGTGATCTAATATTTTCTTTCTTCGATTTTCTTGTATAATCTCTTGTTTCTCTCCTTCCAAATGGAGTAGATGGTGATAGTAAAAGTTGTTTTAATAAGTGTTCCATTTTGGTTCACCTGGCTTGGTCTTGAAAATAATCATGTTAAGTGTCTTTCTCCATTCAAATGTAAACTTGGGTAGTTATAGCATACTCATTATCCTGCCCCAAATCGCCTTGTAATTACGTTCAAAAAATAAATGATTCTAACTTTCTGCTGTAAGTTTACTGATTTCTTTGTTTCTGTATCAATTAGATTTTGTAGATATTGTTATAGAAAGATCAACTATATTGATTGGATCCTACCTCGGTTAGTAATGCAGATTGGGGAGGTCCATTGTAGCTTACACGTTTTGTTTTAATCATTTTATGTTAAACCGTGTACAAGATTAAGGTCTGTTGCAAAATGAAGGATCACAGCTTAGCACTTGTACAGCAGTGAAGAAACTTCAAATGCTTGAAATGTCTTGTGATGATTCCGATATTACACGAACTCGTAACAATTTCCTCGCCATTTTCAAACCTGGATTTCGAAGTGCTAAAGGTCTCTAAGAAGCTGTGGCTGTTATCAAGTACTTTCTGAACAAGATGCTTACTAAAACGGGGATACTCTATTTCTAATCGCATTGATCGTGGCATTTGCAGTGATTTCACAGCCGCAGCGGTACAAATCTTCGTGATTTTGTTCGTGGGGAGATCGAATACAAGGACTCCATTGCAGCCTTATGTGCAACTGTGAGTGTATACAGAAAACTCGTAACCAGGACAAAGCTGGAGTCTGATAGCCAACAAATTTATACATTCCTGTCCCACAGATCACAGATAAACGGGACAAGATCTTCTTTCCAATATTACCCTGTTTTATTTTGTCTCATAAAATCTCAGCCGTTTATTTTACGGGATCCACGCGGGATCTATATGGAACTTACATAGATAAATAGCTGAGATTCATTAGACACATTAAGATATGGTAATATTAGACAGAAGATTTAGACTCCAATTAACTGGCTAGCCGTAGGATATTTTTGTCGCACTATAATCAGTCTTGGAATTGGAAGATGCCACTTGCTTGCTTGCTATTGCTGAACTCATTATCCAAAACAACTCTCAACTACTTGGCACTGTGACCGAACAGCCTCGTCTTGTCTCAAATGTCTGCTCTGCGGTCATCTGCTGCTTGCCCCGTTTAACCCCAAATTTTTACTTCTTGATGGAGTTGAGGATATGGTTTAGAGTTTGACTTATGTTTGGTATTTGACTACATTACCTAAACAAACCATGCATCGTCTTGACTAGGTAACCAAACTGTGATCTTTTGTTATCACTTGTGTTCCGAGAATTTCATTTCTTTTTTTGTTTTATTGTTTTGGTTCAATGGTTATGCTTGATTCCACGTATATGATGGGTGTGCTTCTATCATGAAAGTGTCTGGTTCTTGACGTTTTTGAAAACCAACAACCATGGCCTCGCTGGAACAGTTAAACACCGGCTTCGCCTTTACGCACTTGCGTGATTATACGACAAGACCACGTGAGTTTCACACCTGTCGTTCAATTGCCAAGCCAAGAACATTCCTCTCATTATCTAGACAAACTCACCAAGACCACTCTTCGACTCTAACCAGTCACGCTACTCATAAGCTACCATTTCTGGAAGAGATTACCAATCTCTGCGACAGTGGTAATCTTCATAAAGCTCTGGCCTTTCTTCAAGTGTGCCCCCAAAAGGATGCTCTTTCGAATTCGTTAACGATAAAAGAAGCACTGGGGATGTTAATCCAAGCCTGTGGCCAAAGAAATGATGTTGAAACTGGCCGAGAACTTCATGAGCTTGTTAGGAAGTCCATCCATTATTGCAATGATTGTGTACTTAATACCCGTCTCATTTCCATGTATGCCATGTGTGGATGCCCCAAGGATTCTCTTTGTCTGTTTAGAAGTTGTCAGAGAAAGAATTTGTTTATGTGGAATGCAGTTATTAGTGGGCTTACGAGGAATGAACTTTATGGTGATGCTATTCTTATGTTTGAGGAAATGATTTCGAGCACAGAGTTCCTGCCTGATAATTTTACTTTCCCTTGTGTCATTAAGGCTTGCAGTGTGCTTGTGGATGTTAGCTTGGGGAAGGCGGTTCATGGGATGGCGATAAAGATGGGTTTGGTTTTTGATGTGTTTGTGGGTAACGCATTAATCACAATGTATGGGAAATATCATTTTGTTGAGGACGCATCCAAAGTTTTCCATCTTATGCCAGAGAGGAACTTGGTTTCATGGAATTCAGTGATTTGGGGGTTCGTTGAAAGTGGTTTTTCTAGAGAGAGTTTTAAAATGTTGACAGAGATGTTGGAGGGAGAGGATGAATTGTTGCCGGATGTGGCGACAATGGTAACTCTGTTACCTCTCTGTGCTAGAGAATTAAACGTTGGAATGGGCAGGAGGCTTCATGGTTTGACAGTAAAACTTGGCCAGTCTGCAGATTTGAGGGTAAGCAATGCGTTGGTTGACATGTATTTAAAATCTGGCTACTTGCTTGAGGGTCAAATGCTATTTGATAAGAATGTTAATAAAAATGTGGTTTCTTGGAATACTATTATTGGGAATTTTTCTGCAAAAGGAGAAACCTACATAGTGTATGATTATTTGCGAAAAATGCAAAACCAATGGAAGGAAGTCAAGGTCGATGAGGTTACTGTCTTAAATGTCTTGCCAGTTTGTTCGGACAAATCACAAGTACTGAGCTTGAAGGAACTGCATGGTTACTCTCTTAGACATGGCCTACATCATGATGAACTCGTTGCAAATGCTTTAGTTGCAGCCTATGCTAAGTGTGAAATGCTTCGTTCTGCTGAGCATGTTTTCCAATATATTGAAACAAAGACAGTGAACTCTTGGAATGCCCTTATTGGTGGATATGCACAGAACAATGATCCTGGAAAGGCTTTAGATTCTTTCATTCAAATGACAAATTCCCGTTTACAGCCTGATTCTTTTAGTGTAGGTAGCCTGCTTTCAGCTTGTAGCCGCCTAAAATCCCTGAAACATGGGAAACAAATTCATGGATTTGCAGTGCGAAATGGGATAGCAGATACTTTTATTGATATATCACTACTCAATTTTTACTCACAATGTGGGAAGCCTCTGTCTGCACGATTATTGTTTGACAGGGTGAAAGACAAAACTTTGGTATCATGGAATGCGATGATTACGAGTTACTCACAAAATGGACTACCAAATGAGGCTCTGGATCTCTTCCGCATGTTGGTTTCTGCTGGAGTTCGACCTTATGAAATTGCCACGGTGAGTGCTCTGGGAGCTTGCTCGCAACAATCAACTTTGCTTTTGGGAAGAGAGGTTCACTGTTATGCAATAAAAGCCCTCCTCGCAGAAGATGCTTATGTGAGCTGTACAATCATAGATATGTATGCAAAATGTGGCTGTATAAAAGAATCCCGAAGGGTTTTTGACGGGTTAAGATTTAAAGATGTGGCCTCCTGGAATGCTGTTATAGCAGCTTATGGAGCTTATGGAAATGCAGAAGAGGCTGTAAAACTGTTTGAGAAGATGAGCAATGAACTCGACCAAATTCCTGATGGCTTAACATTTCTTGGAATTTTGATGGCATGTAGCCATGCTGGCTTGGTTGAAAAGGGACTGAAGTATTTCAATCAGATGAACATGTACCAGATAAACCCGGAATTGGAGCATTATGCTTGTCTTATTGACATGCTGAGTCGTGCTGGAAGATTGGAAGATGCTATGAGAATTGTGAATGATATGCCTATGGAACCGGATGCTAGAATCTGGGGCTCCTTGCTCAGTTCCTGCAGGACTTTTGGAGCACTAAAAATGGGAGAGGAAATTGCCGATAAGTTACTGAAAATGGAACCAGACAAAGCAGAGAATTACGTCTTGCTTTCTAACTTGTACGCTGGGTCAGGGAAATGGGACGATGTTCGTAAGGTTAGGCAAGTGATGAAAGAGAAGAACTTGCACAAGGATGCTGGCTGCAGTTGGATTGAGCTTGGAGGGAAATTATATAGCTTTGTTGTTGGTGACAACTTACTGCCAGAAGCACAAGAGATTAGACGAATGTGGAGAAGATTAGAGGAAAAAATAAGCATATTAGGATATAAACCAAACACAAGTTGTGTGCTTCATGAACTTGAGGAGCAAGAGAAAATCAAGTTATTGCAAGGGCACAGCGAGAAACTTGCAATTTGTTTTGGATTACTGAAGACAGATAGAGGTAAAGTACTGAGGGTTTACAAGAACTTGAGAATTTGTTTAGACTGCCATAATGCTGCCAAGTTAATATCCAAAGCAGTTCAGAGAGACATAATAGTGCGAGACAATAAACGGTTTCATCACTTTAGAGATGGATGTTGTTCATGTGGAGATTATTGGTGAACTGAAATGGACAAAGACCAATGTTCCTTCCACATTTGCTTGAGATCAATTGACTTGGAAACCAAGGAGATAGAAGCTTTGAATGAATCTGATCTCTCCCCTTTAGTGCTAGTGCTCAAGCTCAAGCTCAAGCGTCGGGTAACAAAGACCTTGCCTCGAAGTTCACAAAAACAATGGATGCAACAGCCTTGATCATCATATAAATTCCTGCAATATGCCAATGGCAGTGTCATGTTCTCCACTCAGACAAGTGTATGATGCATATTTAACAATCCTGATTTACAAATGTTACTAATAAGTTGTTAAGAAATTGAAAAGACAGAAACTGCAATAAAACCAAATGTAGTTTTTGATGAGAGTTCTAATTTCCTTATTTAAGCAAAACTCATTGGAATTAAAGACTTAAAGTAAATAACTTCAATTGGATTGCATGAAACTCTTATCTGTGAGATTTGTTTAATTACAACACATTAAGAAACAAGAGCCAAATTAGGTTATAACAATCACAATCTAATCCAAGCCTTCATAAATTTGTTCCATCTGGCAATCACATAAATCTTGCAACAATCTCATATCACAATTAGTTATGAGTATGATAGCTTTTTCAATTTAGGTAGAATTTTCTATTTTCGAATTGAAATTCATATTAAACTTTGAGTATAATTTCATAGTTAATAGTTTTATCCCTTATTTCCTTCTTCAATTGCAATTTATCTTTCTTTCATTTATTAAATCATAATTATAATTTTCTGATTTTTGGGTTCGACCAATTTTGTATATATATAATTAATTTTGTACATTATTGATGAAATATAGTTTCAATGTTTCTATAATATGGATATTGTTGTGAATCTCTATTCTCTTTGGTGAAAAGTGGATAACTGTTAGTTTTTGATGTTTTAGAATTACTTGAAAAATAAACAATAGATTATGAGTATGATAGCTTTTACCATAAAAGTTTGCTTTTTTTTCATTTTCAATATAGGATATTAAATCTTGCTCTTTATTTTTTTTCTCTATCATAGATATATAATATCATTGATATATCTTTATGATATATGGTCAAGCTATTATTATTATGTCGCGGCTGCTTGCTTCTTCCAATTCCAATAAGTACTTTTGTTTTTTTTCTAGTCCGATTATATTATAATTATTTTATACGATATTGGCTAAAAAACATTTTTCTAGAAGTGAAAAAGGGGCAAAAGATAAACGAGTAGAACGGTTAATAGAATCCTAAAAAGGAGCTATCAATAATTTGTTAAAAGAGTATACTCCTCTAATAAGAATCCTAAGGAATTAGATGAAGGTAATTTTCAACAACCTAATGAAAATTAAGTGATGAGATTCGTATTCATGAAGATATTAGTAATTTGAGTTAGCATGATCATATACCAGATATATCCGATTAAGAAAATTTAAGTGCAAATGAGCAACCAATCTCTTCTTTGGATATTAACGATCCTAAAAATTGAGGTAATCTTGACAATTAAACAAGCCATTTTAATTGAAAAAGGGTCTGTAAGAGAATTGAATTTTGTGTTTACATTAGTCAAATACTACTTGAAAATTTTCATATTCTTATAATTATATAAAATTAAGTAATGAAGAGATTAGCGATAAAAAATGATTGGTTTACTCTAAACATGTGGATAAAGTATCTTGCTTTTATTGTAAGTTGTTCAATCTAATAAAAACAAAGTACATTAGGAAATGATGGATTAGAGATTAGAAGCATCTTAGTGAAAGGTTCAAAGAATATGAGAATAGTATTAAGCATATGACTAACATAAAGACTTGGAATGAACTAAAAGTAAGATTGAACAAAAATCAAACAATTAATAAGGATTTATAATGAGAAATTGTAAAGGAGAAAGAAGATTAGAGACAATGTTAATAAGAATAGTTTCGTTGTGAAGTGTCTCACTAAATATAAATTGGATTTTCAAAGATCCAATGAGAATCTTTACCAAAATAATAATGGTAACTTTTAGGATTAATTAAGATGATTGATAAATTTGATGTGATAATACAAGATCATGTTAGACACATTCAAAATTATGATATTCATCATGATTATCTTGGTAACAAAATTCAAAATGAATTGGTTTCTCTTTTGGCCCATTGTGTTAAAAATTCTATTATTAAGATCACTAAAGAGGCAAAAATACCTTTCTATAATTCTTGATTGAAGCTCATATGCGAGTCATCAAGAACAAATGAATCTGGTAGTACGATGTGCAAATATTTCAAGTAACAAAACATAAATAGAATAGTAATTTTTAGAGTTCTTGAAGGTAGATAACATATATGAATTGGGACTTTTTAATGAATTATTGAATGTATTTAAGTCTCTTGATTTTAATGTTCATGATATGAGGGGTCAAGGCTATGATAATGGTTCTAATATGAAGGGACAACACCAAGGGATTCTGTGACACCCTCATATGCCCTAAGAGGATATACGGATGCACCCAAAACAGACCTAGACAATTCAATAACTTCCAGAGATAAGGCAAACATATGTCACATCTTATATTTTGCTATAGTTTACGCAAGTCACAAATTACACATACAACATCCATACATTAAAAAAGAATCTCATCATAAGTTATGGTTAATACAAGACATTCATATATGCTACAAAATTCCTTCTTAATATTTATAATACAACACAATATTTAGATATAAGATGTTCCAAAAGGGTTACATATCCTTCTTTGGCCATTACGATTGTCCTAATCATAACTCTATTTATCATGACCTACACAGAGAAAAGAACATCGTGCTAAGCATATAGCTTAGTGGGAAATAATGATGCAAGATATCAACTACTCATAACAGTCGCCTAACAATCACATGTGAATGATTCATGACAATTTGAGTGATGGAAAATACATTATAAAATAAAAGTCATAAAGTATCACATAACAATATTTGAACATGATATTAAGAGATTATTCCAAATATAAGTTTGCATCCGAATAGAACAAATATCTAAACATATACAGATTTGCTTACTAATTTCTTCAGACTTGGGTAACGAGAATAGAACAGAATAGAAGATACCTATGATTGGTATCTACTGAAGAGGCAATAGCCTCTAAAACAAAAAAAAAACTTAAGTCTCTAAAACAGAAGACACTGTAATGTCTCATAACAGAAGCAACTATAGAACCTTATAGGCATATCTATTTATCCACAACTAAGACTTGACAGGTTAAAACTAATCATCAAAACATCATAATTACATTTTAGAATCACATTAAAGAGAAACAATTTGTAAGATTCAAAATCATTCCTTTATGCTTATAGTTATAGTTTGAAAAAGTTTATCATGCTCATTCGTATTTAATATGATTTATGATCATATTCCTTTTAAATAATACATCAATGAAAGCATTAAAGTATAATAATTACATGTATGATGAGTCTCATATTACGCTTATACTGGGATTGCTAAGCTTTAATGACATCCAAAAAGGTTCAAATGAGATGTGATAAACATTAGAAATGAAAATAATGTCCTAGGTGCAACAAAAGATAGGATCATGATCATGACACCCACGCCACGATCTTGACAGACACTCACCATTCATACCTCCACTTGTTTTGTTATATTCGTATAACAAATATTCAAATTAGGTTTTAAAGTCTTTGAGATTTCCAATTTCTCATAGAATCTCCGATGATTTCCTTGCCACTATAGTTTTGTTTTTTTATCTTATTTGTCTGAAAATGTGTTTGCTTTGCTTCACCTATGATAATTTCTACCAATTCTTCTTTTATTCATCAAAGCTCGCCCTAATCTCTGTTGAGATGACTGTCTTAACCCTGTCTTATTATACATTTGTTCCTTTATGTCTTAATTTTATAATGGAATAAATTTCATGCAATTTGGTTAAGTATTGCAAGAGTTATCCCTGAAACACTACAGGATGTTCAAAAAAAGAGACAATAGCTTGAACTCAACTTCAAGCTAGAATCCAGAACTCATAGAGGCAGAATCAGATTTTGGTTCCTTCATGAAAGTTTTATACCTATGTCTCTAGTTTAATCTCTAATTAGAATTATCTAATTTAGAGGTTTAAATATCAAGATATAGCTAAATTATAGAAGTCTATTTAGTGGAACCTATCCATCTAACGAGGTACTAATTCCAGTTTAACTAACTTCGGCCTAATTATGCAAAAGCATCACAAAAACATATCCAATTTTAACCAACAACATCTCATCAGCAAATAGGATACTTTCTTTACTAATTCACCTCACATCACTTTCATAATCTAAGCAAACATATTAAAATCCCCATACCTCCTGAAGAAGTGAACAAAACCCTTTTTACTTCACTCTACTTTCTTCTCTTTGCCTTTACCTTTGGTCTCCTCCTTCTCTACACATAACACACTCATTCAAAACTCATCTTCAATAATTACATATACATAACAAAACCCTAAATGAAGAGAAAACCACTAAATTTTACCTTGGTTTCTACCAATGATTAGGTTGATTCCTTATATGAAAAATGGTGTGATGAAGAAGATGAAGTGGAGAGGAAATAGGAGAGGAAAAATATGGAACCCTAAAGGTCATCCCTCTCTCTTCTCCTTATGCCCATTCATGCACTTCCAAGACTCACAAACATGCTTACTTACTAATGGATACACATGCTTTATTATTGATCACTTATGTCTTAATCCTATTGGTCCAATTGTTAATTTTAGGAAAAATTACACATTGATCCTTCTTCTTTTAATTCGCACATTGGCATATAACCTCATCAAGTAATTTCAATCTCTTCCATATTTCACATCTAAGTATGTATATCCAGGTTGAAATGTACAAATTACCCTTTTACCTATGCCTTTTACATTAAGTACCATTATGTCCCTTACTATACTTAGATGCACTTAATTTGTTATGTTCACTTCTTGTTACGCCCTTGACATGTTATAATACTTCTAGGGTACATGTTGGGGCCCTACATTTCTCTTCCCATTAAAAATAATTTCGTCCTTGAAATTCATACCTGTATTGAATGATTGTGGATATTGAGTCCTTTTCTTCGATTCAGGTTCCTATATTGCTTCCTGAAGTCCATGATATTACCAGAGTATTTTCACTAGAGGTATTTGTTTATTTATGAGTTGTCAAACTTCTTTGGTCAAGATAGACAAGAATGCTCCATATTATTGGTCATATATGCCTTAATCCTATTGGTCAAAAGCCATTACTTGAAATAAATCTTAGAGCATTATGTATGTCATGTGCTTGTCACATTCTTAATCTTATTCTTAGTGATATGGAGCATTCTTGTATTAAATTTGTTTCATTTGTTGGAGTTATACAATGCATACATGCATTATTTTAAAGTTCTCCTAAAAGGTGGAAGGTTTTACTTGATAAGGTTCTAGGTTTAACACTAAATCATTGTCCAATAAAAAGTGTTAAAGCTATTAGATTTCAAGATCACCAAATAAGATTGGCTTTGGTGGAATTATCAATATCTTGTAATGATGCCAAGTTAAAGAGTGAAGCGGAAGGTTTTGCTAGTTCACTTAAGAGTTTTGAGTTTTTACTTGGCATGGTTATTTGGTATAATATTTTATTAATATATTGAGCAAAAATTTGCATTCTAAACATACATGCACAGATGCTACAATAAAGAGATTAGAGGGTGTGATGGTAATTTTTGAGAAATATAGAGATGAAGGAATTTTTCTTTAGTATGAATATTGCTAAAAGTCTTGATATAAGATGAATGTAGAGCCTACACTTCTAGTTAGATTTTGAAGGACAATTTGAAGAAAACAATTATAATGATGAAACGTAATCAGTGAGGAGTCTTTTAGAGTCAGTTACTTTCTAGTTATTATGGACATGACAATTACTTAGTCAAAGAATATATTTGAGCAAGTAATAATATTTGAAAGTATTTTTGGATTCTTATTTAATTCAAAGAAGTTGAGGTTATTAGATAATAATGAACTAAGAGAATGTTGCACTAATTTCAAACTACTTTTTCTCATGATAATGTGTCAGATATGGATTTAGATTATCTTTTTTTAAAATTAAAAGTATTGAAAACGACTTTGCCAAATGAGTCAATGTCAATAGTTGAAATTCTTGAACTTGTTAAAGCTACAGATTTTTATCTAAATATTTCAATTATTTGTCAAATCATATTAACTACATTTGTGAATGTAGCTTCAGTTAACAAAAGTTTTTCAAAGTTAAAATTATTGAAAACCTAACTGAGGTCATCAATGTGACAAGAAAGGTTGAATGGTTTGGATAGATAATTTTGTATTTAGAAATATATAGAAAATTTATTTTTTATTACCATTTGTGTGCTTGTTAATGTAGTTTTGTAACTACTTGGTGTTTTACAATCTGACGTTACTATTTGGTTACTACTCCTACTGTTTTGTTGCTATTGCTATTGGTTTCAGTGATTTTATTATTGATGACATTTGTAAGATATTTGCTACTATGATCATTTTGCCTTAGTATTTTCTTGAGTACGTGACTTATAACTTAAGTCACTTATGTATTGATATTAAAATTTGATAATAAAAATATGCTTTTGAGGTTTACATAGTTGCATATTGCTAATTCATTAGGCCCTTCTTTTTTCTTTATCTCGGGCATATAAAGGTCAGAAATAACCATGTTTAGCTAGTATATAAAGGATGAAAAGAACTTTCTTAACGATTAAGTCTAAAAAAATAAATATCAATTTTAATATGCTTGGTGCAAGTATAAGAAACAGGATATATACTAAGGAATGTAGCACTATCACACAATAAGTTGGGTTTGAGATTAAATAAGTCAATTTCATTAAGAAGAGATGTGACCCAACATAATTCTATAGATATAAGTGAAATGCTTATGCATTCAGTCTTAGTATTAGAATAAGCAACAATAGGTTGTTTCTTCACATTCAAAGAAATAAGATTAGGTCTCAAGAAGATCAATATAGTAGACAATGAGAGTAATAATTGAGGCTTTAGTTAAGTATAGGCCATGAGAGCTTGTTAACCATAAATAAGAAGAATTCATTTACTCGTATTTCAGTAAACGTTATTAAGACAATAAAGAATTTTTTAATAACAAATTAAATATCATGAGAAGTGAGGCAAAGGTACTAAAGAGGACCAATAGTGTTATAATATGCAATAGGATCAAAGAGGGTAAAGAAAGGTGAAGTGGGGGTCATGAGTGTTGGCAAAGATTTTGAATTTACAAGATGTGTATAAGGGAGAAGATCTTATGTAACGTACCACTCACCAAACATATGAACGATTATTCGAGAACATACTCTACGAGGATGGCATGTCAAGACGATCGCATTACCACACTTTAATGCATCACATATCAAAAGCATTTCAAACATTAATTTTGAATCATTTCATTCACAATCATATTAAATCACAAAAGTCATTACACTTCATAGTTCACCTATACATTTGACAATAGGTGAGAAATGCTATTCTTAATGTATAATGACTAAAGACATCTGTAGGTACAACTAATCTCAAACACTAACTTATGTCCAATTGCAGTAGCTATACTCCAATTAGTTTAACTAGATCTCCTCTGAACCTGAAAATCAACATTAAATTTTGATGAGTTTGTGAACTCAGTGAGTGAACCATCATCGATGTATTCACTTAAGCCAAATACACAGAGACAAGTCATATCCTAATTCAACAAGTATTAAATATCATCCAGTATTGAATATCACATCACATTTCATCATACCTTATCAAGTACATCAAGATTATCATGATCTGATAAGTATATCAGATAAGTTAACATTTCATATCACAACACATCCTCATTTACTTTGCAACTGTATTTCAAGCAATTTAATAATTCATTTCAATTCAATCATATGACACATATAAGGATATATATGCAAATGTGCATGTGACTCCATTTTATTTTTGCTTTATTGTGACCAAGTGCTTATTTATTGTACCTTATATGTTGTAGATAATGGGCTCATTTTATTTACTGTTCTGTATTCATTACAGATACCGGGCTGATTATTAATTGACCATTTGGCTCTTTGTGCATAATCCTGAGCTTAAAGCTCTTTTCACATTGGTCACTCCGGTCACAACTTTTTTATCTGATCATGCATATCAGTGTTATAGAATGCATCAATTCATATAATATGCTATCAATACTTTTCATTCAATGTGCTCATGTCATTTATCACATTTTTTGGACTTGAGTCTGGCATTTAACATTCAGTTGAGTACACATTCCATATTACACCTATATTTTGAAAACACTTCCATATATAGTCCCAAGTTTCAAACTCCTCAGACCAATAATGTCCACAATCATAGCAATCATATAAGTAACAGTTCATTAATTGAAAGTTAACCAAAAACAATTCAATCGTAGTGAGAAACATCTAGGTTAACTTACAGTACGCTCCAGATAAGCTACTGCCTTGATGATCTGGCAATGTCTGGATGTTGATGATCAACTTATGTATCTATCTTCATGCAGTACACACATATTTCACACATCATTAAGCTGTAAATCATATGATTATTCAATCATTCACATGTATATATATCATATTTCAATGCACGCTCAATTGAGCTTCCGGGTATGTATTCATAGACAAAGATCTTGACCATTCAAATATTATAACTTGTATGCTACTATTTTGCAATCAGGTTTATACCTTAAGTAAGCTTGATTTATTCCCATTTCATCATTCACACATTCACCAAACCTTTCTAGCAATATATCTTCATACGATTTTCCAATTCTCATTTATTCATACCTTGTATACATTATTCATATCCTTTGGATCACATTTGCATTCATAAGAACACTTTTACTATTATGACAATTAATAATTTCCATATTTGGATACATTGATATCAAAACAATCCATTTTTTAAGTTATGTTAACAATTAAAAATCTAACTTGTCAAGCTCTTGATCAATTAATCAAGCAATATACTAGGTCTATTCCTAGCCTTAATCAAGTCCAAATATTCCAATTTAGAGTAACTTATCCTCAGTTGGTTTAACAAACACACAAAATTGAGATTATCATTTCAAAACATTGCCTACGATCGTGGAGAACCTTCCTACAATCGTGAGATGAGTGCCCCGAAGTGTACTATCCAATTTCTTAGGATCATCATTATCACTTCAAATTTTCTAGAATTCATACTCTCAAAGGGTACTTCAATCATGTTAATATAACTTCCATATTGGTTACATTAAAGCTCTCTAAATTCTATTCATTTATGTCACTAACAATCATTCTTATACATACACTAACATCCTTATTTTTTTTATAGATTCAAAAGAAAACTCTTTCATATCAAATTCAAAACACCTTCATAATAGTCCATTAATTATATCTCAATTATACCTTAATATACCTCAATTTATCATCAATTTCATCTTTATTTCTAACTCAAAATCATTCATTTAGCAACTCATAAATTATTATCTTTCATGCTTGCAAAAGAAAAACGGAAACTATCATTAATGCATCATTTTCTGGCACTTATTTCACTATAATATCACCGGCAATCCATCTCTAATTTAGTCATCATTAAGCTCTATCACAACATGCCATAAAAAACAATACTTTACTTACTTGTATAGCTCAAATTCTACCTTAATGATCAAGCTAACCTAGCCCTCCATACATGCAAGATCATCCAAGTACAAGATGGGAGTAGAATGATTTCAACAAAGACAATGAGATTATAGCAGATTATAGCTATCTTTAAGCATAATCTTATATGGATATTGAAGTGACTAAGAACAAAAGTAAAGCAAAATTTCAAAGTTATGAGAGTTATATGTGTATTTCAGTAATGTGAGGGAGGAAGAAGAATGAATTATAGCAGAAACATCTAAGGAAAGACTATGTCATATACATGTATCATTAGATGAGTTAAGATAAGTGTCTCCTTCTTTAAGGACACTTGTCCTATAAGGAAGCAAGCTACATGTCTTCTCTTTAAATGGTACACACGTCCTTCTATTTGGCTGGCAATTTTCACTTAAATGTATTGTCATTTGTCACTCAACCTCTAAGCCATTTGTCACTTAATTTTCCATGTCAAATGTCATTCATTTTATAGGCTTTATTAATTATAATCCATTAATTTTTTCATTGGTAAACCAAAGTACAAGACATTGGAAATGCACATTCATGTCACATTAATTTTAGTTTCATACCCCGGAATATGTCAATTGAGTGCAATTTGTCTAACTTACAATTCTTGTGTGTATGCTAATATTATACATATGAACGCAATCATAAAATCATGTCATAAATGTACCAAATTCATTCTATATGATGCAACTCATGAGACTCAGTA
>JAOTIZ010000007.1:14220254-14236047 GCA_027123425.1 Erythroxylum panamense | reverse complement strand
AGCCATGAAGGTGGAATTGCAGTTAAGATTTCAGCAAGGCTACAAGTACAAGGTTATGAGCAGTTGGAGTCCGGTCTTCGGATCGGGTTCCGACATCTCGAGTTGGGCTCCGGGAGCGGGGTCCAACATTAATAATTCATACACATTTGATCCTAGCACTAGCAAATAAAGGACTGGAGGGAGATCGAGGAAGAAAAAACCAATGTCTCTTCCTTCCTTATGAACCTTTTTGTTTGAATATTAAGGGCTTGAATAGCCCAGATAAGCAAATAGCACTTAAGGATTTCTTATTCCTTAAAAATCCTCATTTTATGGGTTTAGCGTAAATAAAATAAAGAAACATCTATTTTAAAAAGGTTTATAATTTTTGAATAAGGATTATACCATAATAAGCAATCATAATGCTCATTTTAATGGAAGATTATTATATATTTTGATCATGTTATATTATAATTGAGGATTTCGAAATTTTTAGATCAATACATCCATTGTGAATTTCTCCTAGCATAGACTCAATCCCCATTGCTCATTACATTCTTTTACGTTTTAAACTTGGAATTTTATGGAAGGAAGTTTTGGAATGACCTGAATCCATAAGAGCAAACTCTATTTCTTTGTAGATCCTTGTGAGGGACTTTAATTGTATTCTTTCCCCAGTGGAAGCACAAGGATATAAAAGGAATATGAAGAAGTGCCCTCTCTCACAAGAGACTTGGAGATTGTTGATATGAACTATATTGGTAGCCTTTACACTTGGAAAAATAGGCAATCAAGTAACTGGCTTTTAAAAAAAGATCTGGACAGATATATGGTAAACTCAGCTTGGATGACTCACTGTCCTCTCAGCTGTGCTTACTTTAGTAATCATCTTACCTTGGATCATTTACCTATTTTAATTGAATCAAAGACTATTGATGGCAGAAGGAAGTCCCTTTTTAGATTTTGCAACTCCCTATTGAAGCACCCCTAGATCAGGGAGGTAGTCAATAAGGGTTTTAATTTAGTTATATATGGTTTACTAGCTTTCAAATATCTACATAAACTAAAGGCTATAAAAGCTTAATTGATTAATCTCTAGAAGAATAAGCTAACCTGATGTATTGGGGAAAAATGAGGTATTAGCTTCACTCAATAGATGTTAGGAGAAGCTTGCTTTACATCTTGCAGATCCTACACTTAAAAAGCAAAAGAGTATGGAGATAAGGAATTATATGATTACTTTGGAAACCTATAATTCACAAATGTTTCAAAACTATAGAATTAAGTGGTTGAAGAAGGGTGATAGGAACTTCAAGTTCTTCTATAGATCTATTCAAGCTAGAAGAAATAAAAATAGAACATCTTCAATTAAAAACGCAAAAGTGAAAATCATTACTTCCTAAAAAATCCTCAAGGAGATTACATATGAACATTACAAGAAGCTACTAGGATCTTACAATGATATTTTTCCTCTCCTTAAATAACTCAGAGGCTCTTTTGCTAGTTCCTTCTTTCCCAAGCAATTACACAAAAGAACTTATTAAATAAGTAATAGTAGAAGAGATTAAGGAAACCTTTCATTTAACCTAAATAAAGCCTTTAGTCTAGAAGGTTTTAATTTAATTTTTTTTATAATGCTTGATATGTAACTGGTGAGATGGTGATCAATTCAGTAGGGGAATTCTTCATGTTTGGTAGGTTACTTGCTAAGACTAATAAGACATTCCTACATCTAGTTCCAGAGGAACAAAATCCTTTTAACTTGAATGACTATTGAGCAATTACTTGCTGCAATATAATCTATAAAATCATGTCAAAAGAAATTGCTAATATATTAAAGAAGTTCTTACTTATATTATAAACCCTATCATAGTAATTTTGCTTAAAGAAGAAATATTAGCGAGAACATCTTACTAGCTTAAGAGTTATTTAAATTGTAAATTTGATATCAAGAGTTATGTATTAAAGATTAAATATTAAAGCCTTTAACTCATTAAGCTAGAAATTTATCCTTCACTCTGCATAAGCTATATGTTTTGATAATAAAACAATAAAAATTAAAATAAATGTACAACTATTCAATCGAGGTTCCCATTCTATATTCATCACCTAGATTCAAAGTTGCATTACTTCAACCTCTTATTCAATCTTACCGAATAGGTCAACTAAGTTGTTAAGAATTGCTTATGGCCTTAAGTTGGAGGATCCTTTATCAACTTATCTATTTTTCATTTGCATGGAGATTTTTTCCAAGCTTACTAAACCTAACATCGTAAAGGAATTTGATTTTAAATTTCACTAGAGATGTAGCAAATTGAGTATTTTCTAACTTTCTTTACAGATGATCTTATGTTGTTATATGGAGGTACCTCCATTTCAATTAAGCTTCTCAACAACTCCCTTGAGGTACTTATAAGCATCTTAACTCTAGCTTTTAAGCTTTTGTTAACCCTTACAAAAGCTCCATTACTCTTTCTATAGGTGCCAATCTTAATGTAAGGCTTCTAGTTGTTTCCAAGGACTAAAGAAGTAATAACTTCTCTTTGAGTATCTTAAAGTCCCTATTATCATAAGGAAGCTTACTTATGTTGATTGTCCCCCCTGGATTTCATACATAACAAACTAAATAAGTAATGCAATAAATGCTTGTCATATGGAGGAAGACTATAGCTAGTGATATCCACATTAAGTAGCTTATGCATTCATTAGTGCTCCTACCTTGCTATACCAAAAGGTCTGATGAAAGAAATCAATAAGCTACTTAAAAATTTTCTCTAGAATGGATCAAATAACAAGCCTAAGATTCCTAAGGTTAAATGGTCAAATGTTTGCTAACTAAAAAAGTATGGAATGCTAAGAATTACCTTATTATATATGATGATTAAAGTTATGTTAATAAAAAGGCTTTGGAAAATATGCACAAATAGGAAGGTGAAAGTATTTGATCCTCCAGGTGAAGTTAATCCATCTTTTCTTTTTAAAAGGTGAAAGTATTTGATCCTTCAAATTAAACCCTGGTCTCTCTTAGGCCTTGAGATAGCTAACAAGGAATATATTTTAGATGTTCTTCAAACATAGAATTAGAGATGTAGTAAAACTTCCTTTTAGTTTGATCATTAACATAACTTAGGACCCTTTTACAAATTGAGTGCCTTTAAGCATTAAAGTCAAATATACTAACTAATGCAAAATTTTAGGCCTTCATCAAGTATAGCAAATGATTTTGGCCATTTCATTCCTCAAGGGATTGTAAGGAAATCTTAGACAAACTACCATCTTAACATTTCTTCCATGCAGGATAGGATTCTCTAGACTAAGTATAGATCTACAATGTTCATCACTAAATATTGTAATAAACTCTGATAGGGATCACTAATATGTCATGTCGTTTATATGCTGAGGCTCTTGACATAGATCACATTTTCTTTAGTTGTATGTATTGTGCTAAACTATGGAACTTTTTTTGAGACTTTTCAAGGTGCACTGCAGTAGTTTAGAATGGAAAGTAGTTACACCTTAAGCTTCCAATGTTCATTTTGATAGCTAAGTAGATTAAAAAAATTATAATGGAATTTAGTGCATTAATGTCATAAAAGGAGCAAAAGAATCTTTTACAATAAGGTGCTAAACGTTGAAACAAATTTACATAATAGAATACTAAGACTTATAACTACTACTATTACTTGGAATCTTCAAAACATATTGCCCCTAGTCTCTGTAATAGTTGGAACTTATGATAGGCTTCCTTTCTTAGTTTAAAGGTCCTTTACCAGCAAGAGTTACATTGTTGCCTTAGTTGTTCTTGTATACTTTTCTTAGAAGCTTTTCCTTTATATGAATGAAATTAATTAACTTCTTAACAATAGCAAATAAAATTGATAACCTGAGCTTTCCATGCAAGATAACCTATATTATAAGTTTCAAATTATATAGAGGAGAAAACGAAGGAATATAATGTCATGCTAGAAATATTATGATGGAACAAGTAGCACAAGTTTATTATATGAGAGAGATATATATAGGTAAAACAATCCTTATAGCATGATGTACAACTCAATGTGGAGAAATATCAAAGTTTCTCTTTAAGCAACCAACTTAAGGACTACCTTGACTGGTGTTTCATAACTACATGAAAAAGAAAAATTGCAACATTAAAAACAGATATTGAGAGATTTTATGCTAGGAATATCTTTTTGGTTGTAAAATTATAATGTCTTAATGATAAATGTTGAATTAACGAAAGTTGTTAGTAAAAGGGTTCAAGGAACAACACCTATTAATATTGTATTTAACTATAAGGAATATGCTCAAGCAATTACTCTAAAAAGTGAAAATGAATTGAATAATGAAAAGAGGGGGGAGGACAATAAAAAGGTCGCTGAGTCAGGAAGTAAATAGGAAGAGTGTTGGACCCCGTTTCTGGAGTCCAACTCAGGGGTTATAAAAACGTGAGCTTATTCCCATAAAAATCTCCTTAGGGTTATTTCAATAATAATTTAAAAAAGAAAAAATTACAGCATTTGCAATGGAGGACTTCGCCGCTGCAACAAAATGTTCGTTACTGCGAACCATTTAGAGAAAAATTCTTCGCCGCGGTAAACTAAAGTTTCGCCGCGGCAAAAATACTGAAGTAATTTCCCATGGTATCAGAGCCAAGTTTCGAATCGATAAGACTGATTAGAGAGTTGGACTCTCCCCCATAGACACGTTTTCCATGGCCTAATACTCCGGATCCCATCAGAACTTTGAGGTTAAATGTGCTTAGGTGAGAGTAGTACTAGGATAGGTGACCTCTTAGGAAGGCCTCGAGAAAAGCAAAACTATGAGAGCTTGGCTGGGCTAAGGCCCAAAGCAGACAATATCTGTAAGCGGGTGATGTAGGCTGTTACAAAGAGGATATCAAAGTAATTAGTGATAACAACTCTAGGCCAACTTAGATCAATTCAAATAAAGTCAAAAGGTTAAGCTTGAGTTGAACAAATTTTAATTTATACATAGACCTGAGTGGTTTGCTTGATGACCTAAAATCCTCCCTAAAAAATAATATCATTTTTGTTTAACTTCCCAAAATGACATTAAGACAATGTTATTTTGGTTAGTTACAAAAAAATGACATTCTTTTTGGATGGTTTGCTTAAGCAAGTTTCTGAACATGTATTCTAGGCTCGACCAAGCCTTAGGCCAAGACCAAAAGAGGTAATGTAACTTATAAAGAAATATAGATTAAGAATTCCTTATCCAATAAGGCTAAGACAAAAAAAGGATGGGAATTTTGATAGTTCCTTGAAAATTTAAGTAATTTCATATTAACATTCCTTTTATTGTAGTTATTTCGTAAATGCCTTAATATGCCAATTTTCTTAAGGAAATTATAAGAAAAGAAAGAATTTGGCGAAGCTATCAACTATTACATTAAATGAAAAATTAAGTTAAAAGGTTTATAGATTTTTACTATCTCTTGTGTCATCAGTAATTTATCTATTAACAAGGCATTGGCAGATTTAAGTGCTAGTAATAATTTGATACTTTATTCTATTTCTAAGAATTGAGGACTATATAAAACTAAACATTATGGGATTAGTTCATAACTGGTTGATAGATCTATTAAGTATCTTAGTGACGTAATTGAATATATGATGGCTATGGTTAATAAATTCAATTTTCAATTAATTTTGTTATTTTAAATATGGAAAAAAGATATTGAACTACCTTTAATCCCAGGTAGGTCGTTCCTTTTTATACAAAAAACTATAATGAATGTCTATGAAAAAAAATAACACTTATAATTAGAGAGGAAATGGTAACTTTTAAAACTTTGAATGCTTTAAAACACTCAATTGTGTGTGATGATTATTGTCATTCCTTTAATTTATTAGACACAGAAATATTATTTTCTTTGTAGGGAGCTATACGAAAAGACATCTTTGAGTATTTATCATTAGACAAAAAACCTGACTTTTAAGATGGATAGTTGTATGAGCAAGTAGCCTATTATTTTTTCTTTAATAAAAGGAGGTCCTTTTCATAAGGAAAGACTAAAAGGATGAGATGAATTCACACTAGTAGAAAATGAAACTATCTATAGAGAAACCACCTTTAATATACATTCTAGAGGAAAACTCAAACTTATCAATCACAATTGTAGTTGGGTTACTTACAGAACAAAAGGAAAAGTTTATACGAGTGCTATGAGATCATAGGAAAGCTTTAATGTTAAAAATTATTGGCATAAAGGGATCAATATTTCGTATTGGATCTATAAAATTTTGATGGATAAAGGCCACAAACCTATGGTGCAACCCTATAGGAGATTAAATTGAAATATGAGAGAATTTATGAAAGTATAGGTAGTTAAATTACTTGATTTAGGTATAATCTACCCTATCTTTAATAGATCATGGACAATCCTTGTACAAATAGAACCAAAGAAAGGTAGGGTCATGGTTGTTCTAAATGAGGAGAATGAGTAAATGCTAATGAGGACTATCATTGGGTGGAGAGTATGCATTGACTATAGGAAACTAAATGAAGCAACATATAAGGACTATTTTCCCTTACATTTATTGACCAAATATTAGAACAACTCTCAAGAAATATATATTATTATTTCTTGTATGGATATTTAGGTTATTATCAAAATTCCAATTGCACATGAGGATTAAGAGAAGACCATTACATACTCATATGGAACATTTTCTTATTATAAAATGTCATTTGGATTATGCAATACACCAATAACATTTTAAAGGTGTATGATGGACAACTTTTAAGGTAAGGTTGAAGACGTAATAAAGTCATTCATGGATGAGTATTCAATCTTTGGTGACTCTTACAATCATTACCTCTATAATTTATAGAAGATACTGGAAAGATGTGAAAACACTAATCTTATTCTAAATTAATTGATTGAATTATTTTACTTATAAAGATTTATAAGTTTTATCCGCAAGTGCACAATATAACGGTAACTAGCACGGGCAAGTACGAGTTGATCCTATAAGGACTATAAGTACTAGTATTAACCCTTTTTCTATTATCTAATTGTTGAATCATGATGTGAATTTGCTTGAGAAATAAAGAAAACTCAGGTAAAGAAAATACTATGAATAGTCAATATTAAATAAGTAGTACCTAGGAGATGAATCTCCCTAAGATATGTTAAACACTAACTTTTTATCATGCAATTAAATTATTGATTATTGGACTGTGAAAATTCCCATCTTATTTTAATATTTTTCTCAAGACTATTAACAAACTAACCCTTAGTTGATTAACTAAAATCTCTTTCTAGTTAAAAATCCTAAGATTGCATTAATGATTCATGAATTTCACTATTAAGCTTAACCATAATACAGAGGATTTATGTCAACCTGTCTCTAAGTTTGCATACAACTACTTTCAATTATAGTAGATCTATTCATGCAAAAGGATTTCTCATTCTCAATAATATGAAATCAAATATTAGACTAATATTTTGGATATACTAGTTCAAGAATATAATGTATAATTGAAACGCAACAAATCAATCATTAAAATTGCATTGAAAAAAAGATTATATCATATTATCATCAAAACTTGGGGTCCATCACACTTAGGCACTAAACAATTTAGTTCCTAATCATAGAAAACAAATACAATAACAAATATTCAGAAGAACAAATAGAAATAAAAGAATTTATATTCTATATCTCGCTTTTGTCTCTAATTAAATTTTCTTGCAATCTGGATTGAAGGATGCTCTCTATCAGATCTTGTGACATAATCTTCATATTTTCTTTATTCTCTGTTCAAAACTACCTCTTTTATGGTGTTTTTTACGGCTAAAAAATGATTCTTTCCTATAGCCTTAAATAATATCCTTTTATAGTAAAAACTAGGGTTTTCGAGATATATACAATCACTTAGACGACTGTGTAGGTAACTATGTATCTCCAAAAATACCTCAATTTGTGACTTTATATGGTCATAAAGACTTACATAGGCAATATACATGACCAAGAATGTTAACACACATGGGCATGTAACTCGATACAGGCAGGAATTGTGTTGTTGAAGCTCCACACAATTACAATGACTTACACGGTAACTATGCAGGGTTGTGTAAGTCCACAATTGCTCTAATTATTCCATTTCATGCCACGATTTAACCCGAATACATCTCTTTTTAGTTTATGAAGGCAGTTATCACCTACAAACACACTTGAAGCTAAATAAGTACTAAAAATACTATAAAAGCCATTAAATAACAAAAAAAACACATTAAATATAGGTATATAGATATAGTCAATTAATTTTCTATCAATATTGTGAGAGGGTTTAGTATTAGGACACAAAATTATAAATAAAGGAATTGAGCTGATAAAGCAAAATTTAAAGCAATCAAGAAGCTTCCACAGTCTATAGTGGTCAAGCCAATTAGAAACTTTTTAGGATATGTTAGATTTTATAGACGATTCATAAAGAACTTATCTAAAGTTGTTTAACCCTTGACCAAATTACTTCATAAGGATGCACCTTCTAATTGTTCTCCAACATGTTTCAAGGTTTTCTCAATCTTGAAACAAAAGTTAATTGATGCCTCCATTATGATAGCACTATAATGGAGTCTTTCTTTTAACCTAATGACTGGTGTAAGTAACTATGATGTGGGAGTAGTGCTTGAACAATGAAAGATTAGCATTTTTAACTGTTATACTATGCTAGCAAAAACTCTAACTAATGCTTATGAAATTTACACTACCAATAAGAAGAAATTAATAGTTATAGGATTTGCATTCAATAAATTTATATCATATCTTATATTTTCTATGTCATTATTTACTCAAATCATTAAGAATTAAGGTACCTTCTTTATAAAACTAATGTTAAACTAAAGTTGATTGGATAAATTATGTTACTATATGAACTTAATTTGGATATTAGGAACAAAAAGGAGTAAATAACTTAAAAATAGACCATTTATGGTATTTAGAAAGTCCAAATATAGAGGATTTAAATGAAGAAGACATATAAGATAACTTCTTTAACAAGCAATTGTAGTTCACATACGTATTGGGTCTTATTTCTTGGTTTGCATATTTTGCTGACTATTTAACAACTGGGATTCTCCCTAAAGATATTTCATATTAGTAGAAGAACAAATTCGTTTTTAAATTTCAAATATTACATATAGGAAGATTCATTTCTGTTTAGAAATTTTCAAATTAAATAATAAAAATATGAATACTGAAAGAAGAAAGATGGAGTCTATAATGAAATATTATCATTCAAAAGAAGTAAAAAGGCCATTTTAAGGCCACCATAACTATGGCAAGGAGATTTGCAATTAGGTTTTTATTAGGTATGTGTGTTTAAGGACGCTTATATATATGTGAAATTGCAATGGATTTAAAGGAGCATATATTATCTTTCGGAGACATAGTGTAACACCAGACTTTCTGAGCCCTTCTATGTTGTTTTGTATTTGGAGATACTACTGTATGTTGATATATACATGGTTGCATATGAGTTCAAAGATGTATTTAAGTCCTTTGGATATATATGTAATGATTTATAATGTTATATACCCTTACATGAACTTAGAGTTCATCGGTATGTGAATGTTTGGAGATTTCTGACAAATAAGCTTTTAAGTGTGGAAAACTGAGTCCATTGGATGGATATGAATATGGAGGCTAAGTTAAATGTGTTTTAATGTCTTATAGGTGATTAGACATGATTTATAGACTTATTAGACACTTAGAAAGCTTAATTGGAAAAGTTGATGTATATAAGGGCTTATTTGCAAATTGTTAAAAGTTAAAGGACTTAATTGTAATTTTTCAATTTTTGGAGGACCAATTCGTAATTTTATAAAGCTAAGGGGCTTAATTATAATTCTCAAAAATCCAAGGACCAAAATAAAAATAAAAGTTTTGGAGATTCCTAAACTTTGGGCAAAAAGGTAATTTCACCATATTTTGGTCAAAGAAGGGTCAATATTCTAGACCCTTCTCCAAGTAAGGTCGTGCATCCCATTTTAAAGACTTAAAACATGTTCTTTTAATTAAAAGAGAGGAGAAAGAAGGAGAAGAGAGGAAAGAGAGGAAGTTTTGGCCATCACCAAAATTCACCCTTCTTTTTGATTTTTCAACTCAAACCAAGGTGTTCTAAGCTAATTTGGGGTCAAGGAACTCAAATCTATCATTAGATTTGAGAAATTCTCAAAGGATTGGAAGATATCACCAAAGGAAGGTTTAGGTAAATTTTGTCTCATCTCTCTCTACATTAGGATTTTGAGTTTGGTGTTAAGATATGTTGTTCTCCATGCTTGATTATGCATGAAACATGGTTTAGATGAATGAAATATGTCATGGAGAGGGTTCTTTAAGTCAAAACTGAAATTGTCCCCTTTAGGTAAAACTTTGTGAATTTTTGAATATCTTTTGAAATTGATGGTTTAAATGAACTCTATGATGTTAATTGTATATGTATGAGGTGAATTGATGATGGAAAATGAGGAAGAAGTACATTAGAAGGAGGCTTCAAGTTTATGCCTTTAGGTGTTTGATAAAATGCCTAAGTGAACTTGGCTTAGGATTTAAGGATTTTGATGGTATGCATTGGGAAGAGGCTTTCATGTTTACGTAGAGTAAACTTGAATTGTTGCTTAGATTGACAAGTAAAGGCCTAATGTGTTTGGATAAAGATGGGCTTATTTATGTTTTGAAATGAGTAAGTATTAGATTAAAGGCATTAAATGCCTTAGAAAATGCAAAAGAAAAACTAATGTGGATAGTAGAGAAGTAACCATGTGAGGAATTAAAGTGTTGAATCCTATAGCTCAAAGGGAATGATATTGTGTTTTATACAATTATGTGATGGTGTATAATTATAAAATTTATGTTAAGTAGTAATTTCATTGTATGTCCTTTATGTATAAAGGCTCGGGAGCTAGGAATCAAGGAATCCGTACCTAGGATTGTTGAAACTAAGAGAATGTATACCTTCTTTTGAGATGAGTTGGGGAAACCATATTTTCGCAAATAGGATTAGAACATCCAAAGATAAGTATGATGACTTATATGTAAATTTTGAACCTAGGCAACGTAAGATAGGAATTGAATTTCAAATGGATGTTAATATGCTTATGTATTTAATAAATGACATTGTTTTGAATAACTATGCATTTGGATTTCAAAAGATGGCTTTTATTTTATGAGAAAATTTTTTGGAATTTACATAAGCATAATCGAGTCATGTATTATGCATGTATTTATTCTCTTTTGGCTTACAGCCATAGTACGGTTTTATTTTATTGATTGGACCGATAAATAAAAATATGATGCTTTACTTGATTTTTGTACATAATTTTGTATATGATTTTTATGATTGGTGAGGAAACGATTGGCCAATCGTGTGCTAGGCACAACTGATTATGATTAAGCGACCCCCATACCCTTGACGTTGGTACATTAAAGTCGAGTCACCGTATCAACACCTTTCTACGGGACTCGCGGGTGATTCCACAGCTAGGGTCTAGACACCGACGAAGTCATCACCTAGGGTTATGATGCTCTTGTCGACTGTAGTCTGGACTCACCACGGATGAAAGTCGAGTCAACACCGATAATCGATGGGTGTGCATATTACTTTGGTCGACTAGTGGTGCCACACATGATTGTTTTGACTTATTCTAATATTTATTTTCTAACGGGATTTGATTTATATATATGATGTTTTTATGTGTTTGTATACTGGAACTGGAACGTATGTTCATCGGATGGGTGATTAATAGGCTGGGCCTATATGATTCCTAACCAGTATACATCAAGTCATAGGCTGGGCCTATGTGTTTTCTATGCATGATATATTCACTTCACAGGTTATCTACACCATCTTGGTATGAACCAATTCTATCTGTGATATATGTTTTTCCTACTCACTGAGTACCTAGTATACTCACCCCCTCCGCTTTCTAACCATTCAGGTTAATTTGGTGAGGTCAAAGCTTTGTGAGACTCGTGTTGCTTTTTGAAATTTTCGGGGTGATTTCGCACGTGGGTAGTCTCTTATTTTGTACTTTTATTGTCTAGTGGCTCGTGAACTGTGTTTATGTAGATATGCTTTATGATTTTGTGAGTTAACTTTTGATTGCCTTGGGTTTTGTAAAAGATTTTATATATGAACTATTGATACTGTTGTTGAGATTGTCTTGAGTTGAGATTGCCTGGAGTTGAGACTACCTTGAGTGAACTAGAGAGTCCTAAAGTTGTGGTTGGATGTGCATATAGAAGTGTGTTTAAAATCGTCTGTAGGTTTTGGGATTTCTAAAATACAGCCGTTGTGCTACCCAAATTTTTCCAAAAAAAAGAAAAAAAGGATATTTGGTTAGCCTTGTATAGTCGGATTAAGGATACTGCGAGTGTCCTTAGCCCGAGTATGCGGCGGTTGTCATGGGCCCGATGTGGTACCGGGTTATGACAATTAAATTGGTATCAAAGTCGGTACCTAAACTGTTATACCAGCTAGGCTGCACCCCAAAGAGGGCTGGGCCCTAAGGGAGTGTAGAGTGTGAGATCCCACATCGGTTGGAGAGAGGAAAGAAGTACGCCTTATAAGGGTATGGATACCTCTCCCTTACAAATGCGTTTTTCATGGCTTAATGCACGGGATTCCATCGGAACTTCGAGGTTAAATGTGCTTAGGTGAGAGTAGTTCTAGGATGGGTGACCTTTTGGGAAGGCCTAAGAAAAAGCAAAACTGTGAGGGCTTGGCCGGGTCAAGGTCCAAAGAGGAGAATATCTATAAGTGAGTTATCTGAGATGTTACAGCACCTAAGATGAATAAACTAATCTGAAGTTCTGCTCACTGAAACCTTCAATTTTTTGACTGTTACATGCAATCAAAATTCTACCATTGTAATGATGGTCGTCGTTTGATTCATATTTCCAGCATTTCCCCAAAATTTTCATAACATTATAAAGATTGTGAGTTTTTATTCTTATTCCTAGAAGCCCAAAAAAATTTGGTTTCTTTTCCCTTAATAGATCCTTAATAGCATGACCTTTATGAGGCTCATTAAAGCCTATAATATTCTAAAAAGATCATAAGTAATTAAGCAAAAGAGAGGGTGTTTCACCAATCTTCAGCATGTTTAATGTTAGCTTTACCTTCATCCCTGGCTAAGGCATTCACAAGATTTTCATATTGTTCCTCACTTGTTTCCGCATCTACATTTTGGAGTATTGTATTTAAAAAAAGCATTAAGGAAGATGAAGAATGGAAGGGCAATAGGGCCTAATGAGATACTCATAAAAGTGTAAAAGAGCCTAGGTGAATAGGTTTTACTTGGCTAGCCAAGCTTTTTAATGTGACCCTTAAGTCTGTCAAAATGTCGGATGAGTTAAGATTTAGTATGTTAATCCTTTATACAAAACAAAGGCGACATCTAACGCTATAACAACTATAGGGGCATCAAATTACTTAGTCACACCATCAAGTGATGGGAGAAGGTGATTGAGAAGAGATTGAGAAATGATGCTACTATCTCAGAAAACAGTTTGGATTCATGACAGAAAGGGCCAAGTTATAAGCTTTATATCTCCTGTGAAGATTAATAAAATATTACAAGGAAAGATAGCGTAACCTATATATAGTTTTTATTGATTTAGAGAAGGAGTATGATAAGGTACCTAAGGAAATCATACAGGATGTTTAGAAGTTAAGAGAGTTCCTATGACTTATATAAGAGTTATTAAGGATATGTACGAAGCTGTAAAAACTAAAGTAAGGACAATAGGAGAAGATACATAACATTTTTCTATCAATAATAGGTTTCACCAAGGTTCCTCTTTGAGCCTCTTTTTGTTTGCAATAGTAATTAATGAGTTCACTAAGAATATCCAATGGAATATGGCTTGGTGTATGTTATTTTCTGATGATATTGTTTTAATATATGAGATAAAAAAAGGATGTCAATTGCAAACATGAACGATGAAGGGATATTTTGGAGTTAAAGTGCTTTAGATTGAGTAGGACTAAGATTGAGTATGTAAAGTGTAACTTTTTGGGGCATAGGGTGGCTACCAATGTGGAGGTGAGGATTGGTTTTGAAGTTATACCTCAAAAGGAGTGTTTTAAGTATTTAGGATTTATCATCCAAAGCAATGAAGAGATTGATGAAGATATAATTTACCAGATCAAATCAGGGTGCATGCATCAAAAGTTTTATGTGACAAAAAGATACCCTTTAAGCTTAAAGGTAAATTATATTATTTAGTGATTAGGTTGGCTATGCTCTGTGGGTGGAGTGTTCGCCCATCAACTAGGTGCGTAGTCATACGCTAATGGTGATGGAGATGAAAATGCTAGGTTGAATATGCATCCTGATTAGAAGAGATAAGGTCATAAATGTAGCAATATGGGACAAATTAAAAATGACTAATATTAATGAAAAATTAAGAGATATAAGGTTTAGGTGGTTTGGACATGTTAAGAGGAGACATCTAGATGCTTCAATAAGAGAATGCAAGAAGATTGTATTTAGAGACTGTAAGAGAAAAAAAGAAGGTCTAAAAAGAATTGTAGGGAGGTGATCAAGAATGGTATAACACTGTTGAAACTTACTAAGGGCATGATCCACAATAGAAAGCTTTAGCAAACTAAAATACAACTAAAGAATCTCTCATAAAGAGATCTTTGTTGTTCTCTTAGGTTTTTTAGCGTTTCCCTATTGTATTTAGCCTAAACTTTTATATATATAGCATTCACCTCTTAGGGATCTAGCCTAAACTTTTTCTTACTAAGTCTTTAATAATAATAATAATAATAATAATAATAATAATATTATTATTATTATTATTATTTAGTTTATTACTTATTTCATTTTTACTTACTTACTTATTTATTTATTTTATTCTCTTATTTTATTATTTTATATTTTTCTTCATATGAGTTATTCGAAAACAACTTTTCTACTAATTAGATATAAGGATACTACTAGACCTCCCTAAACTCCATGTATCAATGAAATTTTTACTGTATTGTTGTTGTTATATTAGATTCATTATCTATACTTGGAGCTTCTAGTCTTTCCACAATCCCCATTAACTCATTATAATCCCCTTTGGTGAACATTTTCCCAATTGGTTTCCAAACTTGTTGTCCCATTTGAGGCTTCCAATTATAGGATAGCTAAATTTCAGCTTTCACCATCTCATTAACAGTGTTAAGTTTCGTAATTGGCAAGACTTCGGGCAGAGGTTTCTTGGGATTGATTTCTACACACATTCGAGTATGACATACTTTTTCAAGTTTAGCAGTGATTGAGTCAAAAGCCACTAGCGTACCTACTACACTTGCTAAATAACTTGATCCATCTAAGGATTAATACTCAAGAGGTATGATGTGGAAATTAATCCACAAATGGATGGCTTCAATGTTGTTCTTGTCAAATTCAAGTATAGGAACCCATTTGTGGATGAACATGGGTTATCCACAAACATGTCAAGTGTCAACTTCCAAGATTTTAGATATAGGCTTTGTTTGGCAATTAGCAAATTGCATTAACTATTAGCTAATTATATCAAAAGTTAGCTGACAATGAACTATATCAGCTAATTTGACTAGCAGATAACATCAGCTATTTATTAAAAATGTTTGATAAAATTAGTTATTTAGTATTAGTTGTTTAATATATAAAATGACTTACGAGGACATGACTTAAAAAAGATTTATAAGGGTATGAGTATTACACCTTAGTATTTCTTTAATTATTCTCATAAGAATTTAAATTTTATATATTTTATTTTACAAAATTAAGTTTATAAATCTA
>JAOTIZ010000007.1:14179708-14190417 GCA_027123425.1 Erythroxylum panamense | reverse complement strand
TGAAATAAAAATTTGAAGTGTTGGATTTTGGAAAATGGAAGCCATCTGGAAATTTTCTGAGAATAGATGGTTAGAGAATTGAATTTTCGATCTGAAACTTCCATAAATTTTTTATATTGATATAGAGAGATTTTGACAAAGTTGTCTTCACAAAATTTTAGATCTTCCTTTAATCTTTCCATTGATATAAAGTTTGCAATTTTTGAAGTTTTGGATCGAGAGTTATGGAGTTTCAAAGTTGAGTTTGTGGGTTCTGTCGTGGGTTGGAACAATCTGTAGTTTTTTTTATCATAACTTGCAGAATATCGAACCAAATTGCATGAAATTGGTTTCATTTGGAAGTTAAGACATAAAGGAATAATTTTTCAGAAGAAAGTTTGGCCTAAGTCTTTCTTTTTCATTGTTGAAATGATCGGATAAAAGTGACCCAAAATTCTAATTTGGGAAAGGCTGGAGAAAAAAATGGAAGAGAGGTAGAAGGAGTCGTAAGTCCACTGGAATGTCACGGTCGTGCATGTGCACGATCGCAACTTTGCAGGACCACCAAAATATTGCGGTTGCGCATGTGAATGATCGAAACTTTGCAGGACCATTCGAATGTTGTGGTCGTCCATGTGCACGATCGCGACTTCCCTATTTATCCAAGGGAGGTTATTTTCTGAACATACTTTGATCTTTTTGTTAGAACTTCTTCTTTAGACCTCCAAATGATCTAATTCTTGAACCAATGGATTCCTAACACATTGTTCTATCCCTACATAAAATTTTGTAGCATTTTGAATTGACTTGAAAAAAGATTGATCGAATCAAAATAAGGGTCTCGGTTGGAAGAACATGAACTGGATATTTTACTGAACATGTTCTAGTATTTTGATGATATCTTGACTTGAAGGTTCCAAATAAGATGATTGTTAATTTGGAGTAAACTAGAGATATAGGCCTACAAATTGTCTCAAGATGCCGAATTTTGATTCTTTCTCTAAGATATAGAATTTCTGGATGGAATTTGTACATAGTACACTGTTTTTTAATGTGAACAACCCGATAATGTTTGAGACATATCTTCTAAATTACTAAACCAAATTGAGTGATTTTAATGTCAATGGAAAGATAAGACATATAGGAGCACTTTTCTAGAAGAGAGTATGATCAAATTACATTAGTTTCGCTTTCTAATTGAATGTGAACAGTAGACCCAAAAGTGTGACTTGGAAGAAAATCTGAAGTGGTCAATGAAGTTGTGTAATTGGTTTCACATTCTTTTTATTTTTCCAAATTATAAGCATACATGGTATTAATGAGGGCTTTGATATCTGAATGATTTATTCATAAGGATCTCGATAAAGTACCCCGAAATTGTCATTGAACATGCATTGTGCATATTGTATAAGTACGCGTGCATTAAGGAATATTTGTACGATTGTAAAAAAGTGTGATATTTGTAAATGTGTTTTTTATGATATAGAAGAACTCATTAGATGTCAATCGGGCATTGCCAAACCATCCAGGCAATAGCATTTTAGAGCGTACTGTGAGTCAACCTAGATGATTTCCTAGGATTGATTTGTTTTAAATTATTTGATTTGTTAAATTTTCAAAACAAATAAATTACTGAACTGTTTGTGAATTGTTTCTGAATTTTGGACTTGAAGTCCGAGGAGTTTATTAGTTGGGCATGTATTGGAAGTGTTTTGATTTGATATGAATTCTTGAATGACTTTGATTCTCAACGAAAGTTGAATGCCGGACTTAGGTCCGATGAATGTGAAAACTTTGTCTGAGGATTTGTATAAGATTGTGATATATGACATATTTAGTATTTGATGCATTTCGTAAAATGCATGCTCAGATAAAGGCGTTGTGACTTGAGTAGCTGGTTTGAAGCTCTTCCATGTAGGGCTTTGCTCTGTGATTTCTAATTCTGCACGTAGAACTATGCTCCGTAATTCTGTTTGACTGAGCCCTATGGGCCAGTATTTGTATAAGTTTGTGATAGGCCCTCAGTCACAACAATAAGAACAAATGTGAGTCTCATGCAAGTAGCATTCATATAAGACTGAAATCCCTGAATGATTTGTAAAGCTGTATTGAGTGATCCTATGTTGTGCCATGTTGTGTGAGTTATGATGTTTAGAATGAATAATTATGCATATACGATGTGTGTATATGATCCGGTGAAATCATCAATGATGGTTCACTCATTGAGTTCGCAAAACTCATCAAAAATTGCAATGTAGTTTTTCAGGTATGAGACAGGAGACTTAGTGCTTTAGACAAGACTTAAGGACCCTTTGGATTTTGTTATGGTTCAGAGGTTCATCAATTGGCCCCAAAAGTGTGGAGTCTTGTATTTTGTAGTTTTTGCTAGAACCTATAAAAGGTTTTGCACTTATTTGTCTAAAGGAAACAATGTAAATTAGGTGTATGAATGAAGTGAAGGGTTTCAAAATTTGTTGACTTTTAAAGGATGTTAGTGATGCCATGTATAAGTTGGATTTACTTTTGCTCCAACATACCATTATCATAGGGTATGTACTTCAATGTCCTTCGGGTATTCGGGTATTTGCCTTATGGTAATGGGATGTTTCATGCATGATCTAATTGTTGGAAATGGCAAGGGTTTATCTATTGTTGTTAAGTTATCAATTTGTGCTTATTTTGTATTTAATTCTCTTTAATGTATTGAAATTATTATTCAAAATTAATGGAATTATCTCATAATTGTTCTCAGAAGATTTTCAATACCTTGGAGACGAAATTGAATCAAAAAGATTCAAAAGAGACGAAGAAAATTCGAAATTACAAGTTTGGCAACAATTTAGTGACTAATTGTAGGCACATGTAAGGATGAAATAAATCTGCAGATCTACTTTTAAATTTAAATCTGATTTATTTAAGATTTTCATAATCTTTTAAGATTAGATTGATGGAGATTCACAAGCAAAACACATGGGAGATGTGATCTGCAAGAGAGGATGGAAAAGGAAGGGATCGAGAGGCATTAAAAGACTATTCACGTCAGCCTTTGTTTTAGAATAGTTAAACAATTTATGCAGTTTTTTCTCTTTCATTTTTCTTACGTTTCTTCACTTTTTCCTCTAGTATTTTCGTATTCTTCAGTAAAGGACTAGGGATGGAGACTATATGCTTTGTTTTTTCTTTTATTTTCAATTCCATTATGAGTAGCTAAACTTATTTTCTTGGTTGGGGGGAACCTTGTTATCACCTATTATGCATAAAATGTTTCAATAAAGTTTGTTCATTGATGAATATTGAATATATTCTGCATTAATTTTTCAAATTGAATTGACTGATTTCTAGGTGTGCAATTAGGGATTGATTCGTTCAATAGCTAGATTAATGAAATATGACGTTTAGTTTCGTTAATCGCAAGTAGCAATTAGAATTACCTTGTTTATGTTAGAGTTGGAAATTCTAAGGAGATATTCATCTTAATTAATTGCATGTCATACATGTATTATCTTGCTCATTGGTTTCTTGATTCTTAAAGCTATTATTCAATTGAACCTATGATTATATCTAGGTTGTTGTTTAATAAGAATGCTATGATACATGTTTCTAGTCATTTACACTTAAAAAACATCCCCCAATGAATGTTTATTAATGATTGAAATTTTATATCGAGGATTCATTTTAGTGTGATAACCTCGGTGACGCGAAACTAAGGTTTTTCCCATTAAATTTTCAGATCCAATTATTTCTTTTAATTTGTGAATTTTCTTATCTTTTTCCTTAATTTGTCGTGAATTGAAAACCCCCTCTCATGTCGTTACTTTGTTATTGTTTTAAACCTGTAATCTCTTACCGTTAAGATTCCTCTTGGGAATGATATCTACTTACCACTACTACATTAATATGTTTAAAAGAAGTGTTTTCTTTTTGAATTTGGTTGCAGACAACAGTAGTATCAAATTTTGGCACCGTTTTTAGGGAATTTTTAACAGTTTATGTACATTTCATGTTCGAATCAATACGAAAATTTGCAGTACAATCTCGAGATCGAGAAGACAGCCAAAAGACTGAAAAACAGACTAAACATTAGAAAGAAATGCAAAAAATGGAAAGAATGACAACAAATCGCACTCTTTGCGAACTAGCCGTGCCCACACCACTAAATAACTGACCAACTATTGATTCCATATTTCTACGAAGGACTTTTGCTTTCGGATAGGAGTATGATCGACGTTGTAAGCGGTAGTGCTTTAGTTGATAAAACGCTAGCAGCTGCAAGGGAATTGATTGCAAACATGGCTTTCAACACTTAGCAATTCAGAATATGTACTAGGCATGGATCAAAAGGTGTGAATAAAGTGAATGTGACCACGTTGGAAAAAAGATTAGATGACCTTACTTCTTTGGTGCAATAATTGGCGGTTACGAAGAAAGAAGAAGCAAAAGTATGTGGAATATGTTCAATGTTAGGACATTCAGCTGATTTATGTCCGATTTTGCAGGAGGAAAACATAGAATAGGTGAATGCCGTGGGAGGATTGGCTGGGCCGAGTCAAAGGAAGTACGACCTATTTTCCAACACCTACAATCCGGAGTGGCACGATCACCCAAATTTGTGATATGGGAATCCTCAAGGATATCAAGCGACCACTAATTTCCAGCAGTATAGACAACCATACGTGTCTCGTCAAAATCAAAATATAACATCCCATTCCGAAAGTAAGTCCTCTTTAGAAGATATAGTTCAATCTTTGGCCACTAACTCTTTGATGTTTCAGCGAAATATAGAAGCAAGTGTCAAAAATATTGAAAATAAAATGAGTCAAATGGAAACTGCCATAAATCGATTAGAAGCGCGAACTTTTGAAAATTTTCCAGCAACAATCGGAGGTTAATTCCAGACAAAGTGCGAAGGCTATCACGTAGCGGAGTGGTAAGGAATTGCAGGAACCACTTTCGAAAAATTCCAGAAGAGAGGTAGAAGAAGAAATCACACAAAAGGCACCTTCACAACTAGAATTGATGTAAAACAAGTAGCAAAACATAGTGATTCTGCCTCCTTTTCCAAGTCGATTCACAAAAGCAAAGAAGGAAGAGCAAGAGAAGGAAATTTTGGAGGCTTTCCAAAAATTTCAGGTAAACATTCCTCTCCTTGATGCAATTAAATGGTTTCCACAGTATGCTAAATTCCTTAAGGAGCTTTGTACTTCAAAGAGGAAATTAAAATTTGATGAGAAAGTGCAATTGGGAGAGAACATTTCAGTGATTTTGCAAAAGAAAAAGCTTCCACTGAAATGTCAAGATCCAGGTATGTTTACTATCCTATGCCAAATTGGTGATTTGCGAATTGAAAGAGCTATGTTAGATTTATGTGCGTCCATAAATATCATGCCATATGATGTGTATAAATCTTTAAATGTTGGACCTCTTAAAGAAACTAATGTAGTGATTCAATTAGTGGATCGCTCAAATGCTTATCCAAAGGGTGTGTTAGAAGATATCTTGGTTCAAGTAGGGAATATGCTTTTTTCAGCTGATTTTTATATCTTGCAAATGGGCACTGATGATGCATCTTCTTCCACTCCGATTTTATTCGGAAGGTTTTTTTTGAAAATGACTAGAGCGAAAATAGATGTCCATGATGGATCTTTAACTATGAAATTTTATGGTGAATTAATTAAGTTCAATATATATAATACCATGAAAATTTCGGATGAGGAACAACCTATTGTTTATGTGGATTTTATTGATATATGGGTGCAGGAAAATTGGATTTTGGAAGACAAAGATGGGCTTGGAATAATCTTTGAAGAGGAAAATGCATCACGTTGGCAAGGAAGTGAGGAGTCGGCATTATCTAGTGAACAAATGGAGACGTCATTGTGCATAGAGACAACCGAACCTTCTATCCAGTAGCTCATGTCCATGGAATTGTCCAAAAGTGTGGACAAGTTGCTACCTTCGTTAGTCAACCCACCAATGTTGGAATTGAAGAGCCTACCTAAACATTTAAAGTACATCCTTTTAGGTGAGAAAGACACATTGCCTCTTATTATTTCTAATCAATTGTAGGATGTGCAGGAAAGCCAACTGGTTAACGTATTAAAGGAGAATAAAGAAGCTTTCGATTGAACAGTGGATGATTTGAAAGGTATTAGTCCCACTACCTGCATGCACTGAATTTTGATGGAAGATGAAGCAATGAAGGTAAGGCAACCACGACATCGTCTAAACCCACCCATGATGGAAGTGGTGAAGAAAGAGATTTTGAAGCTTCTTAATGCTGGCATCATTTATCCGATTTCGGATAGTAATTGGGTAAGTCCGGTCCAGCTAGTTCTAAAAAAAACTGGTGTGACTATGATTGAAAATAGAGATGGTGAGTTAATACCAACTCATGTTCAAAATGGTTGGAGGGTATGCATAGATTATAGGAAGCTTAATTTAGTTACTAGAAAGGATCATTTTCTGCTTCCATTTATTGATCAAATGTTTGAAAGACTTGCAGGTAAATCTCACTATTGTTGTTTAGATGGCTATTCAGGATACCACCAGATTTTGGTAGCACCTAAGGATCAAGAGAAGACAATCTTCACATGTCCATTCGGCACCTTTGCTTACCGAAGAATGCCATTTGGATTATTCATTGTACCCACAACATTTCAACGATGTATGGTAAGTATTTTCTCCAATCTTATAAAAAAATTGCATGTAAATTTTTATGGATGATTTCACGGTCTATGGGGAGTCTTTCGAAACATGCATTGTCAACCTTGAAAAAGTGCTAAAACGTTGCATTGAAACTAATTTGGTTTTAAATTATGAAAAGTGTCATTTCATGGTTAATCAAGGCATTATTTTGGGTCAGACTATTTCTTCGAAAGAAATTGAAGTCGATAGGGCTAAGATAGATATTATTCGATCTTTATCTTACCCCATGACTGTGTGGAAAGTTCATTCTTTTCTTGGTCACGCAGGATTTTATCGACAATTTATCAAGAATTTCTCCAAAATTGCGTAACCTATATGCAGACTGCTCCAGAAAGACGTGAAGTTTGATGTCAACTAGCCATGGGAAAGTGCATTTGATGAACTCAAGGAGCAACTCACTACAGCACCGATTATTCAGCCACCGCAATGGGACATGCCCTTCGAGTTGATGTGCAATGCTTCAGATTATGCAGTTGGGGTCGTGCTGGGCCAAAAGTGGACAAGGTATCTCATGTTATTTATTATGCTTCCATGACACTTAATGATGCCTAGAAAAATTATTCTACGATGGAGAAGGAGTTTTTAGTGGTCGTCTTTGGATTGGAGAAGTTTTGGTCATACCTATTGGGGAACAAAGTGATTATCTGTTCAGACCATGCAACTCTAAAGTATTTGGTGAACAAAAAAGAAGCCAAGTTGAGATTAATTCGATGGATTTTACTTCTTCAAGAATTCGATTTGGAAATCTGAGACAAGAAAGGAGCTGCAAATTTAGTGGCCGATCACCTAAGCAGGATCACTCCAAGTATCGCATCTAATGTTCTTCACGACAAATTTCTTGATGAGAATCTCTTCGCAATTCAATAGGTAATTCCATGGTATGCAGACATAGTAAACTTTTTAGTAATGAAGTCTTTACCTAATGATTTATCTAGAGTTGAGAGAGATAAAATCAAACGAGAGGCTAAATATTACATTTGGGATGAGCCTCACCTTTGGAAATTTTGTTCTGATCAGATTGTTAGGAGATGTGTCACAGATGATGAAATTTCCTCTATTTTACATTTTTGTCATTCATCTGTGTGTGGGGGACACTTTGGTCTCAAAAGAATTGCTCTAAAAATTTTGGAATGTGGATTGTTTTGACCTAAGTTATTTTATGACTCTTACATATTCTGCAAGTCTTGTGATTGTTGTCAAAGAATAGGTAACTTGGCATCGAGGAATCAAATGCCACTTATGAGCATTTTGGTATGTGAGATTTTTGATGTTTGGGGAATAGACCTTATGGGTTTCTTTCCTCCTTTGGTAAGAACTACATTTTGTTAGCTGTGGATTACGTTTCGAAATGGGTTGAAGCTAAGGCTAATATATTTGACGATGCTAAAACTGATATAGGTTTTGTTAAATCTAATATTTTTGTCAAGTTTGGAATGCCTCGAGCTATCATTAGCGACTGAGGAAACCATTTCTGCAACAAGATTTTTAAAGATTTGATGAAACGATATGGTATCACACACCGAGTCTCTACCGCCTACCATCCATTGACAAGTGGCCAACCTGAGGTGTCCAATAGAGAGATCAAATCCATAGTAGAGAAAGTGGTGAATCTGAACTGAAAGGATTGGAGTTTACGATTGGACGATGCTTTATGGGCATACCGAACTACATACAAAACTCCTATAAGTATGTCACCTTATAGGTTAGTTTTCGATAAGCCTTGTCATTTACCTGTGGAAATAGAGCATATAGCTTATTGGGTTGTGAAGTAGTTGAATATGGATAAGGTGGAAGTTAGTTACAATAGGAAATTGCAATTGCAAGAATTAGAGGAGATTCGTAATGAGACGTATGAAAATGCAAAAATTTGTAAGGAAAAAAACTAAATCTTTTCATGATAAAATGATTTCTAGGAAACAGTTTTCAATTGGACAAAAAGTTTTTCTTTATCATTCAAAGCTTAAGTTATTTCCAAGAAAATTATGATCTCATTGGCTTGGACCGTTTATTGTTACTAACATTTTTTCTCATGGTGCAGTAGAAATTCAGAGTTTAGATACCTCTAAGGTATTTAAAGTTAATGGACATTGCCTGAAGCCATATTATGACAACTTTTTGGTAGAGCGAGTGGAAGAAGTAGAGTTGGTACCCCTAACCTATTTTTAATTAGGTAAGTAAAGACATATGTACAGCTAAAGACTTTAAAAAAGCACATTCGGGGAAACCCGTAAATTTTTCAGGTTTGTTTATGCTATTTATTTTTCAACAATTTTTATTTTCATTTCATATTTTTATTTCATTTAGTTAGGAATTTAATTTAACATTTTCATTTATGTCATTTTTATTTTTCATCTTTTAATTTTAAAAAATTAAAAACAAAAAAACAAAAAAATGATTTTTTTTTGTTCTTCACGCCGCCCGTATTTCCCCTCTCTTTTCCCTTTTCTTCTTTCATTCACCTTCTCTCACTATCGATTTTCACTATAGATTCCAACATCTCCTATCAATTTCGTGCACATTACACTTCCACACAACACCCATCTCTTAATTTGCATTCCACTGACAACACTCTCATCCCTAATTTGTGATTTTGCTGGTTTTGTTACTCTTCTTTTGCAACTTCCCAATCTACATTTTTCACGAAATCAGCACAATGCCAAGGAAGAAGAGTGATTCCCATTGATTACAACTTCAATAAGGTTTGTTGCTGACATTCCTCCTCTACCACAACCCGCTTCAACCATTGAACAAACCACCATCGAACCACCTCCTGCAATAGTCCAAGTGCAAACAATTGATACTGTAGCACCACGAACACATCAAAGGACAAGGAGAGGCAAAGAAGTCGAAAACAATTGCAAATGGACCATTAGAGTTGGAGGCTGCACATCTTTCCGACTTTCAGAAGATATAACACGATTTCAACAGCTCAGTGAACAAAAAATTTATCCCTGTAAGTCTATTCTTTCCGATACGTTTGAAGCATTGAATGTTTATGATTCTTTCACGCAATTGATGCATCCAATTGGCTGGAGTGTGTTTGCTAGAATTAATTTCCCTGTATATGTTGAATTAACTAGGGAATTCTATAGCACATTCCAATTTAATTGTATTGACAAGTTTAATGTGTTCATGAAAGAGGTTGTTGAATTTTGATTGATGGGAAAAGAATTTGCATTATCTATTGTTGAATTCAATGCTGCTATGGGTTTTCTTTTGACTGCTGACATTGAGATTGAGTTATTTGTCAATGCTAAATGTGATTATCATGAAGACTTTAATGCATTGGAATTATGGAGTCAATGGTCTGTTGATAAAAATCCATATAATGCCAGTATTTCTAAGAGTTCCTTTCTTAGAAATCCTGTTTTTAAAATCATCCATAGACTTTTGGCATACAATTTTTCAGGTTATAAAGATGCTGCGGGAACATTGTCGAAAGTAGAATTTTATTTCTTATGGTGTATGGATAGGCACACCCCTGTGAATTTAGGTTATTGGTTTATAACTCAATTTCAATCGATGTTGTATAAGAAATCCAAACCTTTGATTCTTAGTTCATATATTACACAATTGGCCATTAATTTAGAATTATTGGATCTTGATAATACTGACATGAATATGGCTTGTAGTATAGAACCATTGGATTTAGATTGTTTGAGTAGGATGGGAATTGTGGATTTTAGCCGTGGTCACATCGCTTTCACCATTCCGGGCCTAGCCACTCTTTCCACTACAAGATCATCAGCAACACGGAGTCAGGTTTCCACAACTGAAACCAGTAACCACCAACACCGCGACACTGATTTGGAGGATCGTCTTAGTAGGATCGAACGAAAAATGCACCGTTTGGAGCACAATTGGATGGCCTATTGGGAGTATGAAGGATTCCAACTGCCACATCCGCCAACACCTTGATTTCGGCACTTCCATAATAGAGAAGCTTTATTTAACCTTTTCCTTTATATTTATGCTTCTTTAACATTGAGGACAATGTTGGTCTAGGTGTGGGGGAAAGAATTGGA
>JAOTIZ010000007.1:14159271-14175596 GCA_027123425.1 Erythroxylum panamense | reverse complement strand
ATTACATGTTCCCCATATTGCTAAGCGATTACTGTCAGTTCAACAATTTGCTTTGGATAACCAATGTTATTTTGAATTTCACCCTTTCCATTTTCTTGTGAAGGATTTGACTTTCAGGGAGCTAATGTTGCACGACTGAGCTGAGAATGGAGTCTATAAATTCAATGGTATTGTCAGTTTAGGTCCTCAAGCTTTTATGGCAGAACGAGTACACTTTGATCAGTGGCATGCATAGTTGGGTCATCCGTCATCTTCAACAGTCAGCAAAGTTATCATAAACTCTTCTTTACCTTGTTTTTCCACATCCATGAATAAATGTAATTCATGCTTTCTTGGGAAAGCATCTCGTTTGACTTTAACGAGTACAAATCATGTTAGTTTTGTTCCTTTGGAATTGATTCATGTAGATGTGTGGGGTCCAACTCCTATGAAATCTTTTCATGGTCATCAATATTTTGTTTTGTTCATTGATGATTTTCTCGATACACTTGGTTCAATGCCTTGAAATTAAGAGTGAAGTCTATTCAGTTTTTAAAAATTTTCATACTCTTGTCAAAAAACAATTTAATACTCCTATTAAAGCTTTTCAAAATGATGGTGGTGGCGAATTTAAGGCTTTAAGCTCTTATCTAACTCAACATGGTATTATTCATCGTCTATCATGCCCACACACCCATGATTGAAACCACAACTTTTTTGGTTAATAGACTTCCCACTCTAGTTTTGCATAATCAGTCACCTTTCGAGCTATTATTTCACAAACAACCCAACTACACCTTTTTGCGTGTGTTTGGTTGTCCTATGTAGCTTTTGTTACGTGCTTACAACACTAATAAATTTTCCTATCGTAGCAAACGTTGTGTTTTTCTTCATTATTCTCAAGATCATCATTGCTATCGTTGCTTGGACTATGAAACTCATAAGATCTATGTGGCCAAACATGTTAATTTTGTTGAAAATATTTTCCCATTTGCTTCCTCCACCGTTGCGTGTGACTCTTCTGTTCATCCTGAGACGATGTCTTGGCTTACAGTTTCTGTGAATTTTCGAAGTAATCCTTAGTCTTCTGTGCAACCTTCAGTTCCTGCTTCTCCTTCCCAGGTATCCCCTTTGACTCATCCGATTCCTTCATCCACTGCCATTGCTACTGACAATATAGTGCAGGGAACTGGTCAGCAACTTTCTGTTTGTCCTCCTACTTCTTCTTCCAAGGTGCCATCAGCACCTCTAGTTTCGCACTCATCCCATGATTTTACAGCCACCTAAAGCTAAGCCTCATGCCCATACTGTTTCATTATCTAATTATGTGGCCAATTATGAATCTAAACCTCAAACATATCGACAAGCTGTCAAACTGGATAAATGGCGCCAGGCCATGCAAATTGAGTATTATGCACTTACGGCTAATCACACCTAGACACTTGTTCCACCTCCACCAAATGCAAATATTGGTGGTCAAAATGGATATTTTGAATCAAGCGACATGCAGATGGGACTGTTGAGCGCTTTAAAGCGTGATTAGTGGCTCAAGGCTTTACTCAACAATATGGGATTGATTATCAGGATACCTTTAGCCTTGTCATCAAACCCACTACTATTCAAATTCTACTCTCACTTGTTTTCACTTATGCTTAGCCTTTGTACCAACTTGATGTCTCGAACGCATTTCTTCATGGTCAATTAACTGAGAATGTGTACATGGTTCAACTAAAGGGGTTTGAAGATGCTGCTCATCCAAATCATGTTTGTAAGCTACATCGTTCCTTATATGGCTTGAAGCAAACACCTCGTGCTTGGTTTCACTGCTTATCCAAGTTCCTTGAACGATTGGGTTTTGTGGGTTCCAAGACCGATACTTCCTTGTTCATATCAAAGTCACAGGGTCCTAAAATTTTTATCCTCATTTATGTTGATGATCTTGTTATTACTGGCAGTGACTCTATCGCAGCTCAGCATGTCATTATTGCTGTTCGTAGTGAATTTGCCATACAAGATCTTAGTGAGCTTTCCTACTTCTTAGGCATTGAGGTCAAGTGCACTCCACATGGCTTGCTGCTTTCTCAACGATGCTATTTGCAGGAATTGCTTCAACAAACAAACTTGTTTCAGTGTGCTCCTATATCCACTCCAATGGTTACATATCCTCTCCTAACCAAAGATCAAGGGAATCCTTTGGCGAATCCTATAGAGTATCATAGTATTGTTGGAGCCTTGCAATATGCCACTATGACCAGACCTGACATTGCTTATTCCGTCAATAAGTTGTGCCAATTCTTAAAATCACCAATTGACCTACACTAGAAGGCAGTCAAACGCTTGCTTCGGTATGTTCAGCATACCTTGACACATGGTTTGCTTCTCAACAAGAGTTGTAGTGTCCCTCTTAAAGTATTTACGGACGTCGATTGGGCAGGATGCCCTGATGATCGCAAATCCACAGGTGGTTTTGTGATATTTCTTGGCAATAATTTGATATCTTGGACTGCTCGCAAACAACACACTATTGCTCGTTCTTCCATCGAGGTAGAGTATAGGGCTCTTGCTAATACAATTGTTGAAGTTTTGTGGATTCAATCACTATTAAAGGAGCTTAGTATTACTTGTGCCTCTCCTCCTATTCTCTGGTGTGACAATCTTGGAGCTACATATCTATCTACAAATCCTAATTTTCATGCCCGGTCCAAACATATTAAAGTTTATTTCCACTTTGTTCGAGATATGGTTTCTAGGCGTCTACTTCAGGTTCAGTTCTTATGCTCCAAAGATCAGTTAGCTGATATCTTCACAAAGGCCCTCAGTCATGAATGATTTTAATTTTTACGCGACAAGCTCAAAATTTTGATTCAGAATGCTTCGCTTGAGGGGGGCTGTCAAGATAAGGATAAAGTTGCAAATAATTAGGATTTGTTTTACCTGTATTCAGTTGAGATACTAATCATGTACACTGATCGTGTATAGATAGTGTTTGATAGTTTGATAGCACACGTTCAAAATGGAGATCAGCTCTCTGATAGTTTAGCCACCTTATGTATATTTATACATGAACAATGAATGCAGATTACTTAAGCCTAAAAATATATTTTGCACTTGTAATCTTAACAGTTTAGAGGTCAAGTTTTACGGCTTTCAATTTTTGCTCTTCTTTTACTTATTATAACTTTTAATTGTCTTCAAGGATGTTAGATTTACCTTTGAACTTAAGGCCTCTTCATTCAAAAGACAACTTGAAAGATCTTAGATCTTCATGTCCAAATTGTTATTTAATCGTTGTTATAGGATTAAAAATCTGTGAAACAACCTATGGATGTCATGTTGATTATTCATATGTTGACCCTTTTAATAGTGACAAAAAATATAAGTAATTAATTACTTATTAAACTTGCATTTATGCTTTGTTGAGTAGACCTACATTTTTTATTAATTGACATGTTGTTTTCAATGCAAGTTTGCTTGTAAATATGTCTTTATTAATGTTGGTCTTGCTAATCCTTTTCTGAATGTTGGCCCTTATATTAAAGTTACTGAAATCTATATATACATAATGTTAACATTGAAAACTATATAAAAAAAACATAATGACAAACTAGTAATTACTTACATTGGCAAGTCTTATTATATTACACCTTCTATTGTTGTGTCTAAAGGTTTCAGATTTCTTACATTTTTACGCTTGACCCCATTATGATTGTTTGCTTGCACTAAGCACTTTAGTCAATTCATTCTTGTCTTTCCTTCTGTTTTGTTCTTCTTGGCCTCACCCTCTTAACTAGTGGATAAATATGCTTATAATTATTTTCTAGCCAAAAGTTTAACCCCTGAATACGTTACAACATTTGATCATTTACCTTTAGAAAGATGTTTTTCTTATAGTAGTCATTGACAAATGCCTCAGATCTTCTTATAGGTCTTATGCTCTACACCTACAAGACCTATTCCTACTTTGACAATATACTTCTCACCTCCTTTGTTGACCTTATATGCTTCATCCTCATTCCACGCAATCCTCTATTGCATTGCCTCCTTATATTTTTCAACCTTTTGGCCATTACAAGTGCCAAATCTGATTTCAACCATATGCCCTCCTTTTAACATGTCTCTTCATAATCATTGTCCTAATGGTCTCTAATATACTAATCATTGGTCTGTTCTTTGATGATAATATCCATCAATTAAAAGTCTCATTCATATTATTATCAACAATTTAACACTTTGACTTGAATGAAAGATATGATCTAGTCCAAACTTCCTTTAGATATTCAAGCAAAGTAAAAGTACATCTAGGCCTAATTTTTCGAGCCTTTTTAGTTGTTCATTGAAATCTCCAACATATATTGAACATGCACATGCCCAAAATTATGGTCTTAAGTCTTTTCCACTCCAATATGCATGCCAATTATGATAAATATATTTGGCACACATTTTATGACATGCATTTAGTAGTATAATCTCAACAAGTCTTATTAATCCATATATACACAATGAAGCATACATATTAGATGCATGAGAAACATCTAACAAGGAAATATTATATCATATAACAAACAACAAAATGTATGTACCTTTTGCATGCCAAATATTATAGTAACTCCATCTCCATGATCATTTAACTCTAAATCAACTAATAATAATGATATGAACTAACTCCATGAATTAGTATTTTGAACTTCTATAATAACCAATGCTATAGGATGCATACTCCATCTCCACCCCTACCAACTACACTGGTTAATTGCCTTTGGAATTCATTCTTTAAAAAGTAACCATTCATCCCAAGTATGGGCCTTAAGTATTTCCAACTACCTTTCATTATTATAAAACAAATCTATAACCTTTTAAATTACAACAATGAGGCATCATAATTCCTTGATAATTGAAATTCTACATTTGAATCAGAATTACCTAGTTTCAAGTTATTGATATAACATTGAAGTATGGAATATTCACAAGCATAGTTTAATGCTCTCTCCTTCCTTAACTACTTATTGGTAGGGATGGCAATTGCACCTGGCCAAGCCCGTCTATACTATCTTTTAAAATTTTTTGATAAAATGACATCGTTTTACACATTCCGATTGGGTTACAAGCACGGACAGCCTCGACCTGAATCCGTGACTCAGTGGGGCCAAACTTGAGCTGGGTTGTTCTGGGCTGGGTCAGGCCAAGATTGTCATCCTTACCTATTGGTAACCCTACACATAGTTGAATTCACAAATATATTCAACTTCTCCCTACATTCTTCTATCATCTTAGTTGTGGTTATACTAGGCTTCTCTAGAATTATGTCTTTGAAGTGTCTATTCAAAAACTTGGTTGATACCATTCTACACTTGTTTATTATTAAACATATATACTTGGATTTGAATATCTTGATTTTAAAACATTTATCACTACTATCACATGTTGCATGCAATTCCCACTTGAATATTGCATCCAATTATAATCTGCTTATACTCATTTTTTTCTATTTGATATTAAATCCTATAGCTACTAAATAATTAATAATAAAATCTTTGAATTGTTTTACATTGCCAAATTTTATACCTAATGTTCATTTTAATGTTCTGCTACTTGATTAATGCTTAACACTTCCAATAAGACTTCTAATTGGGACACCCAAACTCCTCTCTACTAGGATATTCATTCCTATCAAGGAAACTCCCATAGTCAGCATAGTCAATCTTCACTGGTTAGTGGCTATCTAGAATTAACCCATTAAATGAAGAAACTCCACCAACTAAATTATCATCATCTGTGTCATGCTAAGCCACACATCAATATCAAGCTCAATATCCTCATTAGGTTGAACATTCCTATAATGTTAAATATTCTCATTAGGCATAACATCTTCATCAAGTTAAAAATCCTTATCAACCCTACATCAACGTTGGGCTAAACATCCCCCTTATTGACATCATGTTCAATATTCTCATTAAGCTAAACGATCCTATAACGTCGAATCTCCTCATTGGGCACAACATCTTCATCAAGCTTAACATCCCTATGAGGCCCCACATCGACATTAGGTTGAACATCCCCATTAGACACAAGTTCCATTATAGCTAAAACTTTTGGAGTCAAATTTGTTATGTCAAGCTTATATGTAATATTTAACTTGATTATTGTGGGTAATTTCAAAATTTTATCAACCTAATGCAAGTATCATTAGATCTAATAAGTCTTAAAGGCCCATTAAATCAAAAAAATGGTTCTATAAAATAAGCCTTGTCAATCTGTTGATAAACAAGTTTGTTTCTCAAATCACAAATTTGTCTATGATTGAAAAAATCAAGGTCAATTTTGTCATAATAATATGATGACCCTTCCTTATAAGTCAACTCATGAGTTGACGTGAAGTGACCACCGTAATATAATTTGAAGCTTCCATATTGAGTCATTAGAGGCCTAAAATTATTAAGTAAATAAGTAAAAGGTTAAGAATGAATAGTATGTATGTGAATGGAACAAAGATGACTAGAGTGAACTAACAAGCAATCATACGTTAGAGGAAATGACATGAAACATACATCTTGTTTGATAATTTTGACCGTTTTTAGATCAATTTATGAAGCTAGAGTTCTATGATGTTCCAATAAGTAATTACACTATCTAATATGAAGAATCAAATTAAATGCATTTACACAGCATCAGAAAAAATCATTAACCTTGAACACGAGATGAATAAACATTAAGAATATTTCCAATGTTTCAGTTTCGTTCTCTAAACTCCTATTTCGTAACCTATGTGTCCAATTTAGTTTCTAATGCTTAAGAATTGATGGTAGTTTTCTTGTACTCTTTTTATTGTGATATATGACATTTTACTTGTGTTGTGCACTAGAAGCATATGTTGGTTATTTGTAGGACAAAGGACATGAAAACTCCAAAAAAATGTGTTTTCTTATCTATTACAATTTGGGTGAAAGAGAGAATCCACCCAATAGTTCAAAACTTAACAGGAGTAGAGGAGGCTAACTGGATATAGGGATTAAAGAACTTGCTTAAGTTTTAGTTTCTCGTTATACAACTTAATTCTCTAGTGATCATTATAATTGCTTCCACAGTTACAAGATCTAGGGAGTGAGTAGCTAATTGTGGCCTCTAAGTTGCACTTTGATGTTGACTTCTATCAAACTGTTGATCCATAAACCAAACGTCCTATATTGATCATGCTTAACAAAAAGGTGTAAACCATACCCATTTTGTCTTTGGTTAGTTTCTTCTATAGTAATTTCAAGCTTTAAAGGATTCACCATTGACACTTCTTTTCTAGCTTTAATAACTCTAATCTTCTTGACTTTTGTATAGATTCAGTATCATGAATTAACAATATCTGAATTCATATCACAATGCAAGCTTCATTCAGTGATCACGTATTCAGAAATAGAAGCACACTTCATATATCAGAACCCTACGAGAAAGGTAAGACGAATTCTTGTTTTTAAGTCAGAAAATTCAAGAAATTCATATTGACGATAAACATCTTTATCGCTTCCTTCTTAGCTGTGGCTTTTTGCCCCTAATGATTCATGGGAGGTGATATCCACATTCCAGGAAGTAGCAAAAGCTTTTAGAAAAAAGAAGATAAAAAATATATACTTCTTTATAAAGGGTATCTTTAATTACTTTGTTACATTTGATTTTCATGATCATGTAACTTTGATTTCTTGTAACTCCCATTTATTTATACGGATACATGCCATGGAGTTCGTAGAAAACAATTTGCATCTCATTTTGGGTTAATTGATGGTTCACCAGGAGTGAGTACTCAGCCGAGCAAGAAAAGGGAGAACTATAGCATTGTGGAGCTCACACAAATATATGGATAAAATTAAATGATACAGAATTGGAACACTACGTACGATGTGATTTAATTTGAACATTCTTAAATATTTGAATTCAAAACTTTTTGTATTAAACTTTAACAAAAACCTTAGTCAAAATTAACCCTTATGTCGTACGCTTTTTCTCCAAAAAGAAAACCACATCTCAGAGGAAAATGAACATTTTTCACATTGGGACAGACTGCGAATACCAAAGATGAGAAGGAATGAACATATCATCTGGTAGACATCTAACAATGGTCTCCTAACAGAAACTAAATCCTCTTACTACCGAGTTAATGGAACTAACGACTTAAAGAGTTAAAACACATGAACAAATTATTAATAAGTAACGTTTCATTTCATTGCCCTAGTTCGCAAGTGTTAACACTACGATCCTTGCTTCAGCCAGCAATGCATTCCTTTACAGATCAATGACATAATTCCTCCACCAGGATGGTTAGGGTAATAAAAACCCACTCCTCTACACCCGAATAATTAGTAGCAGACGTTTTCTGCAGGTACTGATTACAGCGTAGCCTAGGCCATTCTTAGTCATCTAGCATGAACCCCTCCAACTTCAACCTGCTCTTGATCATGTTTGAGAATTCCAATTTGATGACTTTGGATAGCAACTGATTGTATCAGGCTCACCTTGGTGACTTCTTAAATGGATTAGAGGCTCGCTGGAAGTTTTGTTGATTCCTATCTTCTTTATTCATAATTTCTTCATTGTTTGATGTCTTAGAAAATGGATTCGGGGGATGCTGAGAGTGCAACTTCAGCCCTTGGCCTACGATCTTCCCTTTTGTACTGTTCACATGTCCACCATTATCAACCTTCTCTGAATGCACCAGTTTGGTACCACTCTCAAGTTTCACCATTTGGTCCTGGTCAGTTTTTTCCTTTTCACTGTTTTTTATTTTTTTGGTGAACAAGGGGGCAGACAGCTTTGGTAATGGCAACGTAATCCCAGGTTCAGACATTCCACTACTTCCAGTCAAAGGCAATGGCTTCAATTGAATCCCAAGTTCTAATGTTTCACTTCTAGAATCAGTCAAACTCTTGTTGACTCCTACATCAGCTACGAGGGAATTGCCAGCATCTGAGTTCAAAAGACTGGTACATGGAGTCCCCTTGGACTCGCTGAGAAGTCTTTCCTGATATGCAGCAAGGTGCAAGATTAATATTTCAAAATTCATGTAAGACTGACGTTGAAAACTGCATTCAGAATAGAAAGTTCACCTCCAATATATTGTTAAATCGCTCAGCTAAGTTGGGCAGCTTCAGTGCAGTCACAAGCTTTATTGCCCCTTTGAGGGATTTCTCTAATGATAAAAGCTTCACAAGTTCCGTAGCCCTCGCCAGCTTATCACCTGGAACATTCACCAAAGCAAACATAGAGCTCAAAATATGTTCTTATTCTAGAACGAATGTCCAAATTAAAGATTAAATGGCAGTTTATTGAGAAAATAAAAAACTAACCGTTGCAACAAGATGCAATCAGCCTTAGAATACATCTATCTTGAGCTGCCTCTATATTAAAAGCCTCGTCATCCAGTGTAGAAGCATCCCTACCAGCACTTGCCATTTCTTCTATTTTTCTATGGATCTGCAAGAAAATGCAACAAGATTAGCCACTACTGGATTGCTGAAAAATACCAATACAAAATGTTGAAAGGAAAGAAGCCAGAGGCTTTAATGAAAATGCTCTCATTTCTCCAAAAATAGCCTTATGAACAAGAATAAGAGAGCAAGATATCAAAACTTGTGTCTGATATACTAAAGCGAGGAGGAAAAAGTTATGTTTTGGAGAAAGGAAGACGAACAAACCTGTGAGAGATGCATACTGTTCAGGATAAACTCATTCTCTAGGGCATCTGCTCCCAAATCAGATGATGCAAGAGGGAATGAAAGATCTAGTAGAGTGAGAACCGGTTTGGGCATCACCTGAACAGATAAGAAGTTAACCCAAACACATGGAAAGATCTTTATCAGAATAAGTTGATGTTAACAAGGTATCTTACCAGTGGGAACAGATCGGGAGTCTTGCAAACAACACAGAATAACTTGGTAGCATTGAGTCCAACCACCCAATAGTTTTCATCAGATTTCTTTTCTTTACTAGCACTATACAATTGAGTACATTTTTTAATAAGTTCTGGCTATGAAGCAATAACAGGGAATGTCAACAAGCAACCAAAACAAATGTCTACTTTCTGAAGACCAGTATTTTCAAACCTGAAGAGTGGAAACCAACTGCCACCATAATGGCTTGTGAACACCCTCAAGACACCCTACAAAATTTCTTTGGAAACTCAGACACAACAGGACTAATGCTAAAAAGACATAACTTCAGTGAGGTGGGAGCATCAATTGCATACCTTAGAGTCGTATGAGCTTAACTGACCATCTTCAGTAAACCCAAGCCAAGTCAGAAGTGACCCTGGAGATAATGGAAGACGTCCTCTAATTGGCTGGGTGCCATCAGATATGTCAAACACCCTGAACTCCAGCATCTGCATGACTTGGGAAGAGATGGTATCAGAAAGCCTTTTTCAGCAAAGAAGATGAAAAGAAATTATGAAGAAAGATCAAGCTATAAGTCATTGAAGTTTGCCTTCAAGCATAAGTGACCTCAACCAAAAAGGCAACTGTTTAAGCTACTTATTTAGCAATAGGAAAGCGATTCCGGCTTGCAAGCAATCTTATCAAGTTGCTGTCAGTCCTTCAATTATGTAAAGTCAAGACTGGGACTAGCTAAGGACCAGTTTGCAGAATCTTAAATTACTAGGATTTCATTAAACTTCAGACCTGATCACTTGATGGAAGACAATCAGAAGCATGGGTTACAACAGCAAGTTGATTTTTAAACCCTGATGCAGTCACCACGGGCCCGTCAAGCGAGATAATATGTCTCTGCAATGAAATACATGTGTCATCGCGAATAAGCACATGATATGTAATCACCAAGAACGTGCAAAACTAAAATCTTTATGCATATGCCAACACGTTTAGACAAGAATCGCAAAATGTCCAATTGACAAATCAGTCCTTTCTGCTTGCTTATTCCTACGCAACATCAAACGGAAGGAAATACTCAACTCTTTTTTAAATAATATCAGTATAGAAAAATGCATAGTCTTATTCCTTTCCTAATTTTTCTTCATTTCAACTATCTTTAGATTTCACTAATAGAGAGAATTTCACATGTCCGTAAGATTTGTCATTAACTGTTGAACTTCAGGTTAATAATCTAAAAGCAAATATAGTTAAACGAGACACAATAAGATGCAAGTAACGAAAATTCAAAGTATTGCATTTATAGGTTATAGAGACCGGGTTATAAGTAAATGTAAGCATTTATATTTTGCATCCACTACTGGCCATAAGACAAACCTGCAATCCACCTTCTGTATAGATGCGCAGAAAATTAAGATTAGTAATTGCAGCAACCCAAGCAGTACCAAGTGCCACAACCTTAATTTCTTCCCCTTCCAGCCGCATAGACCACTGAACTTGCAAATGCATCAAGTGTAATAATAAACAAAAATCCACTTATGTAAAAAGGGAAATGAAGAACTTGCAGAAATAGGACTTCAACTAAAAGCATGAAAGATTCATCAAAGAACCATTCTGACCTCACTGTTGTTGGCCCAGCTACTGAATGGACGATACATAAGAGTACTCATGTTCTTCTCACCCTTGCAAGGATTTGCAAAAACACTCCCATTTTCATTCAACGAAGCCATTGTAAAACCAAAATAATCAGTCATTGAGGGTACACGTGGACCATTGCCAGTGTCATGAAAGTCAATCTGCATGCATACCAAGCACAAGTAACCATCAAGCAACAGGGGAGAACTATGTATTGTTTTTCCATGCCGAGGACAATCATTCCAAGATACTAAACTTTTTCTAAGCTGAGACAGCTGCTAGCCTATCCATAGCTTAACCAATCTCATGATGGATAATAAGAGTTCGTAAACAATAAAAGAAGCTCTATTTCAAATGCAAAGCTTTCATGTGCCATCCGCTTAAGGAACTTCTTTTCAAGAAGTCTTTGAATAAGCATCTGAGATGCTTCAATCGGTCCGCTTGCCAAGGTCTGGTCCCTTTTGGTTAACCAGGTGGTATAGGAGGAAAAATAGGAAAAGGAGAAGTTAGCTAGAGTTAAAGAAATAGGCTCATTAAGGACCTGCAAAGTCAGAAACTGCACTGGATCCAATCACAATAATCTTATGAAAACTAATCATATCTGTAAACATATAGAGAGGGAAAGAAAGAAAAGCAAGTTATGCAAGTATGCATGTCACCTCTATATGGGAATAACCATCGTGTTCAATTGATGTGATTGTTCCAAGCATGTTATAGCACAAAAAGCGTCTCTTCCCAAGCTGCAAAGGTGTTGCACCTGGTTGAAAAGCCTCTTGCATTTTTGATCTAATTGATACAACTGTGCCTGTTTGGTTATTGTTTCCACCATCAAAATTTTCTTTGCGAGTTCCTTTTTTCTGCATTTGACTTTTTGGAAGCAAGTTCAAGTCATTGTCCATGTCCTCATCTTGATCATCATTGCATTTAAACTGTCTACGCAACCTCTTCCTGCTGGCTAGGTCTGATTCATCTAGTGCATCTTCACCAAGATCACTCAAACTACCAGATGTATTAGGCTGCTCGTCCTCTTCCTCAAACAAAAGAAGCCCATTACTGTTCCGTGATTGCAAGCTCGGAATCCCTTCAGTAGGAGATCTCATTGAGGTTGGAATAACCGATTCCCACAAACCATACTTTCCCATGACATCAATAACAGCCAACGCGTTGCCAACTGGTTTCCATGCCATACAACAGATTCTATCTTCAAATTTCTGCCTGTCAATATCCTGTTTCTTATCGATATCCCATATCAAAACCTGCCTATCCATACCAGATGTAGCCATGTATTTGCCATTAGGTGACCAAGACAAAAAGCATATAGGCTGCACATGATCACCCCTCAATGAAAAGAGCTTTTCAGCTGTGTCTCTGTCATACATCACTACATCATTTCTTAGACCAGGGACAGCCAAGGTTTCCCCATCAGGACTCCAGCAAAGGACATTCATAACAGAAGTGTCAGATATAGTATTAGGAGCAACCGCTTTCAGGTCATGCAATATTCTCCCGGACTGCAGTTCCCAGAATATGACATTTCCAATTGAATCAACAGATGCTAAGTACTCATTTTTAGGGTCAAAATCTAACCCGGTAACCGGTCCTTTATGTCCTTTCAGAACCCTCGCAATTGAACCATCAACAGTATTAATAAGTTTAATGCCTTCATCGTCACCAGCAGCCGCCAAAATGCTTCCCGATTTATTGAATGCAAGCACGCGAATTGGTAGAGTGAATCTGGTAATGTTAGTCTCAAACTCGCCACCTGTCGGAGGAATTACAAGACACTGATTACCATTAACATATTCGCAACAATTAGACAATGAAACATAACAAATCAAAGTGATGGACTACAATAAAGTTCCAATTTAAATGAATCAAATACTATTTTCCCAAAAGACCCTATAGCGAATAATACAATTGAAAGGAGTGAATATTAAGGTTACCAGGGAACTTGTAGAGCTTGACAGAGTGATCTATAGAACCAGAAGCAAGGCAAGTGGAGTTGGGGCTAATGGAAAGCGTCGTTACACCGTCACGATGGTGGCGGAGCATCCTGGGTGGATTTGAGGGGAGGAGAGGGTCGTGTATGGCGACGGTTGGGTCGGAGGATGAGGCCGTCACCAGGTGGTGAGCCTGCTGATCCCACATTACGGAACAGTAGCTTCCATTGGCGGTTGACCTGTGAGCTTCTCGGAGCTTCAGTGTACGGATTTTCATGGCGAGAGATTTGATTTCGATTAGTTGAATATGGTGAGTTTGTTTATGTATCTCACTAGGGTGGGACTCGGAGGTCTTTGTGGCGCGAAGATTGTCTGGCTCCTGGTTTTGGCGGGAAGGGAAAGTAATAAGATTCGGCTTTGCTCGAGGACTTTATGAATGGCAGCCTTGGGCCAGGCCCGACCCGGTTAGGTCGAGGAGTTTTAGCCCGTAACTTGGTTAACTGAAGTTAACTTCAATTAAAGCTGACTTGGATAAGGTTGCCATTTTCCATAAATATATTTTTTATTTAGGCCAGGATTGACTTTTTCAAAAGAAAATTGAATTTTATATTAAGTTACTCTACATACATGATCAAAATATGCATTATATTATTTTAAATAAACCAAAATCAAAATTAAAGGATTTGATTATATTGGCTGTGAAATATAATCATCCTTATCTTAGTGTTTTATCAAGTCAAACTCATAAAATTAATAATGTGTATAAGAACTTAATTATTAAGTTAAAAGGTAGATTACATCGAATATCCATAAATTTAAACAATGTAATAAACATATTTCAAACTTTATCTTACATGTCATAACTTATGAAAAAATATATTTATAATTATTAGTAAAAAAAATTCATGATGATCAATTGAACGGTAAAAATACTTCAATTCTATATATTTAACACCTTTTTATTTTTTTCACTCTTGGAGAAAAATGCTATGGAATCAAAATAACTTTTCAGTAGCTTGGTAATAGAGTTGACAATACCAAGCCCTAAAATAATTTTTGGCAACCATAGTGCATGAATTGTGACTTCAAAACATCCCACAAACTATCGTTCCACAATGGATGATGTGATAATAGATTCTTTAGTACTCTTTTATGATATTGCTTAATTCAATAAAAGAAACTGATAACTAAATGTAAATTTTCTACTATCAAGACATCCAATAAATATGAATTTGAGTATTTAATTACTTCTAGATGATTAGACCTTGAATATATGAGCATGTAATTCTTTATTCCTTATAGATACTTCAATATTTTCTTTGCAGCTTTCCAATAAACAATTTCAGGGTTGTTTTAATATCTACCCGATATTCCAATTGTGAAAGTAATATTCAGTCTTGTACAAGTTTGTAGATGCATTAAACTACCCACAAATGAAGCATAAGAAATTATTTTATCTCTTTTCATTTTGTATTGTTCTTAAAATATTGCAAGAGACTAAATTTGTCCAAGACTTATTGATTATCGGTCTATGTTAAATTTATCTAGAATTCATTCGATATAAACTTTTTGAGATAGTCCCAATAATCCTTGTGATCTATGACATAAAATTTAAATTCCTATTATATAGTATGTCTCTCTCATATCTTTCTTCTTCAAATTTTTAAAGAAAAAAATCTTTTCTCTTATGTAATATGACTGAATATTATTAGTAAGTAAGATATTATCAATATATAAAACTAAGACAATAAACTTACTACCTTTGAACTTTCAATACATGCATCGATTAATAATGTTTATCATTAAACTTAGGATATTATTGTCGCAAAACTTTTTTAAATCCATACATTGGTTTCTTAAGTTTACATATTATTTTACCTTTTGTTGAGAAACCTTCAGGTTGGTACATAAAGACATCCTCTCTAATATCCCCTTTAAGAAAGTCTGTCTTCATATCCATTTGTAGTAACCCTAAATTGTATTGAGCAATGCCATTATAATCCTTAATAAATCTTTCTTTAAGATAGGTGAAAATGTCTCGTTATATTTCTTACCAGCTTTCTAAATATAACCCTTAGCTTAATCCTGACCAATATGCAAATAAATTCAAATGTTCAGTAGGATTTTAGTGGATTGAATATTAGCCCCATTAAAAAGCATTAGTTCATCAGCAAAAATCAAGTGAGTAATCTTGAGCTCTTTACATTTGTGGTGAAATTGGAATCTACCATTGTAGGCAGTGAGCTTATTAAGCATATTAAAAAGCCCTTCCATCACTAAGGTGAATAGGTAAGGGAGGAGATCTCCTTGCCTAATTCCTTTAGTATCCCTGAAATCTTGAGTAGAAGCCCTATTAACTTGAATACTAAAGGATAGAGCTGTGATACATACTATAATCCACTTAATAAATTGATCTAGATATATAAGAGCAACTAGATAGGATTGAATGAAACTCCATCTAATAGTCTCAAAAGCTTTATAGAAATCGACTTTAAATAAGCAACTTTTGATGGCTCTTTCCAAATTGTAACCTTTCTTAACTCCTAGATTAAAAGCATATTATCTCTAATATATCTCCCAATAATGAAAGCTCCTTGAGCTAGATTTATAGCTTCCTTCAAAGCCATCTTCATAGGATAGGTCTATAATTCCCCATAGAAGAAGGATTCTTGTAGCGCCCCCTCATCGTAGGGTACATATCGGGACGCCCGAAGGTCGCTCCGACACGTATCCCGCGATGAAAGTGCACTACCAGAAAATCTCACTATAATAATCCACATGGCATCGCAATAATTTAAACCACAATATAGCAGAATCAGTAAATTAAAATCTCAAAATAATAATCTGTTACAGTCATCCAAGCCAGAATAGACAGGTCTATCAGTCCCCTAACCAAAACCAAAAAGGA
>JAOTIZ010000007.1:14137695-14152378 GCA_027123425.1 Erythroxylum panamense | reverse complement strand
TTTCGCGACTAACCTTGCCTTATATCTTTCCACCTTTCCTTCTTGATTGGTTTTTGTCTTATATACCCACTTGACTCTAATTGGTTTATGTCCTTTTGGAAGACTGGTCAATTCCTATGTATCATTTCTTTAGATGGCACCAATTTCTTCATTCATTGCTTTTTCCCACTTTTTGTCTCAAGTGGATTCTTCGTATGTCACCGGATTACATGCGGCCATCAAACAAAACAATGAATAGTCAAATGTATCTATTCATTTTGTAGTATCATAAAGGTCACTTAATAGGTGCTCCCCCTGAATTCCTGTTGTTATTGCTTGACGTTGAAGGTGTTGAAACAGGTGTTGTCGGTGTAGGACTTTGTGGAGGAGATTGATCATCATCTCGGTGTGCTTATATATCCATGTCATCATCATCCTCATCATCAAAGAACATACCTTGAATGTTCTTTTCTTCTTTGCTCCATCTCCATTAGTCTGCTTTACCGAACTCAACATCTTTTGAGATGATCACCTTCTTGGTTAAGGGGTTGTACAATTTATATGCTTTACTCCTATTGTTGTAGCCAATGAAAATTCATTTTCTCCTTTATCATCCAACTTCTTTCTTTTTTGGCGAAGAATATGGGCATATGCAATGCACCCAAAAATCCTGAGATGTCCAACATCCGGTTTGCTTCCACTCCACGCTTCATTAGGTGTAACAAATTTGACGCTTTTTGTTGGACACTGATTCAGCAAATAGACTACACATACAACAGCTTCAACCTATAAATTCTTGGGTAGGTGCTTTTCTTTCAACATACTCCTCGCCATATCAAGAATTGTGCGGTTCTTTCTTTCTGCCATGCCATTTTATTGAGGTGTATATCTTGCTGTTAGATAATAAATGACTCTATACTTCTTACAAAAATTCTCAAACAATTTTGAGATGTACTTGCCTCCTTTATCGGATTTGAGTATCTTCAGATACTGTCCACTTTATTTTTCGACCATCACTTTGAACTTTTTGAACTTATCAAGAACCTCTGATTTTTCTTTCAAAATATACACCCAACATTTTCTACTAAAATCATCAATAAAAGTTAAATAGTACCTATTTTCTCCAGCTGATGGCACATCAAATGGACCAGCAATATCTATGTGGACAATCTCTAGCAGCCTTCTGGCTCTCCATGATTTTTCAGTTTCAAAATGTTGTTTGTGTTGCTTTCCTTTGAGGCAAGCTTCACACAACTGCTTTGGTTGATCAACTTCTGGTAATCCATTCACCATCTTTGACTTTGATATTAATTGTAGTCCGATAAAACTGAGATGACCGAACCTCAAATGCCATAAGCAGGATTCATCTTCGATGACTGACTTCATGCAATTTATCAACTCATTTTGTACATCAAGTATGAAAAGACGATTCTTCATCATCTTTACTCTTACTATCGACTCTCCCTTCTAGTTCCAGATGGTGAGATATCCATTTTCCAATAAGATAGCATATTTCTTTTCTAAGAGTTGACCGAGACTGATGATGTTGCTTTTCAAAGTAGGCACATAATAGATATTAGTAATATATATTTTTTCTCTATTTTTCAAGGTAATTAAAATTTTACCTTTGCCTTTGATCGAAATCTTTGTTGAATTACCAAATGTAACTTCACCACGAACTATCTCATCCATGTTTGTGAACAACTCTTTCTGACCACACATATGGTTGCTGGCACTAGTGTCCTGATACCAAATATTATTATTGCTTTGCTCATTAACTGGTAAAGAGAGAAGCATAACATCATTATCTTTCTTGTCTTTTGTTGCTGCAAAATGACTTCTTTCTTGTACCTCAGGATTCGATCTACATTCGTAACTAAAATGACCATATTTATTGCAATTATAACACTGCACTTGAGATTTATCTCTTCTTTGTTGAAATTTGCCTCGTCCTTTGTCTCTATAACCTCTTCCACGACCATATGTCAGATTTCCTTCATTTGTATTTTCTCTTTCAAAAAATTGTCTTCCACGTCCACGTTCGTCTCGGTTGCTCCATCGACCACGTCCCATTTGGTAGCCACCTCTGTAGCTACCTTAACTTCTTTTGTCCTGTCATTGGCTACTACTTGCTTGATTTTTACCAACTGATAATTTTCTTTGTAAAACTTTCTCCAGGTCACCAGTATTATCATTCCATTTCATTCTTTTCATGTGCTTGAAGAGAACCAAAGAGTTCATCAATCAAAAGTTCTGACAAATCTTTCGATTCTTCAATTACGACGACAATATAATCAAATTTGCGTGTAAGCGAACGCAAAAGCTTTTCCATTACATGAACATCGTCTAGAGCTTGACCATTTCTTTTCATTTCATTAGCCAACGTTTTCAAACGAGTGACATAATCACCAATATTTTCTAAGCTTTGAGTTTTTAGCATCTCGAGTTCAACTCTGAGTGACTGAAGACGTACCTTTTTGGCTTTTTCGACTCCTTGGAAAGGTTTCTGCAAAATCTCCCATGCTTCTTTTGAAGTCTTTGCATTTGAAATTTTCTCGAAAGTGGGTTCATCAACACCTTGAAAAATAAAGAACAACACCTTCTTATCTTTCTTTCAATTTTCTTTCAACGTCTTTTTCTCAGCATCTGACAAGACTGCTTCGGCAGCTGCATCTACGGGCTCAATATATCCATCATCAACAATATCCCATAAATCATGAGAACCAAGCATCACTCTCATCTGGCTGCTCCAATTCTCATAATTTGTCTTTGTTAATTTCGAAACTTGAGGCTGGATCAAGTTGACCATTGTTTCACCAATTCACGAACAAACGAACCTTTACTCTGATACCACTTATTGGAAGCTTGATGAGCTCCAAATAAATTCTACAACATTTTTCTTTTTTCAATAGCTACGACTCTTTTTTCCTTCTCACATTTCTCTCACTTTTGTTAATGTAATATGCTGCTACACTCTCTTTTATTCACCTTAGGAACTCAAAGTACAAAAGTGGACTAGCCTTTATATAAATGATAGGACATGTGTTTTAAACACAAAGGTTGACAAATCAAACTTTACTACTCCTACAACTCTTAGATAATAAGCAATTATTTGGAGCTACACACGTAAAAGGGAAGGAGAGTTTGATTTCTAACATAAGTGCTCATTGCCTAATATGTAATACGAAACTTAAGCCTTAGTATTTGTCCCAGATTGAACTTGAAAAGGAAATAAATGAAAAAATGTAAAAAATACTTGATTTTGGTTCCATGACTTCAAATGAGCTTTCTGAGGTCGAGTCGAGCGTAAATCTATCATTACCTGCATGAGATCTACTCACAGGGATGCGTTAAAGCCTTTCTGTAGCTTTTTGTATTCGTGAACCTCTGAATGGGTCAGAGTATCCTTACATTCACTATTTGCTACAACAGCTATAAGAGATCTTAACCTTCTTTATATAGCATCTATATCGGATCTCCTCATTATAGGCTTAATATGGGTTCAGTCCACACTGATCGAGGTCTATTTTCCTCCTAGACTTCAACCTATTAATCTGGATACTTTATTGGGTCAATTTATTATCTTTATCCAGATCAAATTTACGTAACTTAACCGAAAAGTTATTAAAAACCAATAAAATACAATTAATTTTTGTGCACTAAAGGGAAAATTTTCTAACATTTTCCCCTTTAGACAATAATTAATTGTGTTATTAACTCAAGTTTAAAATCTAGTTTAAAACTTCGGTTAATTCTTGCTACTGTATTGATTGATTAATTTTAAAAAAATATTTAATCCAAAGATAACAAAAGTCCAACATTTGTCCTGCAAGGCTTTTAATTCTGAAAGATATCAAACACATAAGTCATGTATGACACAGGTCTAACATAGTCGTGAATAACTAATACCTCACTAACATGAACGAGAAAATGGAGTGTGGAAAGCATAGATGATACTTGTATGATCCAATATGTATAATCTTTCTATTTATAGGTCTCGATTTCTCCTAATTTTATGCTAAATTGCATCAAAGAAATCTTGTTTTCTCTCACCGAATGCTAAATTGCGTAAGAGAAACCTTAATGTTCTCTAACCGAATGCTAAACTGCATTAAAGAACCTTTATGGGATTGAATACTTATATCTCTCTTTGTCATGTCAAAATCCATGGATATATATATTAAATTGTATGTGTCCTAATAACATAAGCTCAAGGTCAATCTATTTATATGCCCAATGAACTTTAAAATGCTTAAGATCGACACAAATCTTAAGACTTTTACATGTGTTATGACAACGTATAGTAACAAGCATGATTGAGGATAAACAAAGATTATCTTTGTTAATAACAATCATACTGTCATAATACATCAAAATGTATAAATGTACAAATGTATATGGAGCAAACATAACGATCCCTAACTAATATTCTCTAAGGAATTCAATACACCTATACTATATACATGTTTTTCAAACACATTTGAGCGAAGACTTTTAGTTAAAAGATCAATTAACATGTCCTCAGTCCTCAAATGCTCCACCTCAATATCACATTTCTATATCATCTCCTTTATGGTTAAATATTTGACCTCCAAATGCATTAACCCTATGATATTCTCATTATTGTTCCTGAACAACACAGCAACAATATTATCACAATATAACTGAATGGGTCTAGCTACTGAATCTACCATAAACAACTCAAAAATCAAGTTTCTGAGCCAAAATGCCTGTGATATAGCCCCATAACATGCAACAAACTCTGCATTCATCATCGAGGAAGTCACCGTGTCTACTTGACACTCTTCCATGACATTGTATCATCTACAAACTTAAATCTTTATACTAATATAGACTTCCTATCTTTTAGACACTTAACTAAAATCCAAATTTGGATTCCCTACGAGGTTTAGAATGTTGACTTTTCTATATGTCAACATATAATCCTTCGTTCCTTTTTAAGTATCTCAACACTCATTAAGTTACATTCTAGTGTTCTATTCCAGGGTTAGCTAGATACCAACCTAATAATCCAACATCAAATGCAATGTCTGTCCTAGTGCACACCTAGGCATACATCAAGCTACTAACCGCATTAGAACATGGAATGTTCCTCATAGCCTCTTTCTTTACATTATTCTTTGGGCATTATGCCAAAGATAATCTCTCACTATAAGAGATTGGTGCTACAATGGGTTTATAGTTAACCATGTTAAACCTTTGTAACACTCACTTAATATATGAACTCTACGAGAGGCCTAATGAGTGTTAAGATCTATCTTGGTGAATCTGCATACTTAAGACAAAAGCTGCTTAACCAAGGTCCTTCATGTTAAAAAGCTTGGCCAAAACTTGCTTAAATTCATGCACATGGTCAAGTCATTTGACACGAGCAATATATTATTCACATACAATAGTAGGAAGATAACTTTGCTCCCCCTAACCCTATGATACAAGCATCTTTTAACTTTATTTTCCATGAAGCTAGAAAAGGCCAAAACCTTATTAAACTTAAGGTATCAATTTCGAGAGGTTTGATGTAAACCATAGGTTCATTTACTTAAAGTACAAACCATGTCAGTTTTATTTTGATCCTAAAATTTTTCAGGTTGTACCATATAGACCTCTTCATAAAGGTCTTTATTCAGGAAAGTAGTTTTGACAGTCATCTAATGTAACTCTACATCATCATGAGCTATAATTTCCATAGTCACTCAAAATGTATCATTCGAGGATAAAGTAGAGAAGGTAACATTAATGTCAAAACCTTCTCCCTGAGTGAACCCTTTAGCAACTGAGCGAGCCCTAAATTGCTAAACTTTATCTTGAAATCCTTTTGGTCTTTTAAACTTATTTACAACTAACGAGTTGGAAATGTTAAGGCAAATCAACCAACTTATAGACCTTATTATGCTTTATGGATTGCATCTCATCATTCATTCATCCCATCACAAATCTACATAGGGTCCAAAACCAGCTTCTGTAAAAGCAACTAGGTCCACAACACGTCTTATATTATAGTCTTGTTCATTTAAATAGACTACTTAATCAAATGAGATAACAAGGCGTCTCTGTCTAGTGGATCTATGCACCTTCCACAAGAACCTCTACTTGTACCCCAAGAACCTCTACTTGTACAGGTATAGGTTCTTAATATAAAATTGGTAGAATGTTTTCCTTAATTAATCTATCAACCCTAGCTCTGGAAATGTGGCAAAAACTTTTATAACATAATATGTATGACTTATCCTTCATCAAGGTTCTCCTTTTTATGACTTGTTCGATAAGATACAAAGAAGCGTATATCTAATTTGGGGTAAGACACATTCTATATAAACAATATGAAAAGAAAGTTATACTAATATGTTTTGTATTAAACGCCAGCTGTTTAACAGAAGCATTAATTACAAAACTTTAACCTTCTTTGTCCAAAATTGATACAAAGATCAAATATAAAATGTTTCATATAAAACCAAAATAAACCTTAAAGTAAGTTTCAGAACATACATCCCCTATATATATTACATCAGCTTCTTCATTATTAATAGCCATCAGTTTTCTCGTCCTCTTTAGTTGGCTTAATCGTGGATATGAACCCCTGCATCATAGAAGTAACTCAATTAGATGATCCATTATCTAACCACCAAAAATCAGATATGGCTATAGCATAATTGGATTTATAAATTGATAAGCCAAGGAGTTACGTAATGGTTTCCATCTTTTCTTCCAGACCTTATACTGTTGGCTTATTTATATCCGCAGGAACTTTACTAATATTAGATTGACTAGCATTAACATATGGAGAAGATTCAAACTTTCTACCTTTAAACTTAGTGAACTTTACCGTTGTCTTCCCATTGGTTGCCTCGAGCGTTATAGGAGTAGGAATCTTGAGTTTCTCCTCCTCAACATCAAAGCATTAAAGTCTCATTCATCATCCTGCAAGTAATATGTTGTCACTAGATTACTAAGCTTTGGAGGTAGTGTACTCAGAGTGTGGTGAACTATACAAACATCATGAGGAGGAATATTCAACATTTTCAGTCTACTGTGGAGATGGATCATTCTTGTATGTACTCCATCACTCTCCCTTCTCCAATATGCCTTATGGAGAATAATTCTTTCATTAAGGCACTTATCTCAGCATTAGATGAGACCGTGTACCTCTGGGAGACATTATTAAGAAACTCCTTTGCTATGTTTATCTTCTAAAGTCCACTTAGTAGATGGTTAGGCATGGATCTCTTAATGGTCATGCAACACATGTTTGACCAATCCCAAGCTGCATAGGTTGCTTTATGGGCTTTCGAGCTTCTGAACGTAGAAGAAGATGACTTATTCGTACATATGGCCACATCAATTTCAACCATTTCCATAGTAATTAATACGTCCTTTATCCACTTTTTCATATTGAAACCAGTCAAGTTTTCAATAGAGACACTATGATTATTGACCGAAAAGGTGACTGCAAAATGACAATTAATGCAAAGATCAACACAAATGTAAGATAACAACGATACTCAAAGCTATTAAATAGTATCTATACTAAAAATTTGATCACACAGTTTATGAAACATCTTTGGGTTGAATATATAATATATGCAATTAGACCTCTACATAAAAGCAGTAAGAGTACAAACCATCAAATCTCATGATACGACCAACTTTGAGTGAATAAATCATTTAAACAAAGACTTTCCTATATCTAATGCATTTATGTACATCTAAAAATCTTTATGTAAGGCTATCACCTTTAAGCAGAATAACCAAACATAAGACTAAAGACATCCCCCAACATGCTGGAAAACCAATTAAATACTGACTCAAAAGGCTGCTTTGGTGACTCAATTCTCATTAGTACCTAAAAGGTCCACAAACACAAGGTATACATCTTTATGTTATTCCCAAACATCAAACCTACCATACAAGATATGAAAACCTTAAGTATCTCCCTTATGTCAAGTTTGTTGCACAAAAATTCACTCAAAATCGGCTTTAGGAATTTTAATTTCCCTTTTCTAGAGTTAATCTTTATTTATTACTAATGTAACAAATCTAGAAAATTTAAAAACTCAATGAATTCCCCCGACTGAAAAATTGACCCAACCCAAGATACCTTTATGAGAATTCTGAAAATTTTTGAGTTTTTTTTCCGTACTGTTAACGTCAGTTTGGTGTATGTCACGCACTGGTTGTGACTGACAAACGTCGCCATCAATGATGGCACATATACTGACACGCATTTGGTGACCCATGTGCCATATGTCTGGTCACTAGCCCACTCTACTGTGCATTGTCGGGCCATTGCGCTTCGTTCCTCGTTAGAAATAGATGATTTTCAGCGAGTTTTGGGTGTGTTTTTCACATTCTTAGGCTCATTTTTTACCTATTTTTCAACCCTAAACACATGTATATCACTTTCAAGCAATAATAGGCAAGAAATAACCAAAAAATGGAACTTTATTCTCCAAAAATATTACGGAGAAAAAATTGAAAAATATTTTTTTTAACCACCCAATCACATAACTACTTTGATATCATGTGTAACACATAACACTAGCCTTAGTACGTGTTCCGAATCAAACGTGAAAGAAAATAAAAGAAGAAATATAGAAAATATCTGATTTCGATTCCATAACTTCAAATGAGCTTTTCGAGGTCAAATCGAGATCAAATCCATTGCCACCTTAACAGGATCTACTCATTGGAATGCATTAAAGCCATTCTATAGCTTTTTGTATACGTAAACCTTTGAATGGTTCACAGCATCCTTATATTCGCAATTTGCTACAGTAGCTATGGGAAACTTTAACCTTCTTCATATAGCATTCATATCGGCCCTCCCCATCATAGGCTTAATCTGGGTCTGGTCTATACTAATCGAGGTTCATTTTACTCCTGAACTTGAACTCATTAATCTTGTTAGACCTCGATTTTTGAGTCCAACTTCGGAATCATAAAACGTGAGTTTGCATATTATCTTGTAGGGTTGTTTTAATGAGCTCTCATAAGCCATCATCAGTTCATCTTTATTTTCATAACAACCCAAAAGTTTCTTATTTGATCAATATAGATCAAGATATAATTAAAAAGCCAAAGTATATTCATAACCAAGTCATGCTCTTCCAACCAATTCCCTCACTTTCTTTCCATCAATCTTTTCTAAATCAACACAAAAGGCTACCAATTTTTATGGAGAGATAGAAAAATGTGTTAGGAATCTATTGGATCAAGAATCACTTCATTTAGAGGTTGAATGATGAAAGTTATGGCCAAAAGAATCAAACATGAATATGTCCTTAATCATATTGTACCTGTTTTGGGACAATAAGCGTAACTCTTACTAAAGATGTCAGATTAAGGTCATTCTAAGATGGTTTCGAAAAGGACTTCGAGATCTATAGCTTTTATGAAGACTCTAAAGAGATATTTTTCCATCTAAAGGGCCAAAATTGCAAATTTCCAAAAGTGTACAGTGTATGTTTGTTAAACGAACGTACGCCTCCACCTAACGGATATACACGGCCTCTGGGTGTCTTCCAGACCCATGAAGGTCCATTTAATGGACCTAATGTCTATTTGATAGACATGGACTAGCCTGGGGACATTTTCAGACCCGAGAAGGTCTGTTTAATGGACCTAATGTCTATTTGATGGACATAGACTAGCCTGGGACATTTTCAGACCCGAGAAGGTCCGTTTAATGGACCTAAAGTCCATCTAACGGATATAGGTGAGACAAAACTCCCTCCAAAGCATCTCTAATGGTTCCTACATCTATTCTAACATCACTTTCACTTATAATCTTCCCAAATTTACTTCTTCTAATGCAATATCACTTCTTCACCATTCAATTACCAAAATGATTTCATTAATCTCCGAAATCTCTACTCATTTGACTCATCACTTACAACTAATTTTCATCATTTACAAAATCCTATCTTTCTTTTCCATAACATCCTACTTATATATATAACATCAATTTATGTTCAAAATTCATCATCTCAAGTTGATAACTTGTTCAAATAAACCTAATTTCAACTCAACATCATCCATAAACAATTCATATTTCATTAAAATCATAAGATAAGAGTTTACAAAGCTTTAATGGCATTTCATGCCATAATACACCATTTCGCAAAATCTCCAAAATACAAAAGATACTTGAATAATAATTTCTCAAAATGTAACTACAACCTTGTTTTACATAAATTACTCCAAAACAAAACAAAATATGCAAATTCGGAGTGATGCCTTGACTCTCTTTCACTCGATCTCTAGCTCATCACCTGAATAGGGGAAGGAGAGTGTGGGTGAGCTTAAAAGCTCATGGGTAATAATTTTACAACCGGTAACAAGAAAAACCATTAAAATATTCATTTCCATTATAAAAATTCACATTGAGTCATAAAGTACATATTTTCCAAATTCTCATTTATCAAGTCATTTATAAGCAACATAATTCTTGCTTTCAACAAATTTTTTCCACACATAAGAACAACAAAATGGTTTGGGTAGATCCAAAAATAGAACGTACTACACATTTCCACATAATGGTCCTGTGTAGCCGTAAACAGAACGTACTATCGCAATCTCACTCAATGGTCTTGCATAGCCGTGAACTTAGGGAGCTCCGTGAAGGAGCTCCATGTCATTAGCGGGTAGGTGAGAGAAGTCTTTTGTCAAAGTACACTTGACTTAACTAAGGGGACTACCACAAACGCACATAATCATGCATTTCACATCTTGTAAACATATTGCTCAAAATGGCACATTTCCGAAACTTGATTTCATAACTATAATATCTTTTCAAAACCAATACCATAATTCATATACAAACATATAGCACATTCTTAAAACATTTAAAAAGCAATAAATGCATATGAAATAAAGTAGTTGAAAATCTTTATTTCCATTTCTTAAAAAGAACTTTAATGGCTTATTACTTAATTATAATAATGTAACCCACCTTGAATTCTCTGCTTATAGCTTGCTCTAATGGGCCTCTCCTCTTACTCCCCTTGTCTTTCTTGATTCCCTTTTCATAGGCAAAAATCCCAAATTCAATAGGGTTGCAAAATTGATAATCCACAAAGCATATTCAATAAAATTGATCCTAGAATACTTAAACCCATGCATTTTCTAAGCTTTTTGAACTAAAACCCTTCCAAAAATCCAAAAGATTCAAAGTGCACTTACCTTGAATCTTCACCAAATGAAGAGTTTCTTAGCTCAAAAGAAAGCTTTTCCTTCCTCTTCCTTTTTCTCTTCTTGAACAACTTCAAAATCTCTCTTGAAAGCTAAGAAAAATTGAAACCTAGTTAATTGTCTTTTCTTTCCTCTCAAACCACCGAAACTCTCTTCTTTTTCTCTCTTATTTTCATTTCTTCTCTTCTTCTCTCCCTTCAATTCACGTTCTTCTCTTCTTAAAAAGTAAGACCACATTTTCATCTTCCAATCCTACCCGTAATGAGCATAAAATGTCCACTTTGCCCCTTCCCTCATGCCTTATGTCTTAAAACGCTTTAGTGAATGCCAGAATTGCCATTACACATATACACTCTTACAATTTAATTTAACTAACCAATGTTATAAAATCCTACTAACCTTTACATAATAATTAACTCCAAAATTAATGTATTAAGATCTGAAAATTCATTTAAGTCATGCCTTACTCAATAAAAATAATAAGAACAATTTCAAGGGCCAACAAATCTAGATCCTTTTATTGGGACAGTTTAATATCTTTATCTGAATCAAATTTATGTAACTTAACCTATAAGTTATTAAAAACCAATAAAATGTAATTAATTGTTATCCACTAAATGGGAAATTTTCTAACACTATATGGTTGTGATCATTTTCTTTCCCTTATGAAACCTTAATCTAATTAGTGTAAATACTTAACATGATTAAGAAAGTTTGAGGGGAGCAAATCCTTTAACTTATCTTTATAGAGCCTTATAATATATGCAAAATACAAAACAATACATAAGGTAATAATCATACTTACCAAATATTATACTTTCTAATATTTATAAATCGATTCCTAAAAAAATCAAAACAAATTTAGAAAGAGATTATAAAATTATATTAGAAAATTTTTAAACTGCGTAAGTTGGAATGTGCAAATCATAAATGCCTAGTTTGCATAATAAATGAATAAATTGACTTTTTCCATGTACCTTAATGAAAAGTTTTCTAACTTGATTTTCCCTACTCGTAACTCCCTTTAACTATAAATTGTTTAAAGTTTTAGACATAGTGTTATGAGTTTGACGCATTCAGAACTTCACCTAAAGTCTATTCAAACTCGAGTAGCATAGGTCAAATAGGTTTGAGTCATATAAGTTTCTTAAGTTTATTTAAGATCAAATGATGTACTTCTTCCAAAGATGTTGGGCCACTCGAGTCAAGGCTTGAATTGGATCCCTAAGATCAATCTTAATTAAAAAAAATCTAGTATAGGTCATGCTAACTCAGACTCATTCTACCCTTACTACAAATATCAATCCTTAGTGATCTAATGGGTAGAGAACAAATAGGGACTCTTCTTGATTTTTCCCTCTTGTGGCTCCCCCAATCAATAAGTTTTTTAAAGTTCTAGACACAATGTTAGGCTATATCTATATATCTTATTGATATGAAGCCTTCAAATATGTATAAAATAGAAAGCAATATATAAGGAAATAACTATACTTATCAAATATTCCACTTCCTAATATATATAAATTAATTCCTAGAAAAGTGTGTGGCAACTGCAATAAGGGATTACAAAGGTGGGTAGGAATTTTCAATAGTGAACATTTTGATCTATACTATTCAATCAAACTAGTATAAATGCTAAATTTGACATAAGAAGCAAAGTTGATTTGAGATGAACAAAACTTATGAAATGTCATATGAGTGAGGTTCAAAATTACTAAATAACTTTAGTACTTTTTTGCTGATAAAATGTTTGAATATTCTATAGTAGGTTTATTAAACGTTTTGTTAATTTAGGATTAAGAAACAAAAATAAAGGACCTTTTCTTTATTGATTGTTTCTTTAGTTGTCTTTGTCTTTATCCAACATTACGATATGTCCAGAATTCCTTTTGTTGCTTCCTTCCTAATTTTTTTAGTCGATTCTCCAATTGGGTGGGTAGTCTATGATCTCAAAACATTCTTCCTTAACCAGTCCATCTTTGTTACAATGATCTACACCACTTATAATTTTGACTTTTATTTCTATGCCTTTTCTCATTATTCTTATAATTAGGTTTCTTGCAAAAAAGGCCACATCGATAACAGACGAGGAGCGTGTTTTGGGAGAGGCGTGAAGAGCAACGTAAGCGGTTTGGCTGCATGAAGAGAGGGAAGAGCAACGTAGACGGCTTGGTGGCTTAGAGAAGTAGTAGACAAGGAGCAACATACCTAAGGTTGGGAAGAAACAAGAGATTGGGAGGAGTTAATAGTAACATGGCCATTCAAGCTTATTTGTCACATCATAAACAGTGGTGTGGTTTGGCTGAAACAAATTAAGGGTTAATTAAGGAGTTTCGACTAGAGATTGGAGTGGGGTTGAAGCATTCTTTTTAGAGAGAATCATAGAAAGCTAAGTTCCCGACGCCAATTCAGAGGCGACATCGACACCGATGACCCGGGTTAAGTATTTTTTTATTATTTTATTGTTTCTTTCTCTCATTAGGATTTGAGCATGTTATCCTATGTTAATTGATTTGAGTTTTGTGTATGGATAATCATATGTACATTATTATTCAGTTATTTGTTTATGAAATCATTAGGTTTTATGAAAAGATAATTTTAATGCATTCATTGAATCGTTTAATTGCAAACCCATTGCTAGAATTTCGATATAATCCATAATTATTATGTTGAAATCCATGTGTAGCGACTGATGATTCGTAATCATTAGGGATAACATGACCTAGGTTAAATGATGCATCATATGTGGTTGTTGCCTTGATTAATCGGTTCTCCTAATTTGTAATGCTACTGCCTAATCAAATCTAGAGATCGTATCCTACGTTATTCAGTGGTTAGGTGTAATTAACAATCGTATCTTGATTAAACAAAACCTAAGGAAAAACTCAAGTTAATTATTAACTCACGACTAATTGTTACTAGGAGAGGTTTCAAAATAAAAAATTAATGAAATATGCTTAATTAGAGTGTAGGCAGATATTGAACCAAAGAACCGGGTCCCCACTGAATTCCCTTCTTTTATCATTTTTTGCATGTTTTCTTTAATTTGTTTTTATTAGTTAGTTTCGTTTTATTTTCTTCTTTCAAAACAAACCCCTCCCCCCGTTAAACCTAAAGACTAGTTAATTTTATTTCATAAACTTACACACACTCCCTGTAGGATCGACCTAGACTCATCACTGCTATAGTAGTAGGTCTAGTTATTTTATTTTGACTAGTATAATGACGTGCAGTCACCAACACTCTACCCCATATAATATGGTTGGCAGAATCACCATTTTATAAAACTTCCCTTTGAGTTTTAAAGGAATCTTTTTATCACATAAAACACCGGATGCACTTCGCCATTTGACCCACCTAGATCTAATATGATGTACGATATCGACATCGATATTATCATCTCTTTGAATGATGAACCTGATGTTGGACCCCGAACTTTTGATGAAAATTAGAAATAGTAAAATGAATTTAAGTGAGAAAGAAATTGGTGAGAAAA
>JAOTIZ010000007.1:14104928-14119850 GCA_027123425.1 Erythroxylum panamense | reverse complement strand
TGGGGCCTGCGTGCGCCGCGGCGTGCGCAAATTTGTGCGCCGCGGCGTGCTCAGGAGCACGTTGCAATGTGCGAGCCCGCTCTCGACTCCTGAATCTGATTTTACAACATTTCAATCCAGTTTTTCCAATCTATTCAACACACAAGTCATCTATATTCCAAATTAACACTCATACATCATTTTCCAACTCAAATCCAACCCATATCACTAACAAATCATCAGAAATATATCCCATGTTCGGAAACCCTAAACCAACAAAAACATAACCCAATCTTTACCCATATCACTCAAAACATAGATCAATCAACAAATCAAGAGGAAGGATACTTAAACTTACTTGATTTAGCTCACAAATTCCTTAAACTCTTCATGGATCCATCGAAAATTCCTTTCTTCTTCTCCTCCTCTTCTTCTTCACGGCATCTTCCTTTCTTTTTCTTATTTTCAAAACCTAATTTCCTTTTTATACCATTTCTAATTTATGAAAAGTCCCTTTTTGCCCTTTCCTTTAACCTTAAGTCTAATACCCTTAAGTATCTTGCCCAAAGTGCCCTCATATCAAAACTTATAACTTTACTATTTCAATTCAGAAATTCCGACCCTGAGCGACTGAATTGCGATCCAATTCTATCAGGATTACTCGCTGTCATGACTACCAATTTCCAATTCAATCAATTCATTTCTTTAGACTTTCCTAAATCGTTCCAACATTTACTAACAGAATCTCCTAAATCATGACTTTAATTGGAAAGTCCAAAATGACAGTCATTTTCAGTACCGGAAATCTCATCGGTACCTGCATTGCAATTTAACGCTGACATACACTTAATTCACTCCAATTCAGTCGACACACAAATTCACATTTTCTCAAAGACACTAAGCCGGAAATTGTCACGAGTGCATGCATACCGAATTTCATGTACCGAAATTACAACCCAAACCATAATTACTATCATATCTTTCCCATCGATGACGGGATGTTACACAACGCATCAGTCATGCCAAATCCGGAAGCTTCTTCTCCAAAAATGTGCCTCCTCAGATGTATCACTATTTAAATAACAACCTTGGCTTGCCGTCGACTAGTAACTTCGTTCGTTACCTTGGCGTTCCTCTTCTACATTACCGAGTCAGCCAGCGAACTTACCACCACATTCTCGATAAGGTTCAACAAAAGCTTGCTAGCTAGAAGGTCAACCTGTTTTCTTTGGCGGGTCGTATTACTTTAGCCCAATCTGTCCTTGCGGCACTTCCTAGCTATACCATGCAAACGGTTCGATTACCCCATGGACTCTGTGACGAGCTGGAAAAGTTAATGAGTCAATTTATCTGGGGTTCCTCACCTAGGTCGAAGAGGATGTACCTGGTCAAATGGGAAGACGTCTGCAAGCCTAAACACTTAGGCGGCCTCGGCCTCTGGAGAATTCATGAAACCAATGATGCATTCCTCTCGAAACTCAGCTGGACTATGCTTACTAAACCTAGCTCCTTAAGGGTGAGAGTCCTCACCGACAAATATCACGTTGATGTCCACAGTATCCCTACCTCGCTCGACGCCCCTGGCGGCTAGATGATTTGGCGGAGTATCAAGGCTACTTGGCCCCAAGTCTTACAAGGCATCCAATGGATGATTGGCGACGGGTGTAGAATCCGGTTCTAGTTAGACCCCTGGCTTTCGAACATTGGCCCTCTATGCTCCCATGCTACGATCCCTATCCCCGAGTCCATCTCGCATTTCAGTTTAAGTCACTTTGCAGACTCTGACGGTAACTAGCTCTGGCACAAGATCCATCCCTACCTTCTGCCTCATCTTTGCCAATTAATAGCAGGTACGTTTCCCCCCACCCCGAAGTAGGGCAGGACTAGTTGATTTGGGGTAGCTCTGTTAATGGTCTTTTCTCGATCGCTTCAACATATAATATGAGCATGGGGCATGACGATACTGCGACTCATGTAGTTTGGAAGGCCATTTGGACATGGCCGGGCCCACAAAGAATCTGCTCCTTCCTTTGGCTCCTAGCTCACGATCGGTTACTCATGAATCATCGGCGTGTTTGGTTGCACTGTACTTCCGATGGAGCTTGCTACCACTGTGACCTTGAGGAATCCTCTATCCATGTGGTTTAGGACTGTAGTAAAGCTCGTCAAATTTGGCATACCTTCCCTCTGCACCTAGTCCCGGCTACCTTTTTCACTATGCCACCTAGGGATTGGCTACACCACAATCTTTAACCCTGCCTGCGGATCCATGAACATGCTTGGCCAACCCTATTTGGCATCACTTGCTGGTTCCTCTGGCAATGGAGGAATAGATCCCCTTTTGATAGTCACTTTACTTGGCCTTCCTCACCTCACTCTCTTATTTGGTCTTATGCAGGTCAACTGAACCTCACTGTCGGAGGGTCCTATTATGGGAGTTCTGCAGGTCCTTGCATGCGACACGAGCAACTCATAGGATGGAGCAAACCTCCCCCAGGGTGGATCAAGCTTAATACCGATGGATCCAGCCAGCGCTCCGTGACTTTGGCCACTGCTGGCGGTCTTCTTCGGGATAATGACGGCCAATGGCGTAGGGGCTTTGCTCAGAATATTGGACAGTGCTCAGCGATGACAGCGAAGCTATGGGGGGTCTTTATCAGACTCTCACTAGCATGGTCCCAGGGCTTTTGACGTATTGAACTGGAGATTGATTTTAAGGCAGTGTTCGATATCCTCTCTTCCTCTGACCACCGCTCCAGGACTCTCAACCCCATTATTCAGAGCATTGTTTATCGAGCGAGCAACCGATGCGCCAACTGGCTTGCGCATTATGTTGGGCACTTGGCCGATAGAGTGACTTTTCTTGCTACTATACCCATTGGGTGCCACCAGATCCTCCTTGAGGATCTCTCAGGAATTTGTCTTCCTCGATTTGTTATGTAGTTTGTACTATCTTTTCCCTTTTATCAAAAAAAAGAAGTGAAAAGGGAGCGAGAAAATGGAGGAATCAACGAGGACTCAGTTTGTTCTCTTTGGATTCTCCATTGTCCAAATTAGCATCTACTCGCATAAAATGACCTATCTTTTTGTTGTTTTCTTTATCTGTTGCAACTTTTACTTTTTTTCTTTTAATCTTTTATACCATTCATCTTCTCTGAATATGTTAAATATCGTCAACGATTTTCCTTCCCCAGTAATATTTGTTGCCTAGTAATAATTTGAGTGCTTTACCTGTCAAAAATGAAATGGTACTTAGCTACATCTTTAGAATTTAGGTGTCCTCACCCATAAAGTCTTCTTTTAGTAATAACGATGTAATAATTCATCTCCTCTTTGTATTACTTATCTTTGATTTCAGGCAGATATAGTTCTTCGAGGGCAATAAGGTTGGAACTTATGACTTGCGATTAAAGTCCTGGACCAAGTTTTCCCAAAGATTGACATCCTTAAGAATATATAGTTAGATCCATAAAGTTCTTCTAGGTGGTTAATTCCTGTAAGTTAGACGACCCTAAACAATGATAAGGTACATTTGAGTAGAAAAGAGCACGCATCGTACAGAGATATAACCATTCTTGCAAGGATCAAACGCTAATTTAATCCTCAAATATGAATAGTATTGGAACTCAGTTTAATCATATCTTTGTTCTTAAAAGTGAATGTGAGAAAATCAAACTTATGGATATTGGCAAGGTGCTTCAACATAGGTGCATTTTAAACATTCTTTCTTCTGTTTGATCCACATGTCATAACAATTAATTTTGTTTTGTGCTGTGGGTTTCTTTAAATCAATTTCTATTTCAATGAAATTTAATTTTTAAAAATCCTCTTTTGGTCCTTTGATGTTGCCTTGATGGAATTATTGAGTGTTAGGAAATTAGGCTAGGATTCAATCCTGTGTGTAGCAGAATAATTACAAAACTTTTTTCATATTTGCAAATTGATTAGGTTTCCAAATATGTTGGCAATAGATACAAATTATAACCCTAAATTATAATTAGGATTAGATAAATTAAACTCTTCTAATTTATCTTCAAATATCTAATTAAAAAATTGATATCCATAGAGCAAGATTAACGTCTAGCAACACATCACAATCACCAAAATATTTAAGAATGTCAAAGTAGTTTTTGACTAACCTTTTTATACATAATTTTTTCATATTATTTCATTCCTTTCATCATACTATTTCAACTAGATGTAGAGCATGAAATTAATGTCTACTTTATTTTAAGTCCAATCATATTAGTTATCCACCATTAGCTAGTGATTCAATTAATGACATTTATAAACTATTTACAAAATGTCATTCCACCTTAGCCAAAGATTTCTTGAGTTAACATTAATCGAAAATAATGAAACATTCTCCCTAATTACTTTAAGATGATGAATCGTATCCTGATCACTCAATTACCTCCATATAGTTCATACTACATTAAATGACTATCGACTAAACTACCCATGATTAGAATAGGTTATAAGTAGTATTAGAACATAGCAATCCCTATACAAGATAACTTTGAGGATCTCAAGTCAAAGAATCACTTATATAATCATCATCATGAAATTTTCCATAGAAATACAAGTAAATTCCAAATGAATTTCTCATATGAGGTGAATTTAGTAAACTTGTTCTCTAATAAGCATCCATATGTTCATTTAAGTATCTCCATATTTTAGTTTTTAAGATCCGCTACTTCCTTCAGAAGGAAAAATATAACGTATGCTAGTCTTTTTATATTCTATTAATATCTAATTTTAATATAACAATGACTAAAAACAATTTAGGGATAATAAATAAATGCAAAATGAATCTCATAATTATGATCTTATTATAATTTCATTTGCAATGTATAATTATTCCATAGATTTTATCATATACACATAACTATCTACAAGATAAAGAATGTCCTTAAAATATTTTATCACTAAACTACAACCAACTGATTAGTTGTAGGGCATAAACCAACAATCTTCCACTTGCACTATATCAATCGTTTAAATATCTTATATCATATCACTATGATGATCATGCTACTATTGGAATAGTGGCTTAATGAGAGAATTCTACAAGATTCTCTATAGTACTTGTTTAAATCTTACAACTTTCATTTTAATTATCATTATAATTAGAAAAATTTGCTTAATTACATCTTTAGATCTTTAATGAGACCTTATCTCCTTTTTCATGTCTAATGGCTCAAATGTTTCATAGTATATTACTATTTTGAACAATGCAAGGAACTATAAAAAGTTCATTAAAGAATTTATTAATCCAATTAATCATTTCCACTAAATGAAAAATGTATTATGACTTGATTACCAACCATTGCTACATCGGAACATTTCTATTCTTAAAATAATATTGTTCTAAGTAAAATAGATCTTAAAAAGTATTTATTTATAAAGTTAATATCCATATAACTTGAAACTCAAATATCAATGCATACATAAAATAATTGATATATTTAATACTTCATAACTATCAGATATCTCAAATACCAAACACCTTTAGTACATTATCTTTGTATTTGGAATTATATTAGGTAAACAACTTTCAATCTAACTCTATAGATCTAACTTCCAAATTTAAGTTTTTACCTTTTGATACGAAAATCACAAGAAAACAAGGTTCTTAAAACCCCCTAATCCTATTGAATCAAAACCCCATTATTTCTATTCTAAGAACATGCTAGTTCAAACACCAATTATACAAAATTGAGAACCAAACCTAAAGAACATAGAAGAATTAAACATGCCACAAGTGATTACCTTGATAAGTGATGCAATCTTTGAAATAACAACAAGAAGAACATGTCTTTCTTGAAGAGAATATTTCTAAATTTCATTAATCAACTAATCTGATGTTTACAAGGATAAAATAAGGTCTTACATTCTTGCCCACGCCCTAACAATAAAAAGAATTAAAACACAAACCTAATCCTAACTAGTTTAGGAGTTTATAGCCCAATAACACAATCTGATCCTAATCAACTTAAGATTGGGCTAAACTAACTTAAATAAGTCCAAAATAACTTAAATAAACCTAAGGGGGAATGGGCGTAGTGGAGCACTCTACTTAGTCCCACACATTTGGTTGTCCAAAACTAGCTTAAAATAAACTAAGGCAAGTGACTTTTAATGGGTGCATATGCTTACAAACAAATATCCAGCCCATAACAAGTCTTTTGGCCCTAATAAATAAATGATAAATAATAAGCCCAATGTATTAAATTAAGCCCATAAGAATAATTGAATTTGTCTTGAAATTTGGCCAAGTATTGGCCCCTCCACATGCCCTCTCTAGAAGAATCATAAGCTTAACTACTCCACTTGAATTCTCCATGGATGGTTCGGCCTTGTCAACAAGGTGAGAAGTAATGTGGCTTTGAACAAACCCTTGAAGTGCTTGTTTAAGCCTTGCTACACATTGCCTTGTAATAGGTCCACTTGGCAAAGTAAGCTTGTCTTGGCGTGTGGCACCTTGATCTCCATTGCTATCATGGCTTCTCGTATCACCTTTTCATATGCAATAAGAGTTGTTCTTGGACAAGTATATTTTCAATAATTGAAAATATGAATTATTGTTCTCTATAAGCAATATGTCTTTATATACTCCCCATTATCCTTCTTGTAAACATGATAAATTCTCAATATTCTTTAACTATTTAAATTTACTATAAAAGTGAATTTTTCAATGTTTCGTATCGTTTTAATACATCAAATATATCAACAAAGGCACTAGTTCTAATTATATGTATTGTCGTGATATTTGAACTTTTCAAATTTTATTTTGAGAAATATTCTCCTATAAATATATATTGAAATAAATATTTTATGTAATAGATCTATAAGATTATATCCAACCTTTTGGATATTTCATAACCTTTTTATTATCAAATTTAGTTCTAAACTTAATGGATAATGTATGCTTCAATCAAGCATCACATCCTTAAATCATTAAATTTAACTCTTTCAAAGACTTAGCATTTCATATCTAATATTAAATCTTGATAATTGATTTAATTGGAACTATTGAAGGTAAGTCATTGTATTAGGCATAACCATGGAAGAAATAATATTGCATCATACAATATCTTTTATTGTATTTTTCTCCTTACATAAATCCATACTCTTATGAAATTTTATTTTGAAGGTATTTACTAGATAATCTCATTCCTTATAGATAACTGAAAATTTAAAACTCACCACAACATTCTCAATGCTTAATTTCTACTTGAATTTAAACAATTTGAACCATTCAAAATTTTAAAACATTATTTCATTTAGTACATATGACTATATCGAATAAAGTCAATAGTAATTTAATGAAATATAGGTATCATCCTTTTATGAATTGTTATTCCGTCCAATACATCACACGTAAAAATTTAACAATTCAATATCATCATCATCCTTTCACTAACTGATGATTTGGTTTTTCTTCAACTTAATAAGTTTTATGAGTTTCATATGATTCATAATCGAAAGGATACATACATCCCAATATGAAACTTTATGATTCTTATGATATTGATTTAACCAACATGACATAAAAGGATAGTCTCGGTTATCCAATTTTGTATTCTTGCCACTTATGTTAATCATAAGTCTCATTTCATCTAAAACATACAAATTATTTGTATAAATATGGATCAATTACTTTCACTTAACGATCTACTTCTTATCATGTTTAGAACATCATAGTAATGTTGAATACGTATTCAATATCAAATATTCATAAGCATGAACTAGAAATTTATATGACCTTTATCATATTATGTATAGACAAGAAAATTCATGTAATCATTTTCTTCTTATGAAAAATATTATCATACTATAGTAAAGTTATTACTTGATGTCTATGTTTATGCTTTTAGTATAGTAAATTGAATGAAACAATTTCATTAAGGTATTATACCTTTCAATTCTACTCTTTGCAACCTCTTGCATTTTACTATCATGGTGTTGACAAAAATTTTACATATTGTCATCAAAGTTTATAACACATTAGTCAACTCAAGACGTCAATATATTTTGTCATCCATACAATTTTAACTTATCTCTAAAACTTTGTTACCGAATCTGTAACAGGGATAATAGAAAATTTTCATAATAAACATACAACTTTTCTATTTACCTTTCAAAACCCTTCTCAAACATAACCTATGTCTAAGAAATTTGGTTGATTAACTTAGTGTCAACTATACTAAACAAGGTAAATTCCACTTATAACATAATACAAATGTAAGAAAAGCAAGTGATTAATTATATGCCATGCTACCAAATAAAATTAGTACTTTAATAGTGTATTTGGTTACTCCTACTATTATATTCGAAATAATAGCCCTCATTACTATTCCAAAAGATTACTCTAATATTTCTAATAAGTTAGGATACCCTTCAAATTTAGTTAATCTTGAGTTTACTCAACAAATCAACTAAACTTAAATTAGATAGGTATTAACTTTATTAATCACATCTCACGTTACTCCTAGATTCGTTAGGTGATAACTCTTGCCAAAACACATCTTATACGTTATTCCCAATCTTGCTTTTAAATTAATGTGATCATAAGTTTGCTCATCCCATTCACAAAATTTTAGTTAAGTAGAACCTATTGTCATAAGACTAAACATATTTGGGTTAAAGTGACCTTGAGTTTGCTCAACAAACCTAACAATAAACAGAGCTCTGGTTTAATCCTATAATAATGGAAGGCAACAATTATGTTCAAAACATATACTTAATATTTTTAACTAGGGATTTAATTTTGTTCATCTAATCAAACAGAAAATTGCACGTATATATATATATATATATATATAACATGCAATTCAACATGCACAATATATCAAACATGCAACTTATACACTTATAATCAAATTTTATGCATAAAACATCAAGTTTCGTTTGATTCTAGTTATTGATCTTTGTACTCTAAAGTAATATCTCCAACTCCTTGGAAAAATTAAATTAGATTAAACTCATTTATTCATAAATAAACTAAGTTCCTATTACAAATAAAAATTTAATTTTATTTGAAAACAATTTTCAAATCCAATTGGAAACTATTTTTAATTATCTTGATTCCTTTAATAAATTTTAATTAAAAATAATTTCCAATAAATTATGTTTTTTACTTATTATAATTTTTTTTAAAACTCCTTTTCCAAAATTATATAAGTAACACAATCTAATTCAATTAGAAAACTATTTCTAATCTAATCAAGAATTGGTTTTCCTTAATTAGAAAACTATTTTTCTAATATTAAAAGGAAACTACTCTCAAAATTAAATAAAATACTTTTAAATTTAATTAATAAAGTCATTTATATTATTTATTTAGAGATTCATTTCTTAATTAATTAGAAAATCCTTCCTTAAAAAATTAAAAAATTACTTTCAAAAAAATTAAATAAATCTCATTTTCTGAATTAATAAATGAAAACATTTTTCAAAATTTAATCAAGAAAAATATCTTTTCTAATTAATCAATAAACTTATTATTTATAAATAAAGAAACAATTTCTAAATAAATAGAATAATAATTCTCTAAACAAATAAAATCAATAAATTAATTCATTTCAATCAAGTTGAAATAAATAAATTTAATTACGAAGCACCTTTCTTATTTATTTAAAAAAACCTTTTTCTTAATTTTAAGGAATATAATTAATTAATTTCAATATAATTGAAACTAATTAATTCTAATTTTAGAAACTATATTTCTAAAATTAATTAGGAATCAATCTAATTATTAATCTTAATCATATTAAGAAAAATAATTAATTTAATTTTTAAATTGATTTTTAAATTTTAAAACAATTTTAAAATTATGTTTGGAACTTAATTAAATTAAGAATACATTATTTTATTAAAAATAACTTAAATTAGTCTTAATATTACTTTAATCCAAAAACTAAATAAGTTATGTTTTCTTAGTTATACTTAAACATTTAAACTTATGTCCATACAATCTTTATTTTGGTCTTAGAATAGTCATACTCATGTTACCAAACATCCCTTATTTTAATATGGAAAAAAGCTTATTCTAGACCTAGGATAAGATTGTTGATGTAGCTAAACACACCTATTTTGCATCTCATAAGCCCTGAAATAATAATACTAAAAAAACCTGGCAGCTCTTCTTGTGTTGTCGTCAACCTCCATGCCTCTAGTTGGACCTAACCAAATGTCATCAATCGAGTCTAGTTGTGCTACTATCCACAATAGCCAGCATCTACCAACTGTTTCGACTATTGCACTACTATCATGAGGAGCTTCTCAAAGCACCTCCAATAACAGATCCCTATCAACAAGCCCAGACATTGTAACCAAGCATAGTCCACTTTCTTGATGTGTCTATCTTCCAACCATGACTACTGTTATACTCCTAAGTCCAGACTATGGAATCGTATGAGTGTTGATGAGCCTTGGCCAATGCTTGGCATGCAGGTCAACACAAGGAAGGCATGTTGATAAGGGAATAAGACAAAGTCTTGCGAGTTGGTGAGCAAAACCTACTTGCAAAGTAGGCGAGGGATGTGGGAAGTATCGGCAAAGATTCAAAAGTAGGCGATATTCGATACGCGTGGGCACGCATAGGTGAGCATTGGCTAAAATCTTTGACGAGATGTGAGATTCGGATGTGAGGCCATGTAGAGTTGGTGAACTAAGTCAAGTGAGACGCGAGGATGCACGAAGGCATGCAAGCAAGGAAAGGCAAATAAGCATTTGACTTCGACAAGGCAGGTCGAAGGTATGTAAAATATGCAAGGTTTTATACTAACTCAGATTATGATTTGCACTTAGTCATAGAACGACGAGACTTCACCATGAATGAGCTTAATCATGGAAGATAGACTTATCCACGGACGTGCATTGATGGAACTATGTGCGAATAGGCCTTAGTGACTTGGAAAACACGTCAGCAGTGACGTGGCAACTATAAACGATGTGGCGCATGAGGACGTGGCGAGATCAACTTGAAGATCATATTAGAGATTCATCAAATCTAAGAGATAAAGACCATATGGAAGAATCATCTAAAGATAACGAAGATCTTCAAGGATATGGATGCAATCTTCCAAGTTGGCAAGCAATTTTTTTTATTAGATTCTGATATAATGTGGCTAATTAGAAGAGTCCTACGAAAAAGGGGATGTCTTCCCATTAGTTAATGTGATGCAGTGTAATCTTTAGTTGATAGGATCAACTAGGATTGTGGAGATCCTTAAAGATCTTGAACTTGGTTTCCAAGCAAGAGAAGTCTATAAATAGCTCTTTAGAGTTGAGAGCTAGAAATTATAATCATTGAGTCATTCACTCATTGAGATAAATCACTCAAAGGAGAGAGCTCTAAGATTTGAGACTCTCATTATAAGGGTTTCAAGTAGGGAGTTCATTGTAAGTGTTTCAAGAAGGAGGTATTTGTATCTTTTATTAACATTTGTTGAGAGTTAATGAAAGATTAGCTTCAGTTATATATCTTGTTGCTTTCTTTACTCTGTTATACACTTATGTTATTTTTTGTGATAGAGAAACACTTTAAATACTTGTGTGCATGTGAGGTGTTCAAGGGCTAACGAAATTGTTCGACGGCATTCACATGAGAAGGCTAAATCTTGCTTAAGCAGACCGAAGCAGGATTTTCGTACGAAGGTGGGCGCAATTTGTGGTAAAAGTTTCAGTCCAAAGTAGACCTTTTTAATGACTGACATGCTTATACTAAACCTCCTCCCCACTAAGTGTTCATCCCAAGCACTTGTTCTGAAATCAAAACCTATTATTTCTAATTTATGCCCAATGTTTATACCTTTTCATATTTAATTTGAATCTAATTCAATGTTATATTTTGGATTTTTAGTTTTCAATTCCAAACTTCAAGATAAATAACAATAAAATATATTTTAATCAAATTATAGAATTAAAGTCAGCTCTGATACTTCTATTAGAAAATCAGGTTGGGATTTGATCCCACAAGCAATGGAATAATTACAAAATCTTTTCGTATTTGATTTTCCAAAGCTAAGATCATCAAAATTCTATAAAATGATTAACACATAAATCATAATAAATCGTAGATCTTAATTTGTACCTTATTTCAAAGTTTGATACTTTTCATATAGCATTCTTCGAATCGTTTCTAAAACTAGTTCATCTTAACCATTATAGACGTACAAGTGTCCAGCCTATAATGATATCAACAGAACTAGTTGAGAGAACTCTACAATTATTACAAAAAAGGGTTAGATAAGAAGTGCTAGCTCCAATAAATCATATTCCTATTTATAATAAGGTTTGAATATTTTAGTAATTTAATTAAAATTAAATCCTAATTTCAATTAAACTTTAGTTAGAATTACAAATAATTCTAATTATACCCAAATAGGATCCAATATCTCAAATTGATCCTTATTAATTAAATATTTCGTATTTAATCATAAGGTCTTCAAACTTTACAATCAAGTCTAACTTGATTAAAATATCTTTGCACTTTTCAACATGTTCTTTATATGTGACCCATTAAGTTTTCAAATATGTTAGCAATAGATTATAACCTTAAATTATATTTAGGATTAGATTTAAAAAAACTCCTTTAATTTTCTAATTAAACAATTAATATCTATAAATCAAGATTGACATCTAGCAACATTTCATGACCACCTAAATATTTAAAAATGTCAAAGCAGTCTTCACTAACCTTTTAGTGCATGATTTTTCCATATAATTTAATCATTTCATCATATAATGTTCTGATTAGATAAAAAAGTATGAAATTATTATCAAAAGTATGAAATTATTGTCTACTCTATGTTGAGTTCAATCATATTAGTTTTCCATCATTAGTTATTGATTCAATTAATAACATTTGCACACTATTTATAAAACATCATTCCACCTTAATCAAGGATTTTTTGGATCAGTACTAATTGAGAATAATGCAGCATTCTCCCTAATAAGTTCAAAGTGATAAATCATATTTTGATCACTTAACTACCTCTATATAGTTCATATTACATCCAATGACTATCGATTGAACTATCCATGATTAGAATAGGTCATAAGTAGTCTCAAAATATAGTAATCCCGATACAAGATAACTTTGGAGATCTTAAGTCAAAAGATCACTCATACAGCCATCACAATGAGAATTTCCATAGACATACAAGTAGTATTCCAAATGAATTTCTCATATAAGGTCAGTTTGGTGAACTTGTTTTCTAACAAGCCCCCATACATTTGTTTAAGTATCTCTATAATTTAGTATATGAGATCAATTACTTCCTTCATAAGAAAAAAGACATGTTTCGTAGTCTTTTTATATAATACTAATGTTTAATATTAATAGAACAATGACTAGAAACAATTTATGGATAATACATAAATAGAATATGAATCTAATAATTATAATTTCACCATAATTTTATTTACAGTATATAATTATCACATATACTTTATCATATACATCTAAATATATACAAAATAAATAATGCTTTTAATTTATTTTGTTACTAAACTATAACAAATCGATTGGCTATAGGACATAAAGTAGTATTAAGAGCATAGGATGCTATTATACAACCATCTAATAATTTACTTTGGTGGCAAGCATTCCCTCATGTACCACTTCCTGGGTATATTAAGAATAAGTAGAGAATTGCAGTTCACCGTAAGGTCTTTCTCAATTTCTTATGTATCAATCTACCCAATTTTAATTAAGCAATTTGGTCCGTAAAGATTTGGTAGATGATTTTTTCTTTTTCTGATGCTAAATGCCAATCAATCTTTTTGCCTACATTATATCTACTAAATGAATCTATTTTGGAAATTAGAATCTTTTAGATAAAACATGCCATTGTTTTTCTGAGTTGTCCCCCTATCGATGAGGCAAGAATTCATTCGAATACATGGTGTGTAGTAGCGTAACTCTTCCTTATCTTTTTTCTTTTGGTGCTACCTTAAATGGAGAATCGTCCATTTTTCTTTCTTTTTTTCAATAAGGTAGCCAAAAAGATTCATAAGCTTGTATTTGTTGTTGTTGTTCCAAAACTTGGAACATCTCTCTCTTTCTTTAGTTTGTGTCCCTCATTGAAAGAGCAAAGGAGTTTCACCTAGTTTATATACTAGAGTGTTTCTTGAGGCTTTGAATCAAAACTTTCTTTGTTTTGATTTGCTTGAAATTTGTCTTTCAAGTACTTTTTTTGTTTCATTTGCTTGAAATTTGTCTTTATGGTCGGGTTGTCGAAGCCCTCAAAATAATTCCGATTCTCCAAACTTTTGTAGTAGTCATAGAACTAGGTCGAATCCCCAGAGAACTGAACACTAGTTTTTTAATTTCAAGAAATAAAATTAAATGGGGGTTTTTGATTAAATAACTGATTAACAGAAAATAAGACAAAAACAAATTAGATCAATTGAATTTAAAATTGAGAAGGTAAAAATTACTAAACTCTAATTCAATGGAAAGATCTCACCTAATTGTAACATTAATTATTGGTCTAAAAAGAATATTTTCACGATTTAAGCAGTTAGTTCAAAACATATTAAAATCGTCTTAATAAGTCTCAAATTTTCCTAAATTAATTTGTTCAAACCTAGCATCCAACCCAAACTTATCATCTATTGAATGGGTGTGATAACATTCCATACCAAAAAAATGATAACAATAAGCTCCGTGAAAAAGATTAAACCCTGAATTAAATAATTGAGATAGCTGCAACTATTTAATTTAGTTTTCTTATTTATCATAAGTTAAATACGAAAATTCATAATTAACCTATTTGCTACTTGTACCCATTCTTCATGACAATTACTGATCACTGAATTCCTTGATAGCGATAGAATAATCAATATTAAATTAAGGGGGCGTTTGGTTTGAGCACAGGGTTGGGTATGGATATGGGTATAATAGTAGAAGGGAATGGGAATGGGTATGAA
>JAOTIZ010000007.1:14090978-14103391 GCA_027123425.1 Erythroxylum panamense | reverse complement strand
TATATGAATTTGTGTATGGAAATGAGTTATGGGATTTGTAAATGAATTCTGGACTTGTGTATGGATTGGAGATATAATACTTGTGTGATTATGGAATATGACTTGTGATTTTTATTTAGCTATGATTGGGTGTGTTTGGATTGATAAGGAATTGAATTTGATTAATTGAGACATATTGAAATGGTTTAGTTATAGGATTGGGTTTGTGTATGCTGAGATCCCGGATGGAGGGTCCGGTAGATTTTGATGATTGTTTGATTGATCAGGAATTATAGAAGTGTATTTTACCATTTGCAGGTTTTGGGTTAGGTCAAATGCAGCCGTTATGCTGCCGAAATTTTGATAAAAATTAGTATAAAGATGGATTTTGGGATTTGTTTGTATGTATACGAAGTTTGTATGTATTGAGTTTTGATTGAGGAAATTTTCTAAGAAAAGGGAAATTGTATGATTTGCATGAGTTTGAGGAATAATGGTTATAAGAAAAAGAAAGAAAGAAAGAAAGAAAATTTTACCGGATTTGGAATGTCTTAGGGTTTCCAACACGACACGCCAGTTTTGTTTTCTACCGGATGTCGAACTTTGTTTCGGTTCGGTGGAACCGTTTGTTTGCGTCGTCTTCGCTTCGAATTTGATTCGTTTTGATTTCGATACCTTCGCTACGTTCTTTGTTTTCCATTTCATTTTTTGGTTGGGGTCCGGTCTCGAGATCGGGTCCCAACATCATCTCCTCATATAATGGTTTCAGTCTATGTCTATTAAGCTTAAAAATCTTTCCGATCTCTTAACTTTTTATTTCCACTGCACCATGAGAAAAGATATTAGCAATAACAAATGGACCAATCCATCTAGAATGCAACTTACCTGGCATGAACTTTAATCGAGAATTATACAATAACACTTTCTATCCCACCTCAAATTGTTTCTTCAAGATCATATTATCGTGGAACACATTGGTTTTCTCTTTGTAAATTTTCTAATTCTCATAAGCATCCAACCTTATTTCCTCTAGCTCTTATAGTTGCAACTTCCTTTCCTCTCCAGCTTTCACCAAATCCATATTGCAATGTTGCACCACCCCATAGCTCTATGCTCAATTTCCACCAGTAAATGGCAGGGTTTACCTAAAACCAATTGATAAGGAGACATTCTTATCGGTGTCTTGTAAGCTGTACAGTATGCCCAAAGAGCATCATCCAGCATAAACTCCAATCAACTAGGATTCTCAGTCTTTTCGAAGATGGATTTCACATCTCTATTCGATACTTTTGCTTGTCAATTTGTTTACGGATGGTAGCGGTGGCTACTCAATGATGCACTCCATACTTTCTAAATATCGTTGCCACAGCTTTATTGCAAAAATGACTTCCTTGATCACTAATGATGGCACGTGATATTCCAAATGTATTAAAAATGTTAGTTTTTATAAAACCTACAACAGTTGCAGAATCGTTAGTTCTGGTGGCTTTTGCTACCCCCCATTTGTAAACGTAATCAACAGCCAAAAGTATGTAAGAAAATTCACAAGATGAAGGGAAGGGTGTCATAAAATCAATACCCCATACATCAAATATTTCAACTATAAGAATTGGGGTTTAAGGCATTTCATTTCAATGAGATAGCATATCTGTCTTTTGACATTTGTCACAACTTTTACAGAACACATAAGAATCTTTAAATAAAGTCCCCCAATATAATCCACTATCCAAAACTTTTCTAGCGGTTCTTTTGGGGCCAAAGTGACCTCCATATGCATATTTGTGACAAAAAGCTAAGATAGAGTTTTGTTCATTTTCTGGCACACAACACCTTATAATTTGATCAGAGCAGAACTTCCATAAGAATGGTTCATCCCACACATAATATTTTGCCTCATTTTTTATGTTTTCCTTCCTGGACTTACTAATGTAATAAGGTAAAGTTCCGGTAAATAAATAATTTAATAAGTCAGCATACCATAAAACCATACCTTTCGTTTGGAACAATTGCTCATCAACAAAGCTTTGGAAATTAGTAAAATATCTTCATCTCTTACTAACCTACTCAAGTGATCTGCTACTAAATTTTCTGCATCTTTTCGATCCTTTATTGTTAAATCAAACTATTAAAGTAGCATAATCCATCATATTAGCCTCAATTTGGACTCCTTCTTTGCTAAAAGATATTTCAATTTTACATGATCATAATAACTTTAGAGCCAAGCAAATAAGATCTAAATTTATCTAAAGCAAAACCAATTGCTAAAAGCTCTTTCTCGGTTGTAGAATAATTGCATTGCACAGCATCCAATGTCCTAGAAGCATAGAAGATAACGTGATTTCTTTTCTCAATCCTTTGGCTTAAAATAACTCCTACTACATAGATGCTAGTGTGTCGTACATGATCTCAAATGGAAGATCTCAATTTAGTGGCTGAATAATAGGCATACTTGTTAGTAGTGCCTTGAGTCTGTCAAAAGCTTCCTTATAATCCTTCTCAATGTCAAAAGGAACGTCTTTTTGTAGCAACTTTGATAAAGGTATTGCAATCTTAGAAAATTCTTTAATAAACATGTGGAAAAATCTTGCATGTCTATGGAAAGATCGAACTTCCTAATGTTTATAAGGTAAGGTAAGTTCACAATTAAATCCACTTTAGCTTTATCAATTTCTATGCCCCTGGATGAAATCACATGTCCTAAAATAATGCCTTGATCTACCATAAAATGGCATTTTTCATAATTTAAGACCAAATTTGTCTCAATGCATCGTTTAAGGACCTTAGATAAATGATTTAAACAATCATCAAACAAATCTCCATAACTAGTGAAATCATCCTTAAACTTCAATGCAATTCTCAATATACTCAGAAAATATACTCATCATGCATCTTTGGAACGTACTTGGAGCATTATAAAGACTGAATGGTATTCACCTAAAAGCATACGTTCCAAAAGGACACATGAATGTAGTCTTTTCTTGATCCTCTTAAGCAATTGCTATTTGATAGTAACCTGAAAAACCATCTAAAAAGCATAAACATGATTTACCAGTGAGTCTTTCTAATATTTGATCCATAAAAGGTCACAAAAATGGTCCTTTCTAGTAGCTAAATTAAGCTTCCAAAAGTCGATGCACATTCACCACCCATTTAGTACCCTCATTGGTACTAATTCATCATTCTGGTTTCGTATCACTGTCATTCCATTTTTCTTAGGCACAACATGCATTGGACTTACCCATTCATTGTGCATGCAAATTGTCTGGATGATTCCTTTTATGTTGGCTAACGTCCAACTAATTGTAGTTTTGTATTCTTTAAATAGTGTCACCAATTTTTCCTATTTCCCTTCAGTCAACCTTTTTGAAATGATCATTGGTAATAGCTCTCAATCACCCAAATAGACATATTTAAGGTAATCAGATATGGCCTTCAATTCGATCTTCAAAGCTTGCAAAACAGAAGGTAGCATTTTCTTATGATTTACAGCATTCAAAGTTTTCGAATCTATGCCAATTGTCGATAACGATTTTGCAACTTCACAAGTTTCATTAATTTTCTCGTTCACTTTTGATTTGGCCTTAAACTCCAGCTCATCTTTAATATTTTCTTCATTAAACATTTCTTACATAAATGAATCCATAATATCCATATGATAGACAAATTGAAGATCATTAGGGTATTTTACTGCTTCGAAAATATTGAACTTTACTATCTCCATCAAACTCTACAAAAAGAGTACCCTCATCCACATCAATTTTTGTTTTAGTCTTCCTCATAAACGGCCTACCCAATAGAATTGAGGCAGAGTGTTCCACACTATCTCCATCCATTTTTAAAATGTAAAAATCCACTAGAAATACCAAACTATTAACTTAGACTAAAACATCTTTAATAACTCCTATAGGATGCATATACAAACAATCAGCTAGTTAGATAATTACATTAGTTTCTTGCAAAGAATTTAGATTTAAAGCTCGATAAATTGAACGTGGCATGACATTAATAGATGCACCTAAGTCTAGCATGACACGCTCTATTTTTCTATTACCAATAACACACGGAAGTGTAAACAGACCTGGATCTTTTTATTTTTCCAGTATTTCCTATTTTTCAAAGCTAATACAGTCTTACCCAAAATTATTCTCTCCTTGTTCTTTAGCTTCCTTTTATTTGTGCACAACTCCTTTAAGAATTTTGCATATTTTAGAACTTGTTTGATGGCTTCCAAAAGTGGTATATTGATTTCCACTTTTTTTAAGTTTTAAGATTTCTTTTTCATATTCATCATCTTTTGGCTTAGCCAACCTGTTATGAAAAAGAGGTAAACGTGCATTAATTGATATTGATGGAGATGAATCATTTTTTTACCTTTGTTGATTCTTGAGTTGGAAGCTCTTCCTTCTTTTCTCCATTATCGTGCTTTTCTTCCTCCTTTGATAAAGAAGTTCCAGATTGAATACCTTACCACTTCTTAAAGTCATTGCACTCACATTCTCCTTAGGATTCACCACCATTTGGAAAGGTAATTTCCCTAATGATTGGGCTTCCAATTTACTTACCGAGGTGACTAATTGAGTTATTTGATTTCTCAAGTTTTGAAGGCTTACCCTTGTTTCCTGTTGAAATTGTTGAGTATTGTTAGCAAGTGCTTTAACAATTTCATCTAAAGACATACCTAAATTTGAAAGTTGAGGTTAAGCATATGTAGGAGTTTAAGGTTGTTTATTAAAATTGTGAGGTTGATATCGTTGTTGGCCTCCTTGATTTCCATAGCTCAAGTTTGGATGATCCCTCCATCCTAGATTGTAGTGATTAGAATAAGGGTTATACTTTCGTTAAGGTTGACTAAGAAAATCCCCTATTACGTTAGCTTCTTGAAGAGAGCCTTATTGCAATGTAGGGCACATATCTGTAGGATGTCAAGGGAATGACCATATTTTGCACACTTTTATCGATTGCAATTAACCTACATCCATTTGACGAACTAGAGCAGTTAAATCAGATATTTTATCCTCAAGGTGCGTGTTACTTACCTCATTCACACACTTAAAAGTTCCATCCATCCTTGTCCCAATCTGTTGAGAATTTTCGATGATAACTAATATTAACTGTTTAGCTGCCTCATATGTTTTGTTTAACAGAGCTCCTCCACTAGCTACGTTGACCATACTTCAATCCATTGGCAGTATTCCTTCATAAAAGTATTAAATTAAAAGTTGATTGGGAATTTGATGGTGTGATAGCAGGCATATAACTCCTTAAACCTTTCCCAATTTTCATATAATGTTTCTCCTATAATTTCTCTTATCCCACATATCTTTTTTCTAATATTCACTGCTCTTGATGCAAGAAAGAACTTCTCCAGAAACATTCATTTCATCTCATTCCATATTGTTACTAAGCCAGGTGGAAGATAATATAGTCAACCTTTTGCCTTATCTTTCAATGATAACAAAAAGGCCTTGAGATTAATCTGTTCTTCTCTCACCCCTTGTGGCTTCATTCTAGAGCAAACAAAATGAAATTCTTTCAAGTGTTCATGCAGATCTTCACCTGCAAGACCACGAAAAATAGGCAGTAAGTGAATCAAAATAGATTTCAATTCAAAATCTACCTCAACATCTGGAAATTTAATGTATAAAGGTTGTTGATTCAAATTTGGTGCAGCTAACTCTCACAACATTCTAGGGTTAAGATTTGACACCTTTTCATCTACTTCTTGAAAATTAGAGTCTTCACTAATTATTAGAACTACTTTAACTTTCACGTCTGAAGGTGAATGACCACTTCCTTACTTAGTATCTTTTCTCAAACGACACAATGTCTGCTCAATTTTTGGATTATATTGCAGTTTACCTGTATAAGAAAGACGAGTCATACAAGACAAGAGGTTAGCAGTAACTATAAAAATAAAAATGCAAAGAAACTAAGAAACTTGAAATAGCTCCTCAACAAAGGCGTCAAATTTTGGTTAGGTTGTCAAAACCTCCAAAATAATTTTAAGTCGAATCCCTGGAGAACTGAACACTAGTTTCTTAATTTCAAGCAATAAAACTAAATGGTGGCTTTTGATTAAATAAATGATTAATTGAAAATAAGATGAAAACAAATTAAATCAAATGAATTTAAAATTGATAAAGTCAAGATTACCAAACTTCGATTCAAGGGAAACATCTCATCTAATTGTAACATTGATCATTAGATTAAAAAGAATATTTTCACGTTTCAAAGAGCTAGTCCAAAACATATTAAGATAGTTGTAATAAGTCTCAAATTTTCCTAAATTAATTAGTTCAAACTCAGCATCCAAACCAAAACTTTTCATCTGTTGAATGGGTGTGATAGCATTCCATATCAAATAAATGATAAAGCTCCATGAAAAAAACTAATCCTAAAATTAAATAATCAAGAAAACTGCAACTATTCAATTTAGTTTTCTTGTTTATCATAAGTTAAATATGAAATTTTATAAATAACCTATTTACAACTTGTATCAATCCTTCATGACAATTACAGATCACTGAATTCCTGGACAGTGATAAAATAATCAGTATTAAATTAAATTGTCAGATTAATCGAATATTAATCATTCATGAAATATGAGAACTCAAAACAAGAAATACTTGAATTAAAACATGAATAAAAGTTTAAAATATAGAACCTCACATGGTTACAATCAGAGTATTGAATCCCCTAGAACGATGAATTTAACCACACATGGCTTTTGCTCCAATGATAAAAGTGGAAGAAAGACTAAATAATTGCTAAAAACGTAACACGAGAAAACATTTTTCTATTGTGAGGAATGTCCCTTTTACAAGCTTTTCTAATCTGATCCTAATCTAAATCTAACTTGTAAAGATGTCTATCTAAAGCGAATTCAAAATCAAACTCCTTCATCATAAGGATAAGGCGAAGTCTTCCAGTCGAAGTCCAACTCTTTAAATGATCAGCCTTATCCACTACATTAATCTCTTCACTTTATCCAAAATTTTTCATTATCATCAATAAAGTTCCAATTTAATGCAATCTCAAATTTTTATCTCCTAAAACAAAACAAACATTAATTTAACATTTAAGCACAAAAATAAATTCAAAACAAAAGAGATAATATAGATGAGATCTTATCATTTTATCCTCTAGTAGCATATTGAGCAATAAAGTACCTGATCTAATTAAGGTTATCATTTTCAAAACAAGCTGTAATTAATTGCCTTTTGCTTCATGGGATCCATTTATCAGCTATAGAGGAGATTGTGAAGTTGCTAAAAGAAGCTTAATGGAGTCCACCCCTGCACTGGAAATCAATGCAAACTGGATACTCAAGAGGACTCGCTTTATTGGCCTTATTTGATTGTTGGTTGATCAGCTAATTTTTTAACTAATTGAACAAAATTAATTGTTTGACTTCATCAAGAAGCTATTCTAGTTGTTTGGTTGTTGGTTGGTTGAGTTAGCTTATTCAACCTAACTAGCTAAAAATTAGAAGCTCCTTGCGAGTAGCTTTTTGGGCAATCAACTTTGAGTAGCTTCTTGGGCAATCAGCTTATTATTGTCATTGTTATTGTCATTGTTATTGTTATTGTTGTTGTTGTTGTTGTTGTTGTTATATGTTCTATGTTTTTAATTAGAGTTATAAAGTTAATTTTTGTAGAATTAAATATCTAACATCTAAATTCCTATAAGAATATTCATCGAAATACTAAGATATATAATATTCATACTTTTTTAAAGTCATATTCTCATAAGTCATTTTACACATAAATAACTAATGCTCAATAGCTAATTTTACTAAACATCAAATGACAAACAGCTAATACAATCCACTAGTTAAATCAACTGATATAATCAACTATCAGCTAACAGTTAATGCAATCAGCTAATTACCAAACAAGGTCCTTATCTTGTTGTCGTTGATGGAAAAAATAGCATAGGGACATTGAGTGGGAACTTAATGCTAATCTTCATTGCATGTACTATCCATGAAAACAATTGATATGTACAAAAATTGAGAAAGAATTTGAAGCACGTACATAATGCTTTATTTGGACTATCTGTTAAGAAATTCTTCACCATGTGGCGAGAATGTGTTGCCTCGGCCTAGATTGCTCACATCTGACTTGCCTAGATCCAAATAGTTTGAGTTTGGTTGGGTATTAATTACATTGGAGTAAAAGACAAACTTTTCATTTAGGTCCAAAAAAAATTGTAAAGAGATATAAAATTTTCATTTATTTCTGAAATTTTTTTAAAATTTCACTTAAAATATAGTTATAATAATAAAAAATACACATGTTATAAAGATTAGTTATGCATTAATTAAATGGTATTTATATAATAATTTAACATAATTTTTAAATTTCAATTGAAATAATTAAGTGCTTAAATTAATAATTCATTATAATTATCTTAAATTATTAATTTAAATTTAATTTAATTATTTAAGAATTAAGTCGAATTATCATATTATTGTCATTTAGTTACATTTATTATTAATTCTTAACTGAATTATGAGATTAAAATTTTCAAAAATTCTTAAATAATAGAAGCAATTGTTATATTTTATTTTCTAGGTGGCCCAGTCTAAACACCTTTTGGTGGAAAGATATTTTGGCTTTAAAATATCCGATTCTTCGTGCGCTTTTTGTTGTCGTGGCAAAATCATTTGCCCTTTTACCTCATTGAAGCATCTCAACACAAAGATATTTGTCTATTCTATTCCTACTATTTATTTCCGTTCTCCTCTTAACATCGCGTCGACTCCGCCGCCCTCTGGATTTAGAGGAAAATTCATGTGATCGGTATATATGATCACGCTGTTATTCGTTCTCAGCTGCCGGATCGAGCATGGAAGACATCGCCAACAGGAAGCGCCGCTACAAACACCCCAACGACGAGGTAGATGGAGAGGCGTGGGCCACGTTCAACAACAGCTTTGATGAGGTGCAGTCGGTCTTGGACAGGAACAGAGCGTTGATTCAACAAGTGAACGAGAATCACGAGTCTAAGGTTCCAGAGAACATGGTGAAAAACGTTTCCTTGATCCAAGAAATCAACGGCAACATCAACAAAGTCGTCTCCCTTTACTCCGACTTGTCCACCAATTTCGTCTCCGCCTGTCACCAACAACGTAACAAGAAGTAACGGTAACGTAACGCCAGGGCTTGATTAAATGTTTGCTCTGTTTCTGTATGATTCTCTTCTCGACTCCAATAAAGTTTCTGGAGAATATAATGGGCAAGCATCTGTGTTGGTAAAGTTAGTTTGTGAATATTTTATCTACTCTTTTTACCCTTTCGGCTCAGTTTTATTACTTGAACCAATCAGATGATCTTTTTAAGGTACGAATATGTTTTGGTACAATGAATATAGAATCGCAAAAGGCATCTTACCCACGGCAATTACTTTAATCTGACTTTCTCTCGGCTTCGATGTTGTGGACAACTTCCATGACACAGAGCACAACAACAAACCGTGCCCACCCAATTTCAACCTTGTGTAAACAAGCAAATCCTTCCATTTATGTCCCAAAGACCCAATTTAACATGGGGTGGAAATTCTCTCGAAATTGATTTACCAGCTACTCTTAACGGCCGGTTGTAATTTGTATAAACAAAGGTCAGCACATCATTCCTCCATCACAGAGGAGAACCAACAGAATGTTTTGAGATAACGTTCCAAAATGAAGACACTCGCTAGTCTAGCTTGCACAGATTGCCCGTCGGTACACAGAGATGAGCATTGCCAAGGAAAAACTTTACTAAATTGGTCCCCAGTAATACGATTCTTGACCTAATTGTGTATAGCAAGTTGTTGAAGGTTGATTTCCAGTGAAAGTCAGCTGTCGATTTTAGGTAAACAAGAACTTCTGTTCAAGTGATGGGTATCAACTGATTTTAATCCATATATATGATGAGATAATTGTAGTTTTTTTTTTTTGTTAGCCCAGGAGGTATCGTAAGAAGGTTTCAACTATAATAACGGACCTTTAAGCCATCCACTCCCTCTTGCCAAGCGGCTCGAAGCTTTCCTCCTTCCCACAAAAGTACATAGCTTGATCCGCAAACAATAAATCTCAGAAAACGCAAAGTATGTATCTTGATAAGTAAACAGGCCAAGTGCAGGTTGACTGTGATCTTGGACTGGGCTTCGCGGAATAGTCCAAAAAAATAACAAATTAAAAAAATGATATGATCCAAAATGATGTAGTTTTGCTTTTAATTTTAAAAAAGTTACGTCTAGGTCATTGTCATCCCTATCTTTATTCACATTTGACATTTTTATTGTTATTTGATTTTATGTACTTTATCATATTGAAATTGTATTTAGTTCTTTTACGCATAAAAAGCAGTCACTTTTAACTAAAAAATTTTTACGTGAATCATAAATCAAAATGTTCTTCTTTTATTTTAAATTCTCTTAAATTATATTTAACTTACTGTCCTAAAATTGTCCAATCAGATGACATCATACATGATACTTTGGTAACAATATAAAGTAGAAAGTTTTAAATTTAATTCTTATGGCTATATTCCTTGTTACATGACATTTTCCTAGAGTTGTCCTATGAGATCATATCTACTCGTTGGTATATGGCTATATTCCTGGGCTCATTTAAAATCTAAGATCTCATGTAATATAATTTGAAATCATATGACTTGCAATAATCTCTTTTGATGGTTAGTTTTACACAAATTGATAGGAGTCAAGCATCCACTAAAGTTACACAAGCTTTTAATCAATAAAGCTATAAAAAGGAACTTGAACAAATTGCAAAAAGTTCAAGTTAAGCACAAAAGCTTGCTAGAGATCCATTAAAGAATATTAGATGACCATTAACAAAGTAGAGTAAAGGATTCCAAAGAAGTTCTCAATGATCTAATGGCGGACCTTTACACATGAAGTGAAGTTTTGCTATTTTAAGAGACAAAATTCAATCTTATGATGTTGATTCAAGCAAACGAGTAACATTTGAAAAGAGTTAAACAAACATAATTGGTTTTAGGCATAGAAGTAAATCGGTGTCAATCTTTAATTGGATATGCGAATTAGAGAAACAGAACAAACTAGCACCAGATTTGAACTTGTAATCAGTGTTAGACTTGTCATTATTACATGTACTAAAAGTTTCAGAACAAAGATGGCACTGATATATCTTTAGGAAAACATTAGTCACATTTTTTAGTTGTTGGAGATTTTACTGTTTTAAGATGTTATTTTCTTTAAGAGTTTAGTTTTAAGATTTTATGCCTATAACAGACTTTCTTATTATCAAGAAAGTAAATCTTTCAATGTCTCTTATCCTTTCAACTATGTATCTAATCTATCAACAAAGGCACTAGTTTCAAGTAGATGTATTATAATGAGATTCGAATTTTTCAAATTTCATTTTACTCTCAGTACTTATTTTGAGAATCATTCTCTTATAAGTATACATTGAATCAAATAATTTATTCAATGGATCTGTATGATTGTATTTAACCTTTTAGATATATCATAACCTTTTATTATCCAATTTAGTTCTAAACTTAATAGATAATATATGCTTTAATCAAACATCACATACTTAAATCATTAACTTTGACTCTTTCAAAGACTTAGTATTTCATATCTAATATAAAATTACTAATTAATTTAATTAGAACTATTGAAGGTAAGTCTTTATGCTAGGTATAGCTATAGAAAAAATAATATTTCATCATACAATATCTTATGTTGTATTTTCTTCTGTACATAAATCCCTACTCTTATGAAATCTGATTGTGAAGATATTTACTAGAGAATGTCACTCCTTATAGATAACAAAAGCTTTAAAACTTACCATAATGATCTCATTGAATTGCTTCAACATTCTTAATACTTAATTTCTACTTATATTTAACAATTTTAACTTTTTAAAATTTTTAATCATTATTTCATTTAATATATATGACTATATCATATAAAGTCACTAGCAATCTAATGAAATATAAGTATGATTGTTTTATGAATTGTTACTTCATCCAATACATCACGTGTGTAAGATATAACAATTCAATATCATCATCATTATTTCACTAAATGTTGATTTGGTTATCCTTCAACTTGACAAGTTTCACAAGATTTATATAATTCATAATCAAAATGATGCACATATCTTTGTATGTAACTTTATTATTCTCGTTATGTTGATTTAACCAACATAGCATAAAAGGATAATCTTGGTTATCTAATTTTGTATTTTTTCTATTTATGTTAAGCATAAGTTTCCTTTGATCCAACACAAACAAATTATTTATATAAAATTGGATTTTTAACCGAGATTTATCTCGTATCATAGGCTTTGTCTAAATGTAGCACCCCAACCCCGCAAGGCCCGAACCCGATATCGTGGGTGATATCCGAGTCCGCGCCACACGAGATTGGTAGGCTACGGCACTCAATTACGGTAC
>JAOTIZ010000007.1:14054534-14070384 GCA_027123425.1 Erythroxylum panamense | reverse complement strand
ACTAACTTGAGCGTCGGAGTGGCCGACCGGGGACCAACCCCCGGCGCGCCTTTATCTGTTTTGCAGGTAGTCTCTAGTCAAAGCTTCTCGGAATCACGGATCCGAACGGCAACGTTCAGTTCAGCCAAAATCCGGCAGAACCACACTTTTAATTAAAAATTAACATTAACAAATTAAAATTATTGGTGTAATGGAATCTTTCCATTGTTTGAGATGCGATTGTGTAAGGAATGGCCTAATGCCCCATCCCTTATTCGCTTAAATAAAGTTAATAAAACTTCATAAACTGTCAGCAACATATGACTTTATGTTTTTTCATTAAATAAATAAAAAGTAGATTCGTTATAGATGTCTTTAATGTATTATTCATAGAGGATTTTACCTAGCTTTGATTCTTGCACCGAATACTAATTAAATTCCGTGTCCCGATGAAAAGATCACGAACGATTAAGTATTTTATACTTTTGTATTGTAACCTTTTTAGATGATGGCTTAATTGTTTTGTGGATTTTTTTTACTAATTCTACAATATTATGTCATTTCAGAAAACTTTAAATGATAAGTTACATTATAAAAAAATTTTTTTTTGAAAATTATAAAACTTTTATTTAGTTTAAAAATTATTGATATATTAAATACTTAATTTAGATTACGTCATATATATTATATTTAAAACTTTATCCCATACATATTAAAAATATTAGTTATAGATTCTTTTATTAAAATTTTTAACTTTTTCCGTTATTTCAAAGTCTTTGAATAATTGATTACTAATTTTTTTCAATAATTATAATATTTATTTTTATAACAACAATATTTTAGAAGATATCCAAAGTTTGGAGAAGGTTTAAAAATATGTAATCTAACTCTTAATTACTAGGGACCTATTTCTAATATATCCATGCTAAGAACAAGAAAGGGGTGCTTGGTTAGTTGCCCCCTAAGGGGTGGTCAAATTGGTGGAATGGAAGAATATGAGGATAAAAAGTTTTGTAATTGATTCCCCTTGTCTATACTCTTTCGATTGAAACTGTTGTATAAGACTTACCTAATATGAAGTATCTGTTGATATGATTTGCAGATTATATATTGCGTCAACCCGAAAGTTTACTCAGTATATATATAAAAAATAACAACTGTAGGTTCTTTCATTAAACAAAAGGTGCTTAATTAGTTAATATGAGAAGAAAAAATGAGTAATAAATAAAAAATGGTTAGTAATATATTACGATTAGATTAATAGTTTTTTGATATTCTTTTTATAGCAATACTTAACATACCTAATATAGTGAAAAATAAAAATATATCTATTTTTATTATATTTATTATAATTTCTATTAAAATATTAGCACACCCTAATATTTATTTTTGGAGTGGCTATAAAATTGAAAGTGAGTTTTCAATTTTCATTCGTATAGGTGGGACCCAGTTGCTTGGTGTGGGTTGGTTGGGTGATTACAAGTAGTGTTGTTCGTACATTATCATATTGAGTAAATTTTGCACGTGAGTTGAGGGGTCAACTCACGCGGCCCACCATATGCATCTGTGACGACAAAGCATGAAAACGACTACACATCACTTTTTCGTGTTATTGCATCACCCACCCTACCCACTGTGATCGGGCCTTTCCTAATTTAATGTTCGGCCTCTCTCTCTCTCGTGGCGGCAGCATTTCCACTCACTCCTCACGTGCTTTTCAGCAGTTCAATGCTTTTTTACTTCTATACAAACTCTTTATTGTCATAATATAAAAATCAATAATTTGACACTGTTATTAGACTTTTTTCTTTAAAAAAAAGTAATTTTAGAACAAATGTTAATTAATAGTAATGCCTAATTTAAATTCGTATGAAAAAATTTAATATGAATTTGTGCCTTTAACTTTTCAAGTCAACACGGCAACTGACATTTTAAGTTTCTTAAGTCAACTCTTGTTGTATATTATGCATACGTGGAAAACGTATAACAACATGTACAACTCAACGCAAGACCATAAAAATTGATGATCAAACTGATGAATTGATGATTAACATAAACACTATAACTGACTAGTGATAAAAAGGTAATCCAATCTTAGGATGAGACAACATCAAGAAGTTCTAAGAACTCAAGTGGGGGTTGGGAACTGATAGAAACTTGGGGGTTGATGGGAACCTGATGCTGAGCAGGGAGAGCCAGTGGTCAATCATCAGCTGAACAATCTAGAGTATGTGAAAACTCCTTGTGCGCAGAAGTGTACAAGTTATGTAGGAACCTGAGGGATCTTGAGATTTCAGATTTACATCCTCTAGGCTCTTAGGATGGGGTCGTAGGAACTTAAAATTAGTCTGACTAAGTCAGAATACCTAATGTAAAAAAAAAAAAAGAACTCAAGTGGGACACAAATAAGCGTCTATCTATTATCTATACCCACACTTAACGTGTGTCGGAAGGTTCAGTTTTCTGTTTTCATCGGCAACGTCGTCTATCCTTCAAGGAAAAATTGTCACTTTCCTTTTTCTTCTGTAAGCCAAACGTAGATATATTGTTAAAGATGAAGCCTACGTCGCGCGCTTGTTTCCCACTGAGTATAAGACGGAGACAGATTACTGTAGTACCTAAATGTTATTATAATATAAAGCCATAAAAATATGGACATAATATAGATCTAGTCGACTACCTAGACAGCATATCTGCATAGGGATCACCAAAAGCAGGAACGTTATTTCTTTAATATGTTCCATTACGACAAAAGGGCAATTAATCATAGCACTACGAAGAGTTTAAAAGTACAATATTCCGAATTGGAGAGCCATGTTCTTGCTATCTTTAATTTTATTGTTGTTACATAAAAATGTGGAAAGAAGATGAAAAAAGAAAGGAGCACATTATCTTGCCGGCTAGTTATAGCTGTTGCAATTGCAATGCACCAAAGTGCCAATGTGAATGGTTGCCATGATTGTTGAGCTTATGGATTAATTATAATAATGGTATTAAGAACGCAATGTATAGATTCACCATGAAGAGTTCGCAAGTAAGACATTGATGCAAGTCTGAAAATGGGTTGGCTCTGACGTTTGGCATGTGGGTTTAATATTTTCTTACATTTCAAAAGCCAAAGTTGGTTTAATTTATTGGCTTAATTAGGCAATTAGCAACGCTCTCTACCCATGCCAATGCTAAAGCTTCATAAGGGATCTGATTAGTCGACTTCATCTCTTTCATTGATAACTATGACTAAAACACAGAACAATTTTTTAAATAAAAATTGTTTAATAAGGAAAGAGAAAATAAAAAATAAATATTTTAAAAGCCCAATACACAATCTCTATTTTCTATAATTTATTGAAAAGTTTGTAACCAATTACACTATTTAAGGAAAACTCTGGAATGCTGCGTGAAGATTATAAACTTTTGTGAAAGAACTTCGTCTTACATATGTTGCTCTTTTGCGGCAGCAGAGAGCGTGGGAGTAAAGGGTGAACAGGGAGGCACATGGGGCCATAAGCACAGCAAAACGACAGACACTTAAAGGGAGAGGTGCAGGGCACGTGATCTTTCCCTTCTCTTCTTTAGTCTTTACCACCAATTTTAACTAATCCATAATTGGGATCTGTGCACTAATCATGAGTTGTAAACCAGGTCCAGGCTAATATGATCTCTCCCCACTTGGTTAACCCCATTCCCGGGAGTCAACGCTCTCTTGTGATGAGTTTAAAGTTTAACCTCTCATCACGTGAGGTGCGGAAGCAAGAGGATAAAAGAGAATTGGTCCAATGAGACCCAAGGTGGGGACAATGCACGTCCTCGGTGCACATGCTGGGCACCAGATCTTACATGACCTCTCAAAGCCTGTGTCTGACTCTGCGTATGCTTCCAGTACCTTTCTTCCATCTATTGTTTCATTTTTAACAGTACAATCTGTCAGCTCTCTCTCTCTTTCTATTCCCAACTCCAGTCCAACAGGGCTCCTGGTTTCACCTTTTTATGATGTTAACTACGCATCTTATTTATGTTTTTTTTTTTTTACTTTGGAAGACTTTCTTCTTATTCCTCAACACCTTGACTTGGTAATATTGCCACGTAAGTTGAAAACAATATTACATGTCAAGTATTCAACCAATGAAATTGTGTTTCATTATTTTATATTCACAAAAAAAAAACATTATGTATTGGGATTGTCGAGACATGAAACATTAAAAAGTGTTGTGTCCGTGAACCACAACGAGAACGTCACACCCAGCTAGATTAAACGGATGTATTACAATATTTAAAATATCTTTTTAAATGACTAACTGAAACCAACCCACCCAAGAATCCGTGACACTAACGCCGTTGGCCCCGCCGCAACGACGTTAAGGAAACACCGTTTCGACTTAACGGAAAACGATGAGCCAAGCAAATGGTAAAAAGAACTTAAAGCAAAAGCGCACACTGAGAGAGAGAGAGAGAGGGAGAGAGGGAGAGTTTGTTTCGCAGCGCTGTTTGGTGGGAAGGGAAATTCTTTGAAGAGTAAAAGAGGAGAGAAAAGAAAGAGACGTTTTTGGTCCCAATACAAGGAGATCCTTTCTGCATTTTTCATTGTCAGTTCTTTTAAATTGTGGGGTTCGATTACTTTCTTCTCTCTACATTTCGGTGTTTCAAGTTTTGCCAGTTGAATTTCTTGGAAAATTCCCAAGCTCGAACCACGCTTGATTTTTTTATAATTCAGATCAAAGGTAAGCAGCCTTTTTTTGCGGGTGCTGTTTAGAAGCTTAGAATTGTACGTAATTTTGATTAGAGCAGCCTTTGGTACGTCCAATTCTGATGGATTTTGGTTTCAGGTTCGTCGAAACCAGTCATTTGAAATTCTAGTTGGTAGCTTAAGTTTATAATTATCTTGGGAGAGAAGATTTTCTCAGAGAGCATTCAAGACCGCGGCTACGATATATACATCAAACTCCAGACTCCGAATTAACTATCAACTTCGCCGAGGCGAAGTGAATGCGCCGCCGATCTCCGGCGGGGCCGTGATAACTCTCACCAAACTCGATTTTCCTATCCGAAACGGATCTGAGCAGAATCTGTTGGGAGAAAAGAATTTTAAATTCTCTGCTCCATATCTCACCAACCCAGAATTCAGTGAAGCCTATAAATTCTGTGGATGATGGAGCCTCCTCAGCAACGTTCTTTTGGAACAGAAGGTATCAGAAATTAAGTTTATGTTTCCGTCTTAATTTTTTGTGATACGAAAAGCATGCAAATGGAAAATGCTATTGTTTTACAGGAGAAAGGAAACCAACGCATGACTTTCTTTCCGTGTACACTCATTCAACTGTCCAACATGATCCAAAACCGGCTTCCCAATCCCAAGGTATGCGCTCTCTCTTTTTCTGTTTAAAATTGATTTATAAGAAAAAATGGTATTAGTATTTTTATTTTGGTGAGATGAAAATTCTGGACGTGCACGTGATAGCAATTGAATCATGGAATTACTGGGTGGGCCCTGCAAGCAGGGTTTCCCAAAATCTGAAAAGAGTGACTTAGACACAGATATGGGCACCGTCAGATTTTGGGAGTATCGTGGTTATGTGTGGAATGGGTCCCACTGAGGGAATTGGACATGACATGGTATTATTTGGACCTCGCTATGATATAAAAAAAAAAATTCAAGATGAGTTGGTCAGAACTTTTCTGATTTAAGTAAGGTTGTGAATTTGAACCCTCTTATATATGCAGTTATTTAAAATTTAAGGTCAGAATTTTACCTTTCATAAGAGATCTATTTGGCTCGAACAGAGATTAGTTTAAGCTTTTCTGATTTAAGTAAGATCGTGAGTTTGAACCATCAAAATTTAAGGTCAGAATTTTATCTTTTATAAGAAATATAGTTGGCTCAAATAGAAATTAATTTAAGTGTGAATGTCTAAAAAAAAAGGTACCTTTTTATAATTGAAATCTTTTTAAGATATAGTAAAAGAATAAAAAAGGGGGTAACTCAACATAAACTGGACGTGGGTTAATGTAGGAATGGGACTCTGGACGTTATTAGTACTTTGTTTTTAATATATTAGACATAAAGGAAAATAAAAAGTGACAAAACACTTTTCTATGCTCAACTGCTGGTGCTACTTGCGTTTGGTAATAATTTTGGTTTCGTTAGTAATACCATGTTGGCCAGTTTCTTATGATTTAGTAGAAAAATTAATTGGAACACCAACTTCATCCTACTACCACTTTTAGGAAAAGAATCTCCACCTTACACGATGAATTCATTCAAAGTATTGAGGGAAAATGCTAAAGTACATATTCATTTCATACAATTCAAATACTATTTACATATGTATCTTGTTTGATTTTGTGATGAATGGACAGGTGGGTACCTCAAAACTCACGATTTTCTTCGACCGTTGGAACGGGTGTGGAAGGGATCTGCAGCCAAAGAAGAATCCAACCAGATTCCAACCCCGGAAAAGCCTCTGCCGCCAACCTCCGCGGAGCATATCCTCCCGGGAGGCATTGGAACTTACAGTATCAGCCACATCTCCTATTTTAATCAAAGGCCTCCAAAGCCGGAGTGCATGGTGTCCACGGTAGCAGAAGCAAGTAGCACAGAAAGAAACGGCGAGAATTCCAACTGCAGTTCTTACACTGGAAGTGGGTTTACACTGTGGGAACAATCTGTATCAAAGAAGGGAAAGACAGGGAAGGAGAATGTTGGGGAGAAGTCCAACTCTAGTACTTTAAGAGGTAAGCTTCTTGAATTGCTCCTTATTCTTAAAGTGTTATCTTCGCTTCATTATTTGCATGGGAATGTAGAATCCATCAACTGCTAATATTTAGGATACTGTAGATTCACGGAGTCAATGGTTTGCCTACTTTATATATATATATATATAGAATTTTTAGGATAGTATAGACAACAAAAGCGCAACGGGCATGCGAAAACAACCAAGTAATAAAAGAAGGTAACAATATGTGATCTCAAAGAGTAAAACCTGGAAAAGAAAAAGAAACTGGGAGATGATTTTATTATTTTGATAAGATTCATTTGATGTATAGTCCATGTTTTCAGTATATAACTATATAATGACTTGTTGGGGTCTGTTTTTGCGGGTAACAGAAACGGTGTCCAAGGCTCCTAGGCCGTCACAGTCGTCGTCCGACAACCATCGCAACAGTTTTAGCCCCCTAGCTTCTTCTCAGTCTGTTCCTTTCTCTTCTCTTCCTATTTTAAATTTCTTTACTTTCTCTCTCTCTCTCTCATTGCATAACTAAGTATCCAGTCTTTTAAACAGGCCATCGGGACAGAAGAACCAGAGCTTTATTGAAATGATAAAATCAAGCACACAGGATGACGATCTAGACGACGACGAAGAGATCGTACTCAAGAAAGAAAGCCCTTCCCCTGTGCATAAAGGTACTCTACTCTACTCTGCTCCTGTACTACACTATTGCCTCTTTCTTTATTTTTTCTGTAAAAGATTTTTCCTTGAAAAGAATTTCAACTTGGGGTTTGTATTATATTTCTTTTCCATTTACATCTTGGAGATTGCAGGAAAATTGAGAGTAAAAGTGGAGGGGAAGAGCAGCGATGAGAAAGCTAACACGCCACGCTCTAAACATTCCGCCACCGAACAACGTAGAAGAAGCAAAATCAACGACAGGCATGCTTTTCCCACCACCTTTTCTTGATTTCTTCTCAATAATACTCCTTTTTTGTCAAGAACGCAACGTTTTCTTTGTTACTAACGCGTAAACCATCTAACGGGATACCCGTTTTGAATTGCATAGAAGTTATCGACAGGTTTACATAAATGGTCAAATTTTCGTTGCCCATCTTTTTGCTGAATGTAAACTATTTGATTAATAGGTACAAATTCATTACCAACTTCAAGGTTTACTAGAACTTGAAACCTATTTTGCAGGTTTCAGATGTTGAGAGAACTTATTCCTCGCAGTGATCAGAAGAGAGATAAGGCGTCTTTCCTATTGGAGGTACATAAAATTTTTAATTTCGTGTTCTTTACCTTGTTATATGGTGTTATTATTGTTGGATGATAGAATGTTTGAATCTCTCTGTAGGTTATTGAGTACGTCCAGTTTTTACAGGAGAAAGTGCAAAAATATGAAGGGTCATATGCATTATGGAACCATGAACAAGCAAAGTTGGTGCCTTGGGTAATCCCTCGACTTGTATTTATATAGTTTTTGTGGTTTGGGAAAAAATGTAATTGAATCTCTTGTCATACTTGTTGATGTTTCTACCAAGCAGCTGATCTCTCTTTCGTTTGAAACAGGAAAACAATAATAGGCATGCAGAGAGTTACGTTGATCAATCTCAACGAATAGTTAGTGGATCTGGTACTGGATCCGTGGTTGCTACAAAATTGAATGAGAAAAGCATGGCTGTGTCTGCTTGTATTCCTGGAGATGTAAGCAATCAGGCAGAAGCTGACGTGAACTTTAAACCACTAGATCATCATCCAGGAATAACAAACAGAGCAGTGCCTTTTCCAGTGTCACTTCCTCAAAACTTCTGCCCTACAAGAAGTTCTATTACCCAATTTCCACCTAGGCTGGGATCTGAGTTTGAGATCTTGGAAAATCAGCATCAAGCTCAATTGTGTCATACAAGAACAATTGTGGCTGATAAAATGAAACAAGAGGATCTAACCATCGAAGGTGGTACTATTAGTGTATCAAGTGTTTACTCGAGAGGGTGAGTTGTACATTTTACTATTATGACCCTTCCAAAAGCCAGCAATTTCATTTCTTTTTGTTCATTTTGATTGCTTTTCTTTCCATTCCCTTTTTTATTAGTGAATTGATTCTTTATTTTTATTTTCAGAAAACACAGATTACTCTGATTTCTATATAACTTGTATATAATCCCTATTATCCTCATATTTTCTCAGATGGAAGATGCTGTATTCTTCCTTCAACTGGCTTATTATTCATTTGTTTTAGGCCACTATACTCTGTCTCTATGGTATCCTATACTAACTTGCCATGAGATATAAGTATCAGGAATTATATTTGGACTAGGTTCCTTCTTGGAGTATTCTTCAGCTAATTTTATAAACTTGTAACCATGTCTGTGAAGAACGAACTTTAAACTCTTTGTTGTCATTTTAAGGAGCTTCTGCTTTGCACTGCTAACATCTTCTTGTGCTTTGCTGATCTGACTGGATAACTTCGGTTGCGGAAAAAGAAACTGAATTTGGTTTGTTTCATATTGCACATTATAATGAATAAAAAACAGAGCTGATAATGTTTTGGAACAGGTTGCTAAATACTTTGACACAAGCACTACAGGGTTCTGGAGTAGATTTGTCACAAGCTAGCATCTCAGTGCAAATTGAGCTTGGGAAGCAAGCGGGTGATCGACCAATTGCGACAACTCCCGCTCTTAAGGTTTATCTGATATTCCACAATAGTTTATCACAGTAGTTTATCCATTTCATTGAACTATTGTATTGACTCATTGTCTTTGTCTGATTTTGGATTAGGAAAACAACGTTCCCTCTGATAATCAAGGGACAAAACGTTCAAGGATTTCAACTCGTGGGGAATCTCAACAAGCCTTAAAGAGGATGAAGACAACTAAAGGCTAGCATAGCGGCATCATAATATTCCTTTTTCTTTCTTACTTCGATTTTTTAATTTTTTGGGAAACCCTTTGTCTCATGTCTGGGGTCTTTTTATTCATGTCATCTCCTGGTTTATACCCACTCGAGAGCAGCATGATTGTACAACAGCATGATTGTACATGTAGTAACTGTGAGTTTGTCAGGATGCACAGAGATTATGACAAACGAAAATGTATTATTGCTAACTTTTGTGTATTATCATAGAGGCTCTCTTACTTTGCAGTCGTCCGCCCTTGTTTCCTTTGTTCTTTTATGCTGCGTTTGGATACTGCTCCCGCGCCCGGAGTCAGTGGACAAGACAGAGTTTTTCTGTCTTGTCTGGCGTTTGGGTAGCTGACTCCGTCCGACTGACCCCCGTCTCCGGTGTACAGCGTCATAAAAACGCTGTCTTCCCTAAACCCCACGGACAGAAACTGGATCGTCCTGCCCCCGAAAGAAAAGACCACTCTCTTCGATTTTTTACCCCTCTCTTCTGACGCCTCCTGTTTTCTCTCCGACTCCTCCTTCTTCTTCTCTCCGACGCCTCCTTCCTTCTCTCCGACGCCTCTTCGTCTTCGGCCCAGAGTGACGTTGCTCTGTCTGAACGGATCTCTGTCATCGCTGACCTCGCACGGTGGGGTTGGTCTCGCACGCCTGACGCCTTCAACTGGTAAGTTTTTTCTACCCCTCACGCCAGACGCGGGAAATCTTTCTCTCTGATTCCTCCTTCCCTTTGTCCCAGATTCACGTTGCTCTCGCACGGTGAGCTTCTCCGAACGGATCTCTCTCTCGGACGCCATTTCTCGTCTTCCACTGGTAAGTCCAAGATCCTAATGGGTATATTTTGTTTTCTGATTTTCAATCCAGAAACGATGAGGCTTCATTGTAATTATAGTTTCCTCATTTCAAGATTGGTGCTTTCTTTTTCTGTCTCATTTTGATGAATCTGATGTGTTGTGAGAGTTTGGCGTTTGGATCTGTTTGGAGTATACTATGTTAATGGCATTCGTTTGGATTTGTCTGGATTTGAGATCTTGGGAAAGCTATGTTAATGGCATTCGTTTTATTAACTTGCTTTACAAATACAGCATGTTAAGGATTGAACCGTATTGAGTTGTTTTATAGAAATACAGCATGTTAAGGATTGAACAATCCTGCATCAAACCTTGCATGATCCTATATATTAACTTGAAAGAAAAGACTGTTGCATGTTCTTTTCGTCATCTCATTCTTGTCCCATTGAATCATTCTCTGTATATGTCCAGTGAGTGTTTTGGCTGTTTTTTCTGTTGCTTTACTCTTTCTTCTCCTTCCTCTGTCTCGTAATTTACTCCTTTTTGTAAAAATATATATATGTTCTTGCTAGTTGTGTCCAACCCTCTCTGTTACACTATTTTATTGGCTAAAAATAAGCTAGAAGACAAGTGATACAAAGAGAGAAGTACAGAGAGAGAGAGGGAAGAGTTTCTTGTTTTAATTTTGGTTTTTGTGCTTGAATTGCTACATGGGTATCTTTTATTTAGATTGTTTTGGTCTCTGGTAAGTTGAGGTGGGGATTTTGAGGGCTGGGAAGATGATGAATTTTGGATCTCCTTTGGTAGATATCTGAATACAAATCAACAGTTGAAACCTTTTTGGTTACTCTGCCCAATCCTTGCTTTGTGGGTGAGTTTGTTGGGTTACGCCAGCTAATGATTCGGGAATTAAAGTTTTGATCTTTGCTCAATCTGTTCATAGGTATCAATTGAGCTAGTAAATTTCTTATATGGTATTCTGTTCAATTTAAACAGAATACTAGATCGAAATCTCATAATTCGGGATTGATATAGGCCTGGGATGTCTGTATGAGTTAGGTTGTCAAGAAACGAGAATTTGTGTATTTCAGTAATTTGCTTCTTGTCAGAGGATTTCTAATTAATTTTTTAAAGTAGAAATTACTTTTGCACAAGATCCCGTATTTTATGACTTTTGATTTTATCGAAATTTATTTGACATTTTTGTGATAGTTCAAGTGTATAACCTTGCAATAGTCATTTTTGTCTATTCAGGTAGTTTTGTAATGACATGGATAGAGATTTTGATAGGCCTAGCATGTTTTTGTTCTTTCTTTCCTTTTATGGCTCTTGAGCTTGTTTGCAATTAACATGAAAATGAATTTATATCTTAGATTACAAGAACATACAAGTCTGAACTATTTTAATAAACAAGGAGAAAGGATCTTAGGAATGAGTTTTATTAACCTTTTTTACCGTGGTTGAAAAACTATAATAATGCTTTTAATACCATTATTTTGATGTGAGGCTAAGAATTATAATAGAAAAAACTATTCAATCCACTGAGGTCTGTTGTCTTGTTGGGGTTAATGGAAAATAAAACTTCCTCCAATTCACTATTTGGAAAAGGATTAGCTAGGAAATCAATATGTAGGTTAGTAATTTGCTCCTTCATAATAGATTGAAGAATGCAAATTGAGTAATTTGCTCCGTCATACTTTCTTCTAACTCATTCTACCACCCGAATCCATGTCCTAGTGCATTTTTCTGTCTTGTATGAAATAATGTGCAGATTCAATGATGTGCAAAGTATTCATATTCATGAACATATTTGATTCTTTGGAAATTTGGTCTGAAACATGGCATTATCTGATCAGATTCTTCAATGCTTCTAATGAATTGTGTTTCAATCAGTTTGAAAAAAGTAGGCACAATGACTTGCACATCTGACTTGTTTCTCATGAGATAACCCAAGTAACTCTAGTGAAACAGCCATGCTCTGGTCAAAAGTTCAAGTTTAACTTTTGTATGTGTATATGAAATTCCAGTTTGTGAAAAAGTAATAAACAATTGTTTTGTTTATAACTGAATTGTGCAGTTTCTCAACTCATTAAAGTTGAATGATATACGTTAAATAATGTCATTAATAGAAGTAAGGGTGGATATCTTTTAACATAGGCTCATATGATATATACATTTCTCTATTTATATCCATAATTTGCTATCAGATTTATCAGATTTTGCTACCAAAATGTATGTTGCATGTGCTGTTTTTTTTGCCTGATTATGTTAAGTGTTGTCCAGTAGATTTGTTGATTTTGGTTTGCACAGAACCTTGTGTGAAGTTTGTACAATTGCAGCCAATTGTACAAACTTGGCTAGGAACTCCTCATTCAAATCAGCATTGTCAAATTGCTGTTTTGAATGAGGATTAAATTCAATCCTTATCATCTTATGTACAAACACAGACTTATGATGATAACAATGTATTAATACTTTGCAGATAGTATTTATTTACAAACATGGATAACAGGCGTCGTGAAGTGATAGTTAAGGCTTTGACTTTGCTTCATGAATGGAATAGGCAGTTGGAATTAATGCAACTGATAATATTAGTAGTGTTCGAAGTATATAGAAGGAAACGGAAGAGGAGTGAACTTGCATTACGGAGTAGTGCTTTGGCAGTGCCATCTAGGGAAGCTAATATTCATAGGATTTTGCATGAAGGTGATAGGAATAGTCGGTGGGATTTAAGGATGGACGTTAACACATTTACAGTGTTATGTGACATGCTTCAAGCACATGGGGGATTGGCGAATACTGGCCATCTGCCTATTGAAGAAAAGGTGCTAATCTTCCTACGAATATTAGCACAAAATGAATCTAATAGAGTATTACAAGTAAGGTTGATGAGATCCGGAGAAACAATAAGTAGGGCATTTCATAGTGTGTTGAAGGCCGTACTGAGGCTGCATGATCTGTTATATGTTAAGCCCATACCAATTGCAGATGATTGCACAGACCCTAGATGGAAATGGTTTAAGGTTAGTAAACTTTCCTTGCAACAACAAAGTGTCTCATATCAGTATTGTAAATAACGAATGATATAACTTTGGTTTCTTGGAATTATGTTCAAAGGGTTGTCTTGGTGCCCTAGATGGGACCTACATAGATATTACGGTTGCCCAAGCTGAGAAACCCAGATACAGAGGCCGGAAAGGCAGAATATGCACAAATGTTTTAGGGGTGTGTGATAAGAACATGAACTTTGTTTATGTTCTTGCGGGATGGGAGGGTTCAGCATCGGATTCAAGGGTTCTGCACGATGCTGTAACGAGGAACCATGGGCTTCAAGTGCCAAGGGGTATGTAACCTCGGACTTATACACAACTTTCACAATTTCCAAATGCTTTTGATGCGAAATATGCACAATAGTTAAACTATGATTTTGTGTATAGGAAATTACTACTTGGTCGATGCCGGCTATACCAACGCTCCTGGATTTCTTGCACCTTTTAGAGGTACAAGATACCACATTCAAGAGTGGGCAAGAGATGGCAGGGCACCTACAAACCGAGAGGAGCTCTATAATAAGCGACACTCATCTGCTAGGAATGTGATTGAACGTGCATTTGGGCTACTGAAAAAACGATGGAAAATCCTAAGAACTCCATCTTTTTACTCAGCCACAACTCATGGGCGCATAATTATTGCTTGCACCCTTCTGCACAACTTTATTAGGTTGAATATGGCAGAAGATCCAGAAGAGCATAGTCCTATGGATCCCGAGGATATGCCAATTGGGGAAGATGCTTCCTTGTCTGCCACACATGATCGTGTTGAGGCAAGTGCTGCATGGAGTCAATGGAGAGATGAATTAGCGACGAACATGTTTGATGAATGGAGAAGCAACAATTAAATTCATACTTTCCGTTTAGAGTTTGCTTTCTGAGATAACTGAATTATCTGATTTATTGTAACTGATTTGATGGATTGTTTTACTCACTTCGTGACCAAAGAATTCCATATTAATCGCATGTTACTACAAATTCCATTGTTTCTTCACCGTTGTAGTTGTTGTCAACTAATACGTTTTGTTAACAATAATTTGATCTTAATGGTTTCGATTGTTGTGGGATTCTTGCCATTGTGTCGAATAGGTGCAATGGCAAGAATTTGGACTGACATTGAGACAGATGCATTGGTTACCTTAATGGAGGAGGCTGTGGTAGCTGGTCAGAGGGCCGATAATGGCCAACTCAAGCCCGGTACTTTCCAACTTCTTGCTCGTCAGATGGTGGAGAAGTTTCCTGACTGTGGGATTGACAGACGACATGTCAAAAATAAGCACAAGCGGTTGAAAGACAAATATCAAACGGCATTTGACATGTTAAATTGCAGTGGCTTTGGTTGGAATGAGTCCAAGCAATGTGTGGAGGTCGATAGCAAGCAAGTCCTTGAGGAATGGATGAGGGTAATTCAATGCTTATTGCTTTTAGAAGTGTTTGACAAATCATTTGTATTTTGTTCTGACATTTTATGTTGCTTATTCCAGAGCCACCCCAACAGGTACTACACTCCTGGCAAGCCATTCCCGCTCTTCCACAGACTTGAAACAGTCTTTGGGCGGGACAGGGCCACTGGTGGAAGGGCTGAGCATGCTGTTGATGCTGTTGAGGGTCCTGACACCACTGTTGGTGCTGATGAGGGTGAAACAGAAAGCGAACCACCAGCCTTTGATCCAACCTTTGCAGACCCTTTAGATCAACCACCCTCACAAACAACTCCTCCTCCAACTACTTCAGGCCAGGTCTTCGGTTCCGCCGCATGTTCTAGCAACAGTGCGGGAGGTCAGCTGTCCAAAGGGAAACGTAAGATGCGGGATATTGAAATGTTGGAACGCCTTGTCGACTCATTTGCTGCTGTCATTGAATCAGGCAAAGAGAATGCTAACAGGCTTGCGGACGCTATTGAAGGAATGAGTGGTGCGAAGTTGGGTGCGGAACTTGTCAATTTTGGCTTCCCCGTTCATGAAATTATCAGGGCTGCAGAAAAAATGGGGAGTAAACCCCATTTAATGAGTGTTTATTGGGGTTTACCACCTGCGCTGAAACAGGCTTATGTTAGGAGCATTTTAGATGCAGACACATGACATGCTATATAATTTCTTAATTTGTATGATGATGAAACATTCAACGTGTGATGTTCACTGATGGATGTTTGAACTATTATCTAACTTATGCATGGTTGGTTTACTGAATTTATAATATTTGTCTTTTCCCGATGGATGATGATTATATGATTCATTTTCAGGTTGTCAAATATGGCCCGATACAATTTTTATGTGGTCTTTGCTGGACGTCAAACTGGAATTTTTACCAGTTGGGATCATGTAAAATTATTAGTTGAGGGATATCCGAATGCTCGTTTCAAGGGATTTCGCACATTAGCTGAAGCACAAACTGCTTATGCCACGGGCTCATATAG
>JAOTIZ010000007.1:14037963-14050621 GCA_027123425.1 Erythroxylum panamense | reverse complement strand
TTCACAAGGAGAGAACTAACAATCAAAACCCACAAATTTTAAGTGAAAAAGATTGGGTATTCGTGTCAAAGTTTAAAGCTTTGAATCGGTGAAAATGGAAACAGGAAAGAGTCTTCGAGGTAGAGAGTTTGGAAGTTGGGTTTAAAGATGTAACTCTTGAGGATCACCATCCCCGTAGACCAGGACATGTAATTACATGTAATAAAATCTAATTACCCCAAAAACAAAAACTCAAAATTACAGAGCAACCTACAAGAAGAAAAGGGATAACTACCGGTGAGTGAGGTTACGATGAAAGCTTGCTCCGTCATTACACTGTTGCTGCCGTCGAGGCGGTGGCATCATCTCCATCCTCCTTGATTCGTCGATGTGCGACGATCGGATCTCCGACCTCGAGAATCTGGCACGCTTCTTCTGGCCCCATTGTAAGAGGACGTCGCTAGAGCCTCCTCGGATGGGGCTAGTGGCGGTTTCCGGTGAGGGATGGTCTAGAGTTCTTGATGGGGATCTGAATCTCAGGGTTTTAGTTCCGAGGCTCTTAGTTGAGCTTGTGGTGGTCTCGGCATTTGGTTTCTTGCCGTTGCTTAACGGAATACAGTCTGGGCTTACTCAAGGATTTAAAACCGGACCGGATCGGACCGTTCGGTCCGACCGAAAAAGGTTAAACCGGCCGGTTTTTATACAGAGAAGTCAGTAGGTGAAACCGAACCGGACCAATGACCGGTTCAGACCTTTTCCGGTCGGACCGGACGGTCCGGTCCGGTTTTTAAATCATTGGGTTTAATTATATCAGTACTTAATCCAATTAGTCATTGTAAAAGAGATAATCTATAAATAAAATAATTATTATTTAATTTTTACATTGATGTAGCATGAAATAAGAGAAAATTAGTTTTTAAAAAGATGTCTTCTAAGTTTTAATGAGTTAGTTCTCTCCCTCCCTATTTAAGTTCAATTTTATTTCACTAAAAGCTCTACAAAAGGAAAAAAAAGGTTGAGAGCGAGATAATCGAAATCTTGTTTTGTTATAAGTTTATCTTGACTAAAATTCAAAAAGATCCTTTTACTTCATCATAAATAATGGAACTTGTTTATTTTGTAAGAATTATTAGATTCTAAAAATCTAGAAATTATAAATTTACAATATACAATATTATATATAGTAACTACAAAAAACGAAAATATGTATAAATACCTTCCAGCATTTCAACCTCTTAATAGATGGAACCTCAAATTTGTTCTAGAATATCAATATATTGCAAATACAAAGGCAAAAGGGTCACTTTAACCTTAAGTTTTTCGCCAATCAACAAGTTTAACCTTAATATTTCAGAGAGAACAATTATGGCCCTAACGTTTAGAAAGTATTAATATTGAACTCCGCTATATCGAAAAAATTAACTTCGTCTATTAAGTGTGAGGTTAGCGCTAACTTGGTAATTTTTTTTAATATTTTTACTTTTGTAAGCCTCAAGTGCCATGTCGTTACTGATGTGCCAAGGTGGGACCCAAATTTTTGACAAAAGGGTCAATTTGATCCTAAATTGTACATTATTCGATAAGTTTAACACTAACATTTCAGGGAGAACACTTAAAACCCTAACTTTTAGAAATTGTTAAAATTTAACCTCATTACAACGAAATTACTAACAACTTGATGATGTCGTTGACTTGACATTTTTTAATAATTTATTTTATTTTATTTGCATGTTATAATGATTTTATAACGAAATTACAATGTAGAAAAATTAAAATACTTGAATTTAGTCAAGTTTAAAATGAATTTATTTTATTACCAATGCAAATTATTTTGATACCAATTCTTATTTCATTATAACATTCTAATAAAATATTTAGCAAATTAGATATTTGTTCTTATTCATTAATATTCTTCTTCTTCTTCTTCTTCTAATAATAATAATAATAATAATAATAATAATAATAACAACAAGAACAAGAACAAGAACAAGAACAAGAACAAGAACAAAAACAACGACAATAACAACAACAATGACAACTTACGTGAAGCCATAAAAATTATATATTTTTAATTATAAAGATAAATATGGTATTTATAAATATTAAAAAACTAAAAATCACTAAAATGTCACATGTATAAATAATAATTAAATGTTTAATTTCAATACGAATGTACATATGCGAAGTTTAAAAGTTTTGTATTGTAAAGCTAAAAGAATTACTTAAAAAATGAAATACACTCCTCGTAATAGAGAACTGCATTTTTTATAAAGTTGTAATAGAGAATTACACTTTTTATAAAGCCGTTATAAATTTATTTTATTTGTAAGTCCCACATTGCAATTCCGCTATAAAGTTATTATAACATGCAAATAAAATAAATCATTAAAAAAGTGCCAAGTCAGTGACGTCATCAAGCTGTTAGTAATTCTATTATAATGGGGTCAGATTTTAACATTTTCTAAAAGTCAAGGTCTTAAGTGTTCTCTCTAAAATGTTATGGTTAAATTTGTCGAATGATGTAAAACTTAGAGTCAAAATAAACCCTTTTGTCAATTTTTTTTAAAATGTGGATCCCACCTTGCCACATCAGTAATGACTCGATACTTGAGACCCATAAAAAATAAAAAATAAAAAATTAAAAAATTACTAGGTCAATATTGATCCGGTACTTAACAGACATGATTAAATTTTCTTAACAGACATGATTAAATTTTTTGTTATGGTGGGGATCAATTTTAACATTTTCTAAATATTAGAGTCAAATTTATCGATTGGAGAAAAACTTATGGTCAAAAGTGAACCTTTTATCAATACAAAATTATCTAAAGTCAAATTATTAGGTAGGAAGAAAACATAAATCCATTTATAAAAATGTTTCATAAAATATTACGAATTTTAATTGTAAATTTATGTGTGTTTGAAATGTTAACAAGTTATGGGATTGATATCTAAAATTTCAATTTCATGGAGTTATATAAATTATGTTGATAAGTCGGTGCAAGATCTGATCTCATGCACAACATAATAAAAATTAAACTTTTTTGTATAATTTTCTAAAAATCAAGTTCACTTAAATTTTATAAAATGATTAATACGTAAATTATAATAAAGCATGAATCTTTTTTAGTACATTAGTATGAAGTTTGATCTTTTTCTTGGTGTTTTTTATGAACCGTTTCTAAAATCAACTTATCTTAACTACCGTAGCTGTATAAGTATCTAACCTCTAATGGTATCTATAAAACATGTTGAAAGAACTATACAAATGTTATGAAGAGGTTAGGTAAGGAGTGCTAGCTCCCTTAAAGCTTAAGTTTATTTATAATAAGTTTTAGACATTATAGTAATTTAATTGAAATTAATCTCAATTAAACTTTAATTATAATTAAATACCAATTACGCTCAAATTAAATCCAATATTTTATTTTAGTTTTTATTTATTAAATATTTCATATTTAATCATAAACTTTGTAGTCAAATCCAACTTGATTAAAATATCTTTTCTCTTCAATCCGTTCTTTTTATATAACCTATTAGATTCTCAATTATATTAACATTATTAACATTGGATGTGAATTATGTTAATAATGAATATGAATTATAACTCTAAGTCATATTTAAAATTAGATAAATTAAATCCTTTTAATTTATCTTTAGTTCTCTAATTACATATTTTATGTCTGTATTTGAAGATTGACATTTAGCAATATATCATGATCACTCAAATATTTAAGAATGTCAAGATTGACTAACCAACAAATTATTGCAATTCGTTCTTAATTATACTCTTTGTTGTCGATATTACATTAGTTGTTATATGTTCTTGACCAAACTATTCTAAATAAAGTATAAAACAATATTTATTTTACAAGACGAAGTTAATAAAAAAATTAATTTAATATTCTATATAAAAGGCATATAAGATTAAATTCAAAATTTATAATAAAATAATTCCAAGAACTAATTTATATGTTAAAAATTTATAATGGAATTCATTTGACATGTAAATATGTTTTAAAACATTACATAAATTTATTGAACAATATTTTCTTAGCTTTAAAATCATGTGAACTAAAGTAATTAGTAAAAATAATGTGAAGATATGCCACTCTATTTTTATATGATATAATTCCTTTGAAAATATGATAGTATTTTTTTCTTTTAAAAATTCAATACAACTTGCTTTGGATCTTATATCGTCTAAATGATTGAATGGAGAAACTTTTTGTTGGCATTTATGGGGATTATTACTATAAACTTTTTTTTGAAACGGGAAATTCGTAGTCGCTGTCTTTTAGATGTGTATTGGGTAAACTTTTGGATTGACATAATAGCTTGCAAATTACGCCAATCGAGTGCTCCGCATCAGAGAAGCGCTATACGACAGACTCGATTGAGAGAGCGTAAATAGGAGGATTTGAATATAAGATCTTTTGGCCCCTGCCTCCCATCTTACCAACTTGAGCACCCCGTTACAATATTGGAAATAATTTTTTGTCAGTTTAAGAAACTGCATGACTGAGTGTTGAGTTCTAAATGAAATAATGGGAAATTAGTTATCATTTCCAATTAAAGCCACAGTAATATCACAGATTAGGAAATTGCATTTCCATATTAAATATAATTAAATTCTTGTTGGACATTCAAGTAATAATAGAGGTTGGAACCTCTCAACAGTCCCTTCTTCACTGTTCTTTCCGAAAAAGGCTACCGTAACAAATTTTACTCACTAAATTCCAATTCACTGTACTTTTTTCAAGGATTTTTTTATATAAAATTCCAAATTTTCCTTTTCAAGAATGGGATTTTGCGTTCCATGCTATTCTGTGGCGCAAGTGCTTTTGTCTGCTCTTGTACTTGCTGCGTTAGTCTGTCGGTGGCTCCGTTTAACTCAACGGTCGAATAATACGAAGCGTCCGATCTCCGCTGGTGGCCATGTGTCATAACTTTGATGCTTTCAAACAGGTGGGTCCCACTTTTTAACTTTTGATTGAGACTAGAATCACTCACTTGATCCACTCGCCATGCCCACGCTCAGTTGTGGAAACACGGAGCTGTGGAGGTGAGATCCAACGGGTGCGAAACCATAACCCAACCGGATGCAACATCTCTACAAGGAGACAGATGTACCCTAACACTATCATCGTTGGCCTTTCCTTTATTGAATAATTAACAATTACTTGTGGTAATTGGTTATTAAATTAAATTACAGTTTATTGCAATTTGGAATATACTAAGAACAGGGCAAAGTTTTAAACCAATCGTAGTCCTCGCAATTAATAGCGGGCTGAACACATTTACATTCTATGCTTTCTTATGTACCCAGAAAATGCATTAACTTTCTAACCTGCATGAAGAGCCAGACATCGACTGCTAACCAACCTGTCTTCCCTTAAACAACCAAAGCTTTTCTTCTCCTTTTCTCCACCTACACATCATAAGAGACAAGTGGTGCAAATCAGTGAAGTAGTCTGAGTTGTTGGAACGTTATAATATTACTATGACTGTGAGAAGTTATCACCAGAATACTCGATTCATTTTTTTGAATTTTGTAGTGTTGGTGTTTGGCCAGTCAGTCCCTTTAGAATCCTTATCTTGTTCTAAAAATGTGGAGAATGGAGAATCTTTTTTCATCAATCTAAAAAATCCGTAGGAAATCACATAGATTAAAGGATCAGATCACTAGATATGCATAATTATGAATAATATCACTTATTTGGATATTATATATAATTCGGATCACAGACTCTTTCCAATGCCAAGATTTTTGAAAACAAAAAAGAGAAAATATCCATTCAAACTTTCAAAATTTATTTCGCTTACATTGGAATGAAAATATAACTTCTTTTTTAAATAGTTATTTACAAATAACATTAAACTCATTCAAAGGTGTTTGAGTGACTATCATCTTCCGCACACACGTGCGAATGAGTTTAATCAATTGAAAATTATACGTTCTCATACTTATCTACTAACCTATGCGACTATCAAGAGCTCATTGTCACATATTTATTGGTAGCATGTAACATCTCGATAAATGAATTGATCTTGGGATTAATGTGTCCTTGAGTAGATATTATATAATATATCCTAAGTTATATCTCACATTAATCTCTTTTGATCTCATTTGTTTCATCACATTACAATTGTTTTCAATTACCCTACTAAAAATGTAGGCCACCTTTGAATATGTTTTGTGTGAGTCTTTAAATGTAATGACCTTTCTCTATTATGAATTTCTTCGTACCAAATTTAATTTGCTTTCCTAGAATCGTTCTATAATCATATATGATTTGCTAGTAACATTTTAAAGTAGTGAACCTTAAATTTAATTCTAAAAAAATTAAACAACAGTAACCTCAAAGGTCTCACACAATGTAAGAAAAGATTTTATATCTTATAACGCGACTCTTTAAATGCAATGACCTTCCTCTATTATGAATTTCTTCAAATCAATTTTAATTTATTTTCCTATAATCGTTTTATAAGATCACATCATATATGATCTATTAGTAACATTCTAAAGTAACAAACCTTAAATTTAATTCTGAAAAATTAAACAAGAGTAACCTCAAAGGTCTTACACAATATAAGCAAAGATCTTATATCTTACATTAATCCCTTCATGGTTGTATTTTCATACATGATACGAGTTATGTGTTATCGTATTGACTCATATTATCTTCATGTGAATGTCTTTCATTCACAAAATACTGCACAGATCTTAATTCAAATATACTGATTGTTTAACTTTCACTTATTATCCAAAACAGAATGTTTCAAAACTCACATATTGCAAGTTATGACAGATAGTGTAAATATTTAAATCACATAATGGACATAGAGTGTTAAATATTTGAATCACATAATGGGTTAGAAAAAGAAACTTTGGCTTTTTTCTCATGTATGCCCTCTTTTATCCAAAAGAACTTAAACCGACCATTAAACCGCCCCTCTTTTTTCTTGTTTAAGCAACCTGAACCAGCCAAACCTTCTCCTCCAAGGCCTAATACTTGATAGTTTATTGTTAATGGGAAACTTTGGTTCTTTGCCTCAGCTTCCTTGACTCACTTCCACGTCTTCTTCGACCAAAATCAACCCTATAGATCTATCTCCCAAAAACTTAAACCCTAACTTTCCACCACAATCTGGCTCTAAGGATCCATCTACTACTAATATTACAGAAAACCCTATAGATCCACCTCTCAAAACTTTAAGCCCTGAATTTCCACCATTACATGGCTCCAAAGATCACCTATTACTAACATTACCTTGGAAAAAAAGGCATGGAACAAAGTTGTTGGAGATCCTAACTCCTTTAGCACTTTGCACTTATTCCTCCATCTTCAAAAGATAACCTAATGGCTCCTCCAATTAGGATCTTAATCAAGGGTGCGAAGAAATAGAGCACAGTACTAGTTAGAGGTTTCCTTGATAGAAGACTAGCCTTTTTAGTGGTAAACCAGTAGACAAACTCCAACTAGAGGAAGCTAGGTGTGGAGAACTATTTGATAATCGAAGATGACCTCTTTATCTTCATGTTTGCCACTAAAGAATAGGCAATGAAAGTACTAAAGACAAGCCCTTGGTATATTCATGGTAAATCACTTATATTGAGAAAATGGAACTGGGGTTCACTCTAAATAGAATTGAGCTTCAGACCATTCCAATATGGGTAGACTTTCATCATGTTCCCCTTGTACACTAGTCCTTAGAAAGCATGAGTTACTTGGCTAATCAGTAGGAAGGCCCATCACCATTGATGATAATATAACTAACCTTAAGAGGATTGGTTTTGAAAGAATACGCATGGAGATAATGATAGAAAAAGAGGTCCCGAATGTTATACAAATAATGAAACTAAATGATGCATTTGAGCTAATAAAGTATTCAGTAACCAAGGTGTGGAAGCCTAAATTAACTACTGCAATAATTGGAACCAAAGAGTAGGGGAAGTAAGTTATGAGTGATCAATCCTTAATGAATGCCCCATTGTAAGTAGATGTAACAAAGGTGGAAGGAAATATTCGGTGTTGGGACCTGATTTTGAAACCGGAGCCTAACCGAAAAAGCAAACTATAACTAATATCGCTTCGTTTTCTTGCTATGATACCACAAATGTTGGATCCCACTTTCAGAACCCAACCTCTGAAAACGGAAGTCACAAATTGAAAACAAAGTACTAAACGTGAGCGAACTTGTACTTAAACAAAGGGGCAAAAACGGAATCCATGAAATCAAATCGGATCAATGGCTCGGAATCAAAGAAAACCAAACTGTTCGATCAAATTGAGGTCAAATTTTCGACATCCTAAAGCGTGTACTTTGAAGAAACGTCGCGTTGGAAACCATATGACTCACTCAGTCTAAACCAATAAATTTGGTATAAATTTTTTCTTTCTTGCACTCTTTATTCACTTTCATACGAAGCAATCTAACTTCCCAATTTGGAATTCATCAATTCCATTACCTCAATCAAAAACTCAAATCATAATATTCGTCTTATACAGTTATACAAATCCCATAATTCATCTTTTAAACATCTTACTCTTTCTTTTGCCATAAAGCACCTTACATGCATATCAATATACCCACAATTTATACTCAATAAGCACTTCAATAAGTCTTAATCAATAATCATAATCCTTGGACCTCCTATCCGGAATCCAAACACATTCATATCACATTTATTCATATCCAAGTCACATTCATATTTCAATTCATTATACAGACCATAATTCACTATTCTATTCCATTCATATTTCATAACCATACACAAATTTGTATCTCAATTCCATACACAAGTCCAGAAGTCACTTGCATTCCAAAATAAATGTACTGCAAACTTTAATGGCATTCCATGCCATATACGACATAAATACTAAAAATCCAAAAAATACAATAATACACATATAAACAAAAACCTTCACTTTCTTTCACCCGATCTTCTTCTCATCACCTGAGGATGGGAATGAAGGGGGGTGAGCTTATAGCTCGTGGGTAACAGCTTATAACAAAGAAATAAGCAAAACCATTCAAAAGTTTATTGTCATAGAAAATCCTTGTTGAAATCCATAAAACACTTGTTTCTCAAATTCTCATCATGTAGTCACATTTACAAATCACAAAACATGTATGCATCAACTTGTTCATATGTCATAAACACATAACACATCACAGTTTGTTGAGACGAATTATTAATGGGCAGATATCTTCACTAAGCCATTGAGTGAAGAAAGATTCAAAGAAATCAAACGAAACCTGAACATGGTAATGTTGAGTGATCAACCGTCTGACACGTCATGACCCAGATAAAAAGTTGTGAAAATTCAAGGTAACAGTAATAGTAAGTTACGGACAGTAACTTCTGTCATGAGAAAGTTTTGGAGGGAAGAGTCTCAAATCCTTGAGAATATCACCTACTCTAGAACACTCTTGAAATACCCTGACGTCGGCTCTTCCAAAACACTCAACAAAACATTCATTACTCTGTTTTGATATCAAACTCTCTTTGTTCACACTCTCAATCTCAGAAACTAACATCACCTCTTTGAGAAACACATTTGTGCGTTTGTTCTTTGATGACTACAGATACAAATGGAGCAATCAATAACTAGTGGAAGACACATTGATTCAAGTCCTTGACGAAAAACTAGATGGATATCGAACCGGAGATTACGACAGCTGGTTGGAAGAACTTCTTTCAAGTTCATGAGACAGTTTACCTGAATGAAGTATATGATTTTTGTAAGAATGTAGAAATAGTTGAAGATACTTTAGTATCAGTGGTGGATAGATTATCGGTTATAGTAACATTGAAGTCAATCGAGAAGGCTACTGAGTGTCTATGTGTTGGAGTAAAGCTCGCTCATAAAGCAAGATGGATGACTCAAGCCAGTGTAGAGAAGATACAGATCAATCGACAACTATATAGATGTAGTGACTCGAAGGAGAAGAATGCCTTAAGTCTTGTGTCGAAGGCTGGGGTTCTACATTCGCAACTCTTTCATTATGTTCTACCAAGAACAGGATCGAGGAATCTGGTAACGACGTTAGATGAGTAATGTTTATTTCATCTACTTAATCACCAGCCCATAGATCTTCCATACCTAATCCTCAATTACATGGTAAAGTCAAAGAAAGACTCGACTGCCCTACCATATGGAATGATACTAATAAGAATCTTCAAAGAATCTGGAATTTGTCTTGAGATAGGAAACAGAATGAAGATGAACATGAAAAGCATCATTAACTCTACAATTATCAGTAGAATGGGCTTGAAGAATTAGGAAAAAGAGGATACATATTTCAAGATGATAGCGAAGATTGAGGGGGAGCGTGCTGTCAAACAAAGTTTGAGAGAAAAAGTAACTCCCACAAGAAGATCAAAATCTCAATTCACTGGAAGAATGCCTACAAAAACATTGAAGAAACCGTCAGATGATGCAATGAAAGTTAAGACGATTTCTCAAAAAAGAAGAAAGTCAGGTGCGCCAGACAGAGAAACAAGTGTCCTTGAAGAGAGAAGGGGGGACACTGTTTTCAGAGAAATCCAAACAAGCAAAAAGGTCACCTAGACTACAGACCCTGTGTCAATAAAAGCAGAAGAAAGGTAAAGAGTTGACTCATAGTAGGGACTCTGGAAAGAAAGCACCACAGGCAACCAGATCTTTAGTCTCAATTTTACAAGAAGATTCAGTAAAATTGGCTAAAGAAACTGAAATTAAGAGGAAGTTGGAATTTGAGAAAGTAAGGAGCAAAAAATCAGTCAGAAAAAGAGCACTCCAATTGATGTTCAACAAAAGAAAAAGTTAGTTGAACACAATCCAACACAGGTTAATCCTTCTCAACCAATGAGAAAAGAGGATTTGAAAATAAAGATCATTGAAGAAATTGAACTTGCAAGGAGTAGAAGCTCTATAATCATAAGAGAACCCCTGAGAAGGTTGGTTAAGGTACAATTTGAACCAGTTATAGTAAATAGTCATACAATACATCTGTTGAATGATGGAGAGAAAAGGTTGTATAGTGTTCTGCGAGATGAGAAATCAGAACCATATCCAACATAGATGACTAAGCAAAAGTACACTATTTACCCACTTACAAAAAGAACTGTGATAAAGATTGTACTTGACATTCAGCCAAAATCTTATATTATTCGCAATGAAGATAAGGGGAAGAAGAACATGTATCCAGAAGGGATTACAAGTGATTTGACAGAAGATTAGGTTGAAGAAGAAGTGAGGAACATAGATGCAGCATCTTATGCAGCTCAATAGAGAGGAATCTATGTTTCCCACCATATCTCAAAGGCATCAGGAAGTCATTATGGTCGTCTTACCACTGATGGAACTTCTCAGGTAGTTGGAAGAATAACAGAAGGGCAGTACATAATCATCAGAGTTGGAAATATTAGTTTCAACATAGAGACTCTTGTGCACCTAATATGCACCTTAGACCCTTGAGCTCTATATCGTCAATTAGAGATGTACTACACCTGTTTGGAAAACAAATTCCAAAGCTACCTTGACCTGATGACCTTCATCTCCCTGACAGAAACTTATCTGTCAAACCTCCTGTTATTACAATCATTGAACTGGATGTTATACCTTCAGAATAATTTAGTACTATTATTGGATTGGAAGAAGTACAACAGAAAAGTGATGTAGCCTTAGTCAATGAAATTGAAGAAATTTATGACAAGGTTGATGATCTGTGTGTTTCAGTGGGTCATTTACGTAAGGAAGTAGCTCATATACGGCAAGACCTCAATTCACTCCGCACTGAGATACAATTACTGTTCTCTGAGATTATGAAGCATCTACGGTGAAATTTTTTTGATTAATAACAAATAGTGGAAGAGGAGAAAATGAGAAAGATAAGAGGAGAAAATGAGAAAGAAAAAGAGAAGAGAGAAGAAGAGAAGAGAGAAGAAGAAGAGAAGAGAGAAGAAGAAGAGAAGAAAGAAGGAGAAGAAAAGAAGTGAAACAAGAAGATAGTATAGCTTCCAATTTTTTCAATTGTATATCTTCTTATAAATCATACTCAATTATCTTTCAAAAAATTATGATTATTTGTTATCATCAAAAGAGGGAGATTGTTAAGTCAAAATGACTTCATGTCTAATAATTTTGATGACATTCAAATAATAACAATATTGGAAATTGTTGAACCGTTTTGATCAAAAAGAAAGTAAGACAGAAGCTAAAGCAAAAGTAACATAAAAACAGTGAGACTAAGCGGAAGCAAAAGTAAGACAGAAGAAAGTGAGATGAAGCGGAAGCAAAAGTAAGACGAAAGAAAGAGAGACGAAGCGGAAGCAAAAGTGAGACCGAAGCAAAAGCAAGAGTAAGACGAAAGAAAGTGAGACAAAGCGGAAGCAAAAATAAGACGAAAGCGGAAGCAAAAGTAAGACGAAAAAAAGTGAGACGAAGCAGAAGCGAAACTAAGACGGAAGAAAAACTAAGACGAAGAACCGATACTACGTCGAACGGTTAATTAGTTTGAGTTAGTTACAAAACTCAGCTAAATAACTGTTTCTACTGTTGGATCGAAAAAAGAAAGCATGCTTAGTTTGGAGAAACGATAGATTTCAAAAATTTTTAAGAAATCATCTTGCAGCGGAAGCAATATATCCAAATCAACATGCTAATCCATACATGATATGGTATAAGGA
>JAOTIZ010000007.1:13995954-14006768 GCA_027123425.1 Erythroxylum panamense | reverse complement strand
AACTTGTAATTAACCTATAATTCAAATACTAAACAAATTACCCACCTCGATTCCATGCTTGGACCTTGATTAAATCATCAATTTCTCCAAAGCCTCATTGAAATCCCTAAATCAAGACAAAATCCCTAATTTATTATCATCCAAGATTGAGCATCATCATAGCATAATCACTTAAATTAACCATAGGAAACCCAATCCCATAACCTTTCCAAGCTATCTAAACCAAGATCTCACTAAAATTTCAAAGATTGAAAACATCTCTTACCTTAAACTCTTCATCAAATTTCAGATTTATTGGCTCATGTTGGAGCTCTTGAGCTCCTCCCTCTTTTCCCCCTTGAAGAAACTCGAAAAATGCCTATTGAAACCCATGGAAAACCAAAACCTAACCTCTCCTCTTGTTCTCCACCGACGCATCCCTCTTTCTCTCTTCTCTCTTCGTTTATTTCTTTTCTTTCTTTTGTTTTGAAACCATCGTGCTTCACTCCCTCTTCATACGACAGCCCTTCAATCTTCTTTTTAATGAATGGTAAATGACCAAGCCTTCTAACAATATAACTTAAGTGAACTTCCTAATTTGCCCTTCATTTAGCCTTTAAAAAAAATTGTCATCTTGCCTCCTTAATTTGAGCAAGAAAATGAAATAATTTGGTAACACTTCCTTCTAAAGAACTGTTCCTCTATGTCTAACGTTTCCAACGACACTAAAAACGCTCAAATCAGTTCAGAAACGAAGGAGTTATGGCCAAAATACTTTTAGACCTGAGCTTAACCACGACTAAACCTTACGCCAAACTTCACTCCAGAAATTGAACACCTTAGAGGCTAAATTGAACTTCGATCCCTTCACATGATTTGTAGCGTCATGTCTCTATTTTATTTTACCTCAAGAATCAATTCAATTAGATCTCCACAGATCCCGAATTTTGCAAAATACTGAACCATATTCAGAAAATTATCTAACTCATAACCTTAAACCAATCCTCTCACTTAGGTTCAAACAACCTCTTTCCATTTAATCTCCTAAAATTCATAATTTCCCATGAAAAGTAGCTAATTATCTTAGGAATTCAACGCTTCAAAAACCAAGTCAATCGGATGTCGGACGGAGAATTTATAAACAAAAGATTGCGAAAGGGTCGGATTGGAAGCAAAATAACAGGACTTCAAATCTATTGATAAAACCGACTTTTCCAAAAATCATAACTCGTGATCCCGAACTTCAAATTTGACAAATTTAGTATTTATGGAAATATAAAAGGAAGCTCTACAACTTCCATGAAGAACTCGAAAATCAATTCCTTCTCTAAAGGGGTCAAAAACCAAATCAAAGTTACTGCCCCTACTTGTCATCTCAAAACAGTAACAGAACTTCCAAAACTCATAACTTCCTATTCCATAGTCCACAAATTGCATACTTTACCTCAATGGAAAGATAAAAACATAATCTAAAACTTTAATGAAGCACTTAAAAGCAAAATCAATCTCTAACTAGGTCAATTTGTCACTCAAAGATTCTGCCCTATAATTTGTCATCCTATATCACAACCAAACTTCCAAATTTCATATCTTGCAATTCCCACATCCAAAAATTGCATACTTTATAGCGTTGAAAAGATTGACAGACAAGCTACAACTTTCATGTAGACCACTTACTCCAATTCAGACAAAATCAGTAGGACGAGTGGCCTCAAAGCACAGTATACCTAAATGTACACTTATGGACATTTTCACAAAATATTACTGAATTCTGACTGATCATAATTTTCACTCCCGATATCGAAAAATATCAAACTTTATGGCGACAGAAAGCTCTCAACAAAACCTACAAGTTTCATGAAGACCGTTTTCTCAAATTTGACCTAAATCAAAAAGTCAACTCTTATCTCCAAAAAGTCAAACTTTCCCAATTCTTCATATTTTCACACTTTTTCTCTTTATTTCTTGATTTTTTAACTTCTATTTCAATCAATTCATTCACTTTACTCTCATAACCCATACAAATTTACTCAAATATCTAAGCCATCAAAACAATTCGATTCTTGTCTCATTAATTTTCTTTCATCTATAACACTATTCATATACAAAAACACTCATTGAATTTCATTTTAATATTTCTAAATTCCACTAAAGATCGGGGTCCAACAATTAAGAAATTAAATTTTGAATGAAAGGCAACTAGTGAGACTCCTACAACTTAATGAACTAGAAGAGTTAATATTTAATGCTTATGAGATTCCAAGTTATATAAGGAAAAGTGAAAAAATGGCTTAATTCTCATATTAAGAATAAGAAGTTCAAGATAAGATATTTGGTTTTGCTATTTAAGTCAAGATTGAAGTTATATCTGGGAAAGCTTAAATCACGTTAGAGTAGTCCTTTTAAGGCTACCCAAGTGTTCAAACATGGAGCTTTAGAGTTGGAGAATGATAAAAAGGAAACATTCAAGGTTAATGGCTATAGATGCTAGCTATATTTTAAAGGAATATATTATCAAAAAAGGGAAGTAGTTTCTTTCCTTTCCTCTGGTTGAAAAATTAAGATGGAATGGTCAAATTGGTGACCTTAAAATTAACATATTATTGTTTAGATAGGTTTTCATAAGACCCTTTGTCATAATCGTCTAAGTCCGCAGGTCCAAAGCTTCTGTCATAATCATGCATTTTTTTATAATCATAAAAGACAAGTTACTTTTCAACGATTGTGCAAGTGTGAATACTACCATCCAAACCCTATTATAGATATGGATTACTAACAAATGGATTAAATGAATTAGATCTTGAAAGGCCAATCATTAACATAAATAGCAAGAAAAGAAATTTAAGTGATCAAAATCCATCTTATTTATGGCATTGTAGGTTAGATCATATCAATGAAACTAGAATCACAAAGTTACATAAAGAAGAATATTTGGATCCTTTTGATTATGAATCATATGAAACTTATGAATCCTCTTTATTGGGAAAGATGACCAAACTATCCTTTAGTGGAAAGGGAGTACATGTCATTGAGTTACTAGAGCTTATATATTTATATGTATGTGGCCTATGTCTACTTATGCTAGAGGTGGATTCTCATATTTCATTATGTTTATAAATGAACATTCTAGATATGGTTACGTGTACTTAACGAAACAAAAGTCTAAATCATTTAAAAAGTTCAAATAATTTAAACTTGAGGTTAAGAAACAAACTAGTAAAAGTATTAAGACACTTAGATCATGTTAAGGTGGTGAATGCTTCGACCACAAGTTTCTTAGTTACTTAAAAGAGAATGGTATTCTCTCACAATGGACTCCTTCTAGAACTTCATAACATAATGGAGTATCTGAGAGGGAAAATCATAGTCTATTACATATGATACATTTCACGATGAGTCATGTAGTCCTTTATGTCTCCTTTTAGGGATATGCCATTGAAACTAATACTTACCTTCTAAATAAAGTTCCATCCAAATCAGTTGATAAGACACTATATGAGATATAGATTGATAGTAGACCAAGGTTTTCATACTTAAAGAATTGAGGATGAGATGCCTATTTAAAGCATGCAATATCTGATAAGCTTTAAACTAAAATTAGATAAAAGCAAATTTGTGGGGATTTGAAAGAAAGTATCGGATATCAATTTTATCATCCTCTTGAACAAAAGTTGTTTGTGCCAAGACATGCTACATTCTTAGAAAGAGAATTTATTCTCAAAGAAAGTTGTGTGAGTGAGGCAAAATTTAGAGAAGTTCAAGAGCCACAAATTCATTTTCAGATGGAATAAAAACCTCAAATTGATACATCTAATGTGTAACTGAGAGTTCAAGAGACAAATAGCCTGTGATGCACTAGGTGGATATATCATCCCCCACTAGTTTAGATCTACAAATTGAAAAGAGGAAGGATAATATGCCTCTCATGCATGATGAATCTTCTACTTTTAAAGAAGCAATGTCTAATATTAATTCTTTAAAATGGCATAAAGTCATGTGATCTAAAATGGAATCTATTTACATTAACCAAGTATGGAATTTGATGGATGCACTTGATGGTATTGTACCTTTTGGATGCAAATGGCTAAAAAAAACTAACATAGATGGTAATGTGCATACGTATAAAGCAAGTTTAGTTGTTAAAGGTTACAAATAAAAAAAAGGAGTTAATTTTGATGAAACCTTTTCTCCAGTAGCTATGCTTAAATCTATAAGGTTCTTATTGTTTATAGTTGCATATCATGATTATGAAATCTAGTAGATGGATGTCAAAAGAGCATTTCTCGTTGGGAATTTGTTGGAGGATGTGTAGATGACACAAATAGAGGGTTTTGAACCCAAAAGATTTCTTAATCAAGTATACAACTTGCAAAAGTCTGTTTATGGACTTAAACAAATTTCATGTAGTTGGAATATCTATTTGATGAGATAATCCAAGAGTTTGATTTTATCAAAAATATGGATTAACCATGTGTCTATAAGAAGGCTAGTAGAAGTGCAGTAGTTTTCCTAGTGCTATATATGGATGGCATATTGCTAATTGGAAATGACATACTAATGCTCCAATCTTTAAAGATTTGGTTATCCATGAACTTCTCTATGAAGGATGTGGGAGAAGTGGCCTATATTCTAGGAGTAAAGATCTATAGAGATAGATCAAACAGGTTGCTTGGGTTATCTCAATCCACATACATAGATAGAGTGCTAAAGAGGTTTATTATGGAGAATTCTAAAAAGGGATTCTTAACTATATCACATGGGATTTCTCTCTCACAAAGTTTGTGTCCTAAGACATAAGAAAACAAAGATAAAAAGGCTTATGTTTAATATAGATTAATCATGTATACAATGCTATATACTAGACCATATGCCTTTATGCTTTGAGCATAACTAGCAGGTTTCAAGCCAACCTAGGTAAGTGTCACTAAACAGTTGTGAAAAATATCTTAAAGTACTTAAGGACTAAAGATGTTTTTTTAGTCTATGGAGGAGTTGAATTGAGAGTTTAAGGGTATTCAGATGCTAATTTTTAGTCAGATTCAGATGATTGTAGATCATAGTCAGGATACATCTTCACTTTGAATAGTGGTACAGTTAGTTGGAAAATTTTCAAATAGCCAACCATTACAAATTCAACGACTAAGGCAGGGTACATTTTAGTGTCAGAGGCAGCAAAGGAAGTGGTTTGGATCAAGAAGTTCATCACTAAACTTGGAATGGTTCCTAGCATTGTTGGGCCTATAGTATTGTACTGTAATAACAATGACACCATTGTACAAGAAAAGGACCCAAGGTCTCATCAACGTTCTAAACATGTACTTAGAAAGTTTCATTTGATCACGAAGATAGTGGAGTAGAAAGACATAGTATTGGAGTGAGTCCCACTGAAGAGAATCTTGAAAAATCTCTCACTAAGACATTGTCTCAGAAGAGACATCATCGACATATGGAGATATGGTAGATGATTGGCTTTAGTGCAAGTGGGAGATTATTAGTTCATTCCCTTGTAGCTAATCGGTTGGTTGCAATTTTAATGTATAACATTATTATTTAATTAATAAAGGCATTCTTTATCTTTATGTGTTATGTTAGTTACATTAAAGTTTTAATACTAAAGGTTTGATCCCTGGAGGAATTATTATATAATTGAAATTATAATAAAATCATAATTATAAGATCCAATTTGCATTTATGTATTATTCTCAAAGGTTCCTAGTTGAAGTTTCAGCAAGATAAGATATTGATGAAACTGTAAAACTAGTACACATTATGTTTATTTCTTATTAAAAAAAGTAATTGATTACATAAATTAAAGTATGAAGATACTTAAACTAATGTGTGGGTGCTTATTAGAGAATAAGTTCATTGAATAAACCTGATTATGAGGATCCTAAATGGAATATTAATTATGTGTTTGTGGATTTCCTCATAATGATTGTTGTAAAATTGATCCTTAGATTTGATATTACTAAGGTATCTCATATGAGAATTACTGTATTTTGATGTTACTTATGAACTGTTCGAGAATAATTCAGTCGATAGTACTTGGATCCAATATGAATCATATGGAGATGGTTGAGTAAGTCATAAAAGATTTGTCACTTTAAAATAATGAGAGAAAATGTTCTACTATTATTGATTAGTAGTGATTTAAAGAATTCTTTGCTAGAGTGCATTAACATTTGAAAAGGTTATTTTAAATATTAATTATAAATCAATTACTAATTAGCAAGAACAAATATGATTGGATACAAAAGAGTAGACACTATATCTATACTCTATCCAATTAAAATATTGGATGACGAAAGGATTAAATAATACATCATACCTCAACATAGATAGGTTAAGTTGAACCACTTTGACATTCCTAATATTTGGATGGTCATGATATGTTGTATATTCTTGATCTATGCTTATAAATTGTTTGATTGGAAAAAGATAATTAAAAGACGTTTTAATTTATCTAATTCTAATTATGAATTATAATTATAATTTATAATCATTATCAATATATTAGGAACATAATGAGTCACATATAAAAAGCAGTTTAAAAAAGAAAAATCAATTTCAATTAAGTTGGACTTAATTATAAAGTTTGAGAAACTTTATGAACCAAATATGAGATATTTTATTTTATTAAAATTAAATCAATTATAATTAAAGTTGGACTTCAATTATAATTAATGTATTCAATTTTAATAGAAATTAAAAACCTTAATGTTTTTTTCTATAAATAAGAATAAGCATAAGGAGATAGCACTCTTCCTAATTCTTCTCAAAGAGTTTAGTGATTGTTACGTAGATATTATTAGAGGATAGACAAGTGAGTAATTTGTAGTTGATACATCGAAAAATTTTTGAAAAGATTTGAACAGAAATATCAAATCAAGTATAATTTTATATTTTATGATTTGAGTTTAATATTTTCAAGTTATTCAATTATCATAATTCGATTAGAAATAGTAAAATTTTATTTTTTCACTTTACCGTGATTTGCTCACAATTGGTTCAGATGAACTTGACACGGTGAAGTCTGAAGGAAGTGTATAGTCATGAAGCGCCGAGGCCGTAGCAGCGCAGGGAACAATATTGTTTTCGGGAGGGTCCGAAGTTTCAAGCTTAGCCCTCAATGTAGCAATGAAGATTTGGTGCAAAGGAATTTGAGTCTTTTCCCATATAATGCCTACCATGATTCCTATCATATCACTGGTTTTGATGTCTTCCCAGTTGATAAAGAGGACGTTTGTTTAGAAGAAAACAGTCTCCAATGCCTGGTCACGTATCAAATGGTATGAAGTTTTTTTTATTAAAGGGAAAAACAACTAAATTACAACACTATTCTAGGGAAGCAGAACCCCGATAGATCCTCTAGGAGGATACAGTGGCACTTGATGGGTGTAAAATCAAAAAAGTAAGTCCGATCTCCGAAGGGACAGCACGTGTGGCGAGCCAGTCCGCACATCTATTGCTCTCTCGATAAACGTGAAAATGAACAACAGACCAGTTCTGCGTGAGCAGTTCATGGATACCCGTGACAATGGGTTGGGGAGCCTGAGAGCGATTCTCCGCTGAAGAAATGAGATGGTACGTTGCCAGAGAATCCACCTCTAGTTCAATCTGGCGAAATCCTCGGTCCCAAGCTACCGACAACCCAGTATATATGCCCCAAAGTTCAGCCAGCAACGGTTCACACCAACCGAGATTCTGCAAAAAACCCCCAAGCCAGTTGCCTTCCCAGTCGCATAAAATGCCACCTGCTGTAGATGAGCGTTGGGAGCGATTACAAGCTCCGTCTGTGTTGAGCTTCACCCAGCCCGGAGGAGGTTTACTCCACCCAATGAGTCACTAGTGACGAGGAGGGGGGCCTATGCCTACCCGACTCTGCCGCACGGAAGACTGTCGGATATGAGATGCAAAAGAGAAAATAAGAATGTGAGGAGACAAAGGCCAAGTGAAATGAGCATCAAAGATAGATTTGTTCCTCCATGACCAGAGGAACTAGCACGTGGTGCCAAAAATGAGCATCCAATCATGTCCCTGTACGCGCCAAGGATGATGGAGGTTGGTCAGGAGCCACTGACGAAGCAGCATAGTGTAGAAGTCCGTGGTGGAGAGAGCTAGTGGCATGGAATCCCACACTTGGCACGCGCAACAGCAGTCACGAACAACATGGAGAGGAGATTCGGTGGCCGGGAAGTGTGTGCAGGAGCTATCAGTAGTCAAGTGTCGGCACACTCGGTACTGGTTGGTGAGAAGACGCTCCTGAGCTAGCAACCATAGGAAGGCTCTTATGCGTTGGGGACCAGGCCATTGCCAAATAGCAGGCTAAAGTGCATCGGACGAATGTTCAGCATGACCCATGATCATGGAATAAGTCGAAGCGATAGTGAATAAACTAGATTCAGAACAACCCCAGATCACTTTGTCCTGCCCAAGATATGGCTTGGGTGGGAAAGTGCCTGCAATAAGGTGACAGATCGACTCGGGAAGATAGGAGTATAAAATGTCCCAATTCCAATTGCCCGTGGCCTCCACAAACCGGTGAGTGCTCAAATGGAGAGAGCTCTCAGGAATGGGTTGGGTAGTGTGGGGGAGAAGTGGGCCTACACCTCCTAACTAGGGGTCAAGCCAGAAACGGGTCCGAGTGCCATCGCCTAGTCACCACTTTAAGCCTTTGGTCACGATGGGCTAGGTAGTCGTAATGCTGCGCCAGACCATAGAGCCTCCTTTACTCGCGAGTGAGGCTGGGATATTGGTGGCGTCAAAATGATATTTAGCAGAGAGGACCTGGACCCAAAGTGCCGTAGGCTTAGCGATCAACGACCAGCCGAGTTTAGATAAGAAAGTGTCATTTATCGCACGAATTTTTTGAATACCTAATCCCCCCAGGTCCTTAGGTTTGCATACCTCGTCCCAGGGGATGAGATGTACTTTGTCCTTGTCCCGAGAGGACCCCCATAGAAAAGATCTCATAATAGATTCCAGATCATCACAGAGGCTGCGGGGTAGGCGAACGGTCTGCATTGTGTAACTCGGGATGCTCGCTAAAACAGATTGAGCCAAAGTAAGGCGGCCTATAAAGGAGAGCATTTGGGCGGACCATCCGGATAGGTGCTGCTGGACCTTATCCAGAATATACTGATAAGTCCGTCAACTTACCCGGTGATGAAGGAGGGGAACACCAAGATAGCGTCTGAGGTCGTGCGTCTTGTGGAAACCTAGATCACAACTGAGAGAATGCTGCAGTGAGGGAGGGACATTTTTGGAAAAATAACACCGCGATTTCGAGGAACTGATTCGTTGCCCCGAGGCTGTGCAGAAGGAGTGCAATATGTCCCGAATGGCAGTCACTTGCTCCGAGGAAGCTTCGGCGAAGAGGATGAGGTCGTCAGCAAAGAATAAATGGGAGAGGGTCAGCCCATGCTTGCTTAACGTTATCGGTTTCCAGTGTCCTTGGGCCACCGCCTGAGTAATTGCATGGCCAAGGTGCTCCATACACAAGACAAAGAGGTAGGGTGACAGAGGGTCGCCCTGATGAAGGCTGCGGGAGGGAATAAAAGCGTCACTGAGTTCCCCGTTCCAATTAACTTGGATGGAGACAGTAGATATACACTTCATGATGAGAGCTATGAGCGACTCCGAAAAATCGACATCCATGAGGGTATCCTGAATAAAGCCCCACGACAGCCTATCGTAGGCTTTCTCCAGGTCTACTAAATGGCCATGAGTCCTTTACGACCAGTTTTTCGTCTCATAGAATGAATGACCTCCTGGGTGATAATGATATTGTCAGTAATAAGGCGACCAGGAATGAAACTGCACTATGTAGGAGTGACGAGTTCGTCAAGGTGTGGTTGAATCCGATGCACAATGAGCTTAGAAAGGGCTTTGTACAGAACTGAGCTGAGGGTTATCGGTCTAAACTGAGAAATTAAGGAAGGTAGGGAAGTTTTAGGGAGTAGGACCATAATGGTGCAGTTGAATGCAGACTCCCAAACTTCATGGAGAAATATGTTCTGGAAAAACCTGGTCAGAGAAGGTTCAAGAGTATCCCACTGAGATTGGAAGAATAACGCAGGGAACCCATAAAATCTAGGAGTTTTGTTAGGAGCCATGGAGAAAAAAGCCTTCCTGACCTCATCGGTGGTAAGTAGACGGTTGAGGTCGGTGTGAGCTAGCGCTGATAGGTGAGGAAAAAGGCCGCGAACATGCCAGGTAATGGGCAAATGATCGTCAGAGAGGTAGAGGTCCGCGAGATAGGTGCGCGCTAGGTTTGGAAGTGACAACTCATCAGAGAAGATATTACCATTGTCGTCCGTTAAAGAGTCGATACGCGTCTGACGACGTCTCACATGGGCGATAGTGTGGTAATAGGAGGTATTCCGATCACCCTGGCCGAGCCACTAGCTACGGGAGAGCTGGTGCCATAGTAACTCTTCCTGGTGAAGGACAAGCTCTAATTCCGCCTGTAAAGAAGTCTCGAGCTCTCGGAGAAAATGAGAATCAGTGTCTTCAATAGGTTTTTGTAAGCCTGCGAGCGGAGCCATGAGCCTCTTTTTACTGTGGAAGATGTTACCAAAAACATTAACGTTCCACTGTTGAAGGTTTTTCAACAAGGTGTGGAGTGCACTACTAATGTCGGGGTGGTGGGGTGCCCAATGAGCAGCAACCATGTGACCAAAGTCATGATGCGTAAGCCAAGCGGATTGAAATCAGAAAGGCCTTCGCATAGGAGAGGGGTCAGGAGGGGAAAAGGTGATGAGGAGCGGCCGATGATCCGATTTCAAGACGGGAAGATGAGTAACTCGAGTGGAGGGGAACACCGAGAGCCAAGA
>JAOTIZ010000007.1:13982893-13995854 GCA_027123425.1 Erythroxylum panamense | reverse complement strand
AAGGTGATGAGGAGCGGCCGATGATCCGATTTCAAGAAGGGAAGATGAGTAACTCGAGTGGAGGGGAACACCGAGAGCCAAGAATGGGAACACAAAACACGATCCAACCACGCTTGGATATGTTTGCGCCGTCACGTAAACCGGGGCCCGAAAAATCCAAGATCCTGGAGGCTACACTGGTGGATGCAATCACGAAGCTGCTTATTAACAATCGGTAAAAGGCGCGATCCACCTCGCTTGTCTGCACTTTCCAATTTAGCATTGAAATCTCCCCCAGCACCCAAGGATGAGTGGTGACTCCATCCAGGCAAGGGAGATAATACCAAAGGAATTTTTGTAAGGCATAGGTAGGGCTGGCATAGATGGCTGTAAATTCAAAAGCCAGGTTGTCCCATTCAATGTTGGCATGGATGAATTGTCGGTGAGCCAGCCGAATACGGACGGTGACATCTTGTTTCCATACCATCCAGATGCTGCCAGAATAACCTTCAACTTCAACGTGGAAGGAATTGTCAAACCCGAGGTGGCGAATAACTTTCAGCGAGCGCTCCCCGCTAATGCGAGGTTCGACGAGAACTACCAGACGAGGGTGATGAGTACGAATATAATTCTTCATGATTGGCTTGAAGATCCGTCCCCCAGCCCCTTGACAATTTCAGATAAATATTGACATAAAATCAGGTAGGAAGAAGGCCCTAAAGTTGCATTACCCCGGGTCAACTGTGGGCTCAGTCAACTCCGAACGAAAAATTGGGGCCTGAGTGGCACTTATGTCGTCCATCGAGGTGTCAAAAATGATCGCTTATCCCTCCTTCAAATGGTGGGCTACACCGGGCACAGGGGTTGGAGGGGGGTCGGTTGAGACCTGGATGTTCCGAGAAGGTAGGGGGCGAAGGGTCCCCCGACTCAGTGGGGTCCTCTTCTATAGCACCGCCCCCCAAATCTGTTGAGGGGTTAAAGAGAACTAGGGATCGGGAAGGACAATGTCCGCATGGGAGGGGATGGACAAAGCCACATGGGCTGGGTTAGGTGTGGGGCTGTCCTTGGGCAAGGAGGAGGGCTGTGGTAGGTCTTGGGCTGGGTGGGAGGGTTGAGCTTGACCAATGGAAGGAGGCTGGATAGTAACATAGCCTGGGCTGGGAGTGGTGCAGGCTTGGGCAAGAGGAGGGGCCTGGGTGGTGCCAATGCTGGGCCTAAGAGGAGCAGAAGGCGCGGGGGCCCGGACGTGGCCCACGGTCGAGGCCTCCTAGAACTGGAACGACGTCGTGGGCGAGGGAGATGAGTTAGGCTTCTGCAGCCGAAGACGCGAGCCTTTTTGTTTACGCTGATCTCGACTGGATGAGATAGTTGGGGCTTTGCCCTTGCTGCGGTTCAGATCCGACTGGCCTGGGGAGAAGAGACGTGGAGGATCGTCGACCGTTGGGGGGCTAGTCATTGGGGGAGCGAGCGTGGGGGAAACAGAGAGGGCAGAGTATCGCGATCCACGCGATTCGGACAGTGGGGCATGGGAGACGACGGTGGGTTTGGGGTTCGGGGACGGAGGAGAGATCCGGCGGCCTCGACGTTGTACTTGCATCCACGGGCCGAAGGCGGTCTGTGGTGATGGGTCAGAGGGGAGGACCGGGGTTGGAGCGCCGGAAGACGACTGAGGCGGGACTTCGGAGGGTTCCTCCGTTTCAGGGGTGGTCATCGGACGGAAAGGACAAACCGTCGAGCTATGGGCGACGCGGCCACAAGTGAAGCAGATTTCTGGCAGTCCTTCATAAGCAACATGGATAAGCTCACCATCTAGTTCCACAACCGAGCGCAGTGGGGAGCTGATACCCACGTTTACAGCGACGCTAGCAAAACGCCCCCGGTAAGCTTGCTGCGTATTTTGATCAATCTTAACTGTTTTTCCCACTAGGTTACCAAGAGCCGCGAGGATGGAGGGATGGTACCTTGAGATGGGGAGTTCGGGAAACCTCACCAACGCAAAGACGTGGGTGATCTTACCAGCGAAGGCTGGAAATCAAGTGTCCACGGTTGAACTGAAAGGACGTGCCCTGCGATGATCCAAGGCCCCTGAGTTAAGGTATGGATATGGTCCTCCTCTTCTCGAAAGTTAATTAGGTAGAATTCGTTTTCCATATTAACAATTTTCAGTGTCCCTTTAGGATGCCACATAGTTTGGAGCCTCTCCCGAAGCAAATGGAATCCTAATTTCCTACCCAGGAGCTTGATCACTACTGCTTGCGCCCAGACCTTGTCTAATTTGCCCTTGAAATTGGTGGACAATTCGACGCCTAAGCCATGGCTGCCTGATACAATGGAGATGTCACCATCTTGCAGTTCAATGGGGTCGTCCTCTGGCCAGGCTAGTTCGACGCGTTCAGCTGCAGGTCGTGTAGGTCTGGTGACTGCCGCACTGTAGCTCATCTGTGGATGCAGCCCTGGCGGTTCTAGAGGCGGGGGGTCTTCCTCACGTTCCCTCGTGCGGACTTTTTTAGCAGTAGGAAGGGTGGAAGCAGATGGGTTAGTCATGTGGTGTTGCAGAACCTGGGTTGTGTAGATGAATATTGTAATGGTGTACAGTAGAAAGCTTCAATGAACAGTAGCTTCAATGAACAGTTAACTAAGATGGTATGAAGTTTGAAAGACCTAATGATGTGAATAATATCACAAGATGGTTAGAGGATCAAGGATTTGGTAAATATGCTTGAGATGCCCGAAGTGGATGATGAAGCTTTGCCTCTACTTAATCTTGTAGATCTCAAACAGACCGGTGCATTTGGTGTGGGACCTCGAAGGAAGCTAGAGAAGAGATATTATTATTATTATTATTATTATTATTATTATTATTATTATATTAAATTAGTTTTGATTAATTAAATTAATTTTTAATTTAATTAATCAATTAAATTAAAAATTGATTAATTTTTTTAATTATTATTATCTTAACCCGTATATATATTAATGTAATATTAAACATCTTGTACATTTATAATAAAGATTTTTTTTACAGAGAATGTTTGTGAACAAATAAATTATAGAATATATTATGTATGTGGAATAATTTATTTTGATTTCAACAACTTATTTTAATTGATTAATTTACTAAAATTGTTTAGAAATTATAGAATTTTATACATAAACAGCTAATATTAATTAACTAATTTTATCAAACATCTTTAATAAATAGCTGATATTATTTACTGGTCAAATTAGCTGATAAAATCAGTTATCAACTAACCACTAATAGAATCAACTATCAGCTAATTGTCAAGCAAGAACTATTTGACAAGGTTTTTTCTCCTTTTCTGTTCTTCTTGTCTTTAAATTTCAAGCAGCTTCTGATTTGCTGTTCGATTTGAACGTGTGATTGGCCGTCAAAAGAATGAAAAGTGAATTAAATGGAGCCGACCAATTGCATGTTAATCAAGTTAAAAGCAACCCCACTTAACTAAAGATAGAAATCACAAAGGAAGTGAATCTAAGGTATTGCCAAGAGATCACGAAAATGAGATTCCAACGATACGATCAACTCCTATGATTAATTATTATTTATTTTCTAAAATCGTCCGGATATGTCGTTTTGTAGGCTGGCCTGTGTGAAGAAACATTTTCGTTTCAAATGGCTCGGAAATATACTCAACAGGCTCTTGAAAACTGCTCCAATATCTAATAAATTACGTTAATCATATTAAAATTAAATAATATTTGTATGATGCAAGTGTGTCTCTGCTTCGTTAGCACGTGATAAATATCATGTCCTTGATTTTTCTCAACGTATCTTTGGTCAAAGTTTACGAGGCTTTTTAAATTTCGAAAGAGTTGTCCATTTCTTCATGCAAAGGGAGTTTTCTGCGTTCAGGCTTCCTGTTTGCAAGTTATGCTGGCTGGCTTTATTTCGAGTTTGATCGTTCACTTCGTGGGAGCATCTTATCTTCCCAGTTCCCACATCTACAGCTGAGGTGGCCGGCCGTATGCATTGTAGGTGGCATGAAAGGGTTAACATGTTTCTTTCAAGTTTGTCAAATCCTGAAATACTCACAATTTTGCCTTCCGTTCCAAGTTTTATTGTGAAGGAATGCGGATAGATATGCCGCCAAAGTCATTTTTTGGTGATCTTAGTGCAAGTACAAACCATCTTTCTTGTGTGGAGGTAGGTGTAAAACATTACTCACCACAACGTAAATCACATTGGGCTAAGAAAAAAAAATTTCACTAAAAGTTTCAAAATTGTCACTGATAGTAATTAGTGACAATTTATATTTGCTGTCAAAAATAACGTCAAAATTTTGTAACTGAAAATTATAAGCGACATTTTTCACTAATTGTCGCTAATATTTTTTTTAACGTAGCTAAATATTTTTTGCAACGTTTCCCAAAATATAGTTAATAATTTTTAGCTACGAAAAGTAGGCGTAGCCAAAGGTATTGGTGACGATTTCACACAACATTGCTAATAATTTTTTCCTAGGCTTTATTTCATAGCAAAAAACTATCAACGACATTTTGTAAAATCATTGCTAATACCTTTTGACTACATCTACTTTTTGTAGCCAGAAATTATTAGCTATGATTTGGGAAGAGTAGCAAAAAGTTTTTAACTATGTTTTCAATAACGTAGCTAAATATTTTTAGCTACGTTTTAAGAAACCTAGTCAAAGATTTTTAACTACAATTTTGAAAACGTAGCTAGAAAGCTTTACCTACATTTCTGAAAGTGTAGTTAAATATTTTTAGCTACGTTTTGTAAAATGTAGTCAAATTTTTAATATACACTTTGACGAAATGATATATCATGTTGAATTAGAATTATTTATGACATTTTTAATCCATATTATTGTATATAATATTTAGATTTTTTTGCTGTTAATTTATTATAAAAATTATACAAAAATAATTGATAATTTGAGGCATTATATATAACAAATAAAAAATCATTAAATTTGTTTGTGTACAAGATTTTAATTATAACTTCAAAAATACTTATATACAAATAATAAATACATAGATTAGTTTAATTACTCAGTCGCATCTTCATCTTCACTACTTACATAATCCAAGTCAAGTAATTTTTTGAGGTACTTTTCATGCTTCGCTAACTTTTTTTAAGCAAATTGTTTTCATCTTCAAGATGTTGAGCGTATGCTGGTCATGATGAGGATGAAACAATTAGCTTATAGTCCAATCTAAGACCTTTGATGTATCTTGATCGTGTACCTAACACCTTGTTGCAACTGTCATCTACATTTGCTTCATTTCCCTCAGATATTGATGTTTGTAGCAACTTTTACATCTTATTCTAAAATTGAAAAAACAAAACTAATATTCAGTGCAAATATTATTAGTTAGTATTGCAAAAAAAATAACCTTAAAATTTTGACAAATTTTTATACTTACGTAGTTATTTTGCGCTTATTTAGACATCCACCATTGACCTTCCTTAGAGTAAGTGACTTTGTAAAGTGTGATTTTATCATACTCTTGTCCATTTAGTTTCTTCTTGTTCTATTTTATGAAAAAAAAAACATACAATGCACAATAAATAATATAATGTTTATTGATATAATTATAACTTATAAACAAATATCTTACATATTCATTTCATGCAACAACAAATGATTTGGAGTTTTGGTTGTGAGGAGTTTTTGATTTGGAGCCTTGGTTGTGAGGAGTTTTCAATTGTCCTCCATTCACCTTGGCCTTTCACATTTTTCCTTAATAAAGAAAAAAGATAGTCTTTAAATCATTTAACAAGATTAATGGAAGCAAATGTGAAGGGAAAGAAAACAAACCTGAAAATTGGAAAAGGCCCAATAATCACACAAATTGTTCCTATTTTTTAGAGACATTCGTTCTGGAACATGTAAGCAGTTATAGGTAAGGAAGTGGGAGAAAAGATATCAAACAATGCATTTAACAGTCATCCAGTGGATGTCAGTGAGACAATGGAAGAATTAGGAAACTTTGATAATAACAAATTATATGTCTAGTCTAGTTAGATAAAGGTATTGAAGTGCTATAACAATATTATGGTATTTAGTAGGATCAAAAAAAAGGTAGGCTATGATTTTTAAAAGTGGTAGGGAAGGGGTAATGGAAGTTGAGACAAGTTTGAAAGATTCAAGTTATATGCGATGATGGGTGTATTTAGATTGTGTGAGAAGAAGACTTATGGGTGAAATATAGCTTCGATGCAAGAAAATACTACAGGGTACCTAGATTTTAATAGTAAAGGTATAATGAAGTGCATTAAGGATGGTTTGAATGAATTGTTGTCAAGAGTCTGTCACCAAGCTATCATCCACATAACAAGGAAGGTAGAGTGAGTAAGTGTGGAATGAATAAATAGTAAGTTATTGGAATGAATAAATAGTAAGTTATCTACTTTAGATGAAGTGAACCCAAGGTCAACAAGTTTTTGACTTAATATATGAAACCAGGCTTTAGGAGCTTGTTTGAGACCATAAAGTGCTTTGTAAAGATGACACACGAAATAAGGAAGATGAGGATCAACAAAGCCAAGTGGTTGATAAATAAAGATAGGTTATTGTAAGTTGCCATGTAGAAAAACATTCTTGACATCAAGTTAACAAATGGACAAGTTTTTAGCTTAGGCAAGTGTAGGAATGAGGTTAATGGTGGTTGGTTTGACAATTTGACTAAAGGTGTCAATATAATCAACGTTGCATAACTGATGATAACCTTTAGCAACTAGGCCAATTTATAGTGATATAAGAAACCATCAACTTTTAGTCTTGTTTGGAAGACCCGCTTATAGCTGATAATATTTGCATATCGAGAAAGAGGCACAAGTGATCAAATATCGTTTTAACATAGAGCTTTGAATTCATCAAGTGTCAATTTACACTAGTGAGAGAATTTGTTTGTATGAATAAATGATGTAGGGTTTGGATCAACAGCCAATGTAACAGTGGCATTGTAAGTAATGTGATTAGGAAAATTTGTTAATGTTCAAGTACTATCCTAAGTGTGAGTAACTATTGGATGAGAAGATGATGGTGGTGGTTAATGAATAGGTGGTAGTGACAGGGGAGAAGCTGTGGAAGGAATAGGTGATTCAGGAGTAATGGAAATTGGTGATAAAGGAGTTGAATTTGGTGGAGGAACATATGGTAATTAGAACTGTCATGGTAAAGATAGAGAAGTAGGAGAAGGAGGAGGAGGATTAGGTAGAAGATTAAGGAATTAAGTTTTAAGAAATCCAACGTGTTAAAAATTATAGATTTTATTTGTGAAGGGATTAAAACTTTTGTATCCTTTATAATTACAAATGTAGCTGAGGAATACACACGGAATGGATTTTGGAGTGAGTTTATCAATATTAGTTTAAGAAAGAAAGGGAAAGTGGGTATAATAACAAATATGATGATGATCAAAGTTAGAAAGTGTACGGAATAGAAGTTCATGACGAGATTGAAATGTAAGACAAATGATGGTAAAAGTTATATAAGGCAAACAACTATGGAAAATGCATCAAACCTGAAGCATTTCATAAGAGAGTTATGAAGAGAAGAGTGATTCTGTTGGAATTTTGAGAATGGGAAACTATCTAAAATAAAGTAGAATAGAAAAGAGATAAAACAAGAGACAATTTATTGATTGGTTCTACTTTACATTGACATAAAAGTCTAAATATATAGAGAATGAAATAACAACCTTAGCTAATATCTAGATAAAACAAATCAAATTCAAAATTTTAAATCTTAACTAGATAATAACTCTATCTTAATAGATAAAATTTATCTTTTAACAAATATCTTATCTTTAAACAAAAATTTTAATTTTAACTTTGAATCAATATTTCCAACAGCCTATTCGATCTTTAAAAATAAAAAGATGTCCAAATGTTAATTTTATATAGTGCATCAATTATTTCAAATGTTAATTTTGATATTTGAACTGATTTGTTTAATTTTTAAAAAAGTTTGACTATTTAATTAAAATTTTAAATATAATTAGATTAAAAATAAAATTGATAATTTTTATTTCATTATATCAAGATTTAAAGATCATAGACTGTGTATTAATGACAATAAAAAAAAAAAACGAATCAGAACGTTCTTTGCATAGAGAAGTTAAAATTTCCGACGGTGGGATTCGTTAAAAAAATCGTTTACTTGACTCCAAGCGTGATTGGTTCGGTCTGTTCATAACTTCAAGCAGAAGTGGAAAACAAATGATCGGCGTCGACTAACAATAGCGACATGTCGTCCATAAAGTAGGACTACTACAGAATGAGAATAGAAGAAAAAGAGAGAAACTTATTTGTTGATTTGTATCACTTTAGTTGTGGAAATGTAATTGGTCAGACGTTCTAGAGGGGGGCGAGCAATCGCAAGAGTCTTCTGAACCTTTTTTCCTCACTCATTTAAAGTGCTCAAATTGAGTGTAAAAGAGGTCGTATTTTCCTTTTAACCTGACTAATAATTTTTAAAGTTTTTTTTGACTAATATTATTTATTTTATATTTTAATATTTTAAAAATAAATACAGTACTCTAATATAATTTGATAAATTAAATCTAATTTGATTAAACTCAAATTTGAGCTTAAATTTTGTTAGTATCATATTAATCAAAATAAATTAGCTGAGTATGATTTGAAATTAATAAATTAAAATAATTTTAATTTTAAATGAAATTAAAATTTTGACTTGAGCAAACTCAAACAAGACAATTTTCAATAGGAACGGTAACTGATAAAAATATCCCAATTTGACTAGAAGGTTGTTCAGGCCCAAAAAGCCCATATTCTTACTGCCTTTAATTAAATAAATATAATAATTACTCTAATCAATTAGCGAATTTCATTTTATTCTTTTTATATACAACACTGTTCGTGAACCGCAAGTGCACGATTGTCGAAGTGAGTAATAAATCGGTAAGAATCGAGTCATGTCCACAGGGATTATGTGAAAATTTACTTCTACACTAGCTAACGATATTTGAAATCTGGTTGGATGAAATTTTAGAAAATTAAAATTAATGTAAAGATTTTTTTTTCTTTTTTAACAAAATTAACTTAAAAAAATTTCTAAATAACTACCAAATTCGATGCGACCAAAATAACTATGAATATGACAAATTTGTATAGTAACTAAAAAAAAAGATTTCAACAATTTGCTAATTAAAAGTTTTAACGGTAAAGAGGAATGACTTTCTCTTAGGGAATGATATTTTTGTCAACTTTAATATTAAATTACCTATTTTTCACAACTGAAATATTCTACCCTTGTAGGTGAATTTTAAGAATAATTAATCCCCTTTTCCCAAAGATGAATTAATTTGTCCACTCTAGACGTCACTTAGTAATCCCTTACTTAAGTTTTTCCTAGAGTTTCTTAAGTTCCAAAACTTCAATTTTCACCTCCTAAGTTTCTTGGGTCTCCCAACTCACAAGAAAATCTTAGTCAAATTTTCCTTTAATCTTCTAGCAAAAACTCCCTTCTCCCAAAGGCGAATTTATACCAAGACATTTTCCAATAGTCCAAAGGAATAACAAATAAATCCAAGGAAAAATTAACAAGCATATGAATATTCAGTCATGGATTATAGCAAAACTTAATATTAAAGCATCATCAAAAATATCAAATCCCTAAGAGAAATTAAAGGTTTAGCCACAAATCATCATGCCAAACAATCCATAAGCATACAGTCCAAATAAACTCATGACGGAATCAAATAAAAATTAAAAACAAAGCTCCAAATATTCAACAAAATAAAATGAGACCTCCCCTCTACTTGCGTGGTTGCTTCCTTGTCTGGGAATGGTGACTTGCTGCTGGAAATTTGAAGGCTTGTGTGTGTGAGGATGGAGGTTGGATCGTGGAAGGTTGAGAAAGCTGTTATGAGTGGAAGCTTGGAATTAAAAGTTGCGTTGGTTGGTGGAAAGTTGGAGCCTCCTTGGTGTAATGTGTGATAACTGAATGGGGGGTCCAAAAATGGAGTAACGTTGAAGAGCTTTTTCCTTAATGTGCGTGAGTGGAGTTCCAAATGAGTGGAGAGTCTTTATTTGTGTGTCTGCTCACGTCCTCCTTCAAGAGCTCTCCCCAAATTTTAGTGAGTGGAGTGTTAATCCCCATGAAGAATGAGTGCTTTTGGGTTTTTGTCGTTGGTGTTGGGTCTCTCCTTTTTGTCTTCTCTTGTGGAGTGGCGTGGTGTGGCTTCTCTCATCTACCTGGTGGGTCACGCCCCTATTGCCATGTCCCACCAATTTTGTTGCTTCCTGCTCCTAGCTCACGCAAGTCTCCACTAGGTGATCTTCTTTTTGTATTGTTTGTCGTTGAGAGCCTTTCTTCACACCAGCATGGGACGTGTGATATTTGCGTCTCTCCAACATGATTTTTTTTTCATTTTCTTCCAGTGGGTCCTGAGCTGTCACGTTTATGTGATTTTCTCGTGCTATCGCCTCCATTTTGCATGCTTTCAGCTGTCTTCATTTGCTTTTGGTGGCGTTGATTTCGTTGTCTCTAACAGCTGCCCTTTTGTTTGTATTTTTCTATTATGATCTGCCGTCTTTGTTCTCCACGCTGACAAACTTCCAGCCTTCTATTGTAGCTGAAGTGACCAATTAATGCTTACTTAATTTTTCCACAAATTTACACACACATTACTGTTCACGCAGCCATCCAACACCAGCAATAAATTAATTTCGTTAATTTATTGCTCCTTAATTCTAGCTCAGAAAAATCTGCAATTGGTCCCAAAAAATCTGTTAATGAGTCAAGAATTTACATATAAAATTTCAGAATTTTTGGCTTAACCAATCTCAAGATAAAAATCCCACAATGACTAGAGGTCAAGTCTGCCGAAAACTCAAAAACAGTGCAATTCAAGTCTATTTGTTTCCATTTTGCATTTTACATCAACGGACCTCAAATAATGCTAAAACACGATAAACCCGCCATAGATGAACATAAAATGAATGTGAACGACTATGAATTAAGTCCTAAACATATATGAAAATATGAGCGTATCAGTATGTGAACTTGTATATCATTATGTGATTTTCAATTGAAATTGTATTTAGTAATTGAGTAATTTACTTCTAATTGTATAACAACATTGACAACAGGTGGATGTCTCATTAGAAATGGTCTACTAAATACTTAGAAAGACTTAAGAGTTTTATGCAATTTGTAAGAGATCAAATGGGTTTAGAATGTTGTATTCATTGTCCATGTATAGATTGATTAAATGTGAAAATTCAAAGTCAAGATGTGGTATATAATCACTTGTTAATATAAGGCATATATAAATTCTATAGTCTATGGCTTTATCATGGTGAACGTTTGGAAGCAAGTTGTAGTATTAGTATTGATGATATAGGTGTTGTTAAAAGTAATAATAATGATGTAGAAGATTTTGATATTAATGATAATGGTAACGATGGGATTGGCGAGATGTTAAAGGAATATGGGAATTATATGGAGACTATGAATGAAACTATTTTACCTAACATAATTGGTAGTATTACAGAAGATAATTTTGAGAAGTTATTGAAAGTTGGTTAAGAAGAATTATATCTAGGGTGCTCGAAATTCTCATAACTATCTTTTGTTGTGAAGTTGTTGCGTTTGAAGGTCTATAATAAATGGAGTAACAAGTCTTTTGACATGTTAATTGACTTGCTCAATGATGCTTTACATGTTAGACACAAATTTCCCAAATCTTTCTATGAAGCAAAGAAATTGTTAAGGGAACTTGGATTAGGATATATACCAATACCTGCTTGTAGGTATGATTGCGATAAATTTTGGAAGCCCAATAAAGATCTTGAAGAGTGACCCATTTATGGTACATCAAGATAGCAAGTGGACGATATTAAAGGGAAGAAGATGTCGCACAAATTCTTGAGATACTTAACTATTAAACCATAACTACAAAGGCTTTTTATGTAAATAAAAATAGCCATATATATGAGGTGGCATAAAGAGAAATGCATTAATGATAAAATTATGCGACATCCATCAGACTTAATGGCATGGAAAGATTTTTATGGAAAGTTCCCATGGTTTGCACAGGATTTTTATAATGTGTGACTTAGTTTAGTCTCTGATGGATTTAATCCATTTGGTAATATGAGTACTTCTTACAACATGTGTCTGGTAATTATAGTGCCATACAATTTACCTCATTGGAAGAGTATGAAGGAGCCTTTTATGTTATTGTCTTTGTTTATTCCAGGACCTATTGCTCCTGGTAGCGATATTGATGTATACATGCAACAATTAATTGATGACATAAACCATCTATAGGAGGTTGGATTAGAAACTTATGATGTTGTTGAAGGTGAAACATTTATAAAGCATGCGGCTATTTTGTGGACTATAAATGATTCTCCAGACTATGGGGATTTGTTTGGATGGAGTAATAAAGGATATATGGATGTCCTGTGTGTAACCATCAAACTCATTCAATAAGGACGTTACTTGGAACGTGGGCATAGATGGCAAAGAAGCAAATTGTTTAATGGCAAAGTAAAATTTGGTTAAGATTCTTTGCACTTTTCTCGTGACGATGTGGTTTACCAACTATCACATTTGGGTGTTATTACACCTAACAAACACCTAAGTAATAAAAAGTGAAAGTGAAGTGTTGTTGAACTCAATTAGAATAAAAGAAGCATATTTTTCAATTTGCCATATTGGAAGGAATTACTATTGATGCATATTCTTGATGTGATGCATATTGAAAAAAAATATTTGTGAGAATATTTTAGGAACTCTAATGGGAATTGATGGGAAATCGAAAGACACAATTAAGGCAAGATTAGACTTGGAAGGCATGCATATAAGAAAAGATTTGCATTTAAAAAGAAGAGATGATGGATCGTACATCATTTGTAGCATCCCAACCCCGCAGGACCCGAACCCGATATCGTGGGTGATATCCGAGTCCGCGCCACCCGAGATTAGTAAGCTACGGCACTAAATTCCAGTACTGAACGCAG
>JAOTIZ010000007.1:13972442-13982793 GCA_027123425.1 Erythroxylum panamense | reverse complement strand
GATATGTTTAATAGAATCATACAAATTTTTAAAATAAATAAAACCGTTTATGTAATCTTTGAATTGAATAACTTAAATTATTTGATTTAGTCATATTATCACTAAACTTATGTGTTAAATTATTTGATTTAGTCATATTATCACTAAACTTATGTGAACTTCTATAAGAACACAAATCCAACAATTATTACATTACTTGTAGCAAAGTATAATGAAAATTATTATTACAAAAATAAATTATTTATTAATGTTTAATTAGATTTTTATAAATAATAAGTAATCTAAAAATAAAAAAGGAGAAATACAAATAAAAACAGTATCATTTAATATTAATGTTATGATTTAAAATGCTAATATAATGTCCACGATAATGACAAATTACAAATTAATTATAGTATATTCAAATATTTAATAAACTAAAAATGTATTAAAAATAAAAAAACTTTACCTTTAAATTATCACTCAAACTTATAAGACAAAATTGTGAAAATTTTTTACCGTCAATTTTTGAGTTGAAGTATCTTAGATTCATATGTTGATAAAAATAAAAAATTAGAGTATAAGAAATATACTCACATACTTCAAAAGTATTTATAAATTTAATATGTTAACATTATATAACTAATAAAGGAAACTATTTAGCTTCTAAGATTAAATAACATCAACTTTCTCATTATTTATTAATTAATGCTAACTTTCTGCTCTCCTTTAACTGATAACTAAGAATTTACTACCATTCTAATTAAAAAAATACTAAAAAATGCTACTGAAATACATTAAAGGTGGGTTCCTAATGAGGATGGCCTTGGACAGGTGCTCTGCGTGCTCCTCCCAGGGTTGTCACTGCTTGTAAATCAAATCCAGTCGAGTTATAGATGCCATTGTTAGGGACTATTTAATTGCTATTTTATTAATCTTAGTTTTTGTTTTACTGTTATTCTCGTTTATTCCCTTCCATTTGTTTTCAGGTAGTTGATGCAAGACGGGAGATTTAGGAGTGACAACTTGGACAACCTATTTCAACTTAATCTTGAAATCAAGTGAAACTTGAGGCAAGATAGAGCCTGAATGAGAGAAAAGATGGCTCTAAATTAAGATAACATCGTAAATGGTACGGAACAACAACATCCACCTCGAATTCATATGGGAGACATCTAGATGTCAATGATAAATGCAAGATTACATTCATCAAAGATTACATTCATCAAAGAGTTTTACTTAGTGATTCAAAATTTTGTTGGAGCATAAAGAAAACTTAAGTTGAATAAGCAAAAATTTTAATTCCTCAATGTTAAGGGGAGAGGTGAATAAGCAAAAATGGAAATAGAGAAAAATAAGAATACCTAAGATATTCTTTAAAATGGAAATGCTTGATTAGCATTCATCTTAAATATCCATTTTAAAATTAATTATCTTAAATTATGATAGAGTAATTTGTAAAATATTATATATAATTAAATAAAGTCTAATTGATTCATGATGTAGTTTAAACAATGTTTCTTAAATTGATTTTTTTAAGAAAAAGTAAAGAATTTCCAATTGGCCTTGATAGAAATACTTCTTTAAAAAACACACCCAGGGACTAGCATTAGACATAAAAACTAAAGTAAAGCATATCGAGACTCAGGTTTGGATTATCTGGGAGTTGTTGAGATTTTACAACTTTTATATCATTGTTTCTTCTATCAGTTTAGAAAAAGGAAACCATATCGTGGAAAAATCACCCAATCAGCGATACGGAATCTGGTGATAATGTTGACGTTATATTTCAATAAAGAATGGCAAAGTGGAGTGCTTTAGCGCACATTTTGCATAATCTGGAATGGAAATAGTTCCTCCCTTACGAAAAAGATCTTCTGTCTAATTTTATGGTGTCTTATTGTGTTCAGTGAATCTCAGCCATTTATTTCTGCGAGACTCGTATTTATTTATGCGGGACTCACGCAGGACCTATATAAATAAATGGCTGAAATTCACTAGACATAATAAGACACTATAAAACTGGACAAAAGATCTAGACTCCTTTCTTATCTTTCAAAACAGATTCTACGGAGTAAGTAGCCACCTATATAAGATGCGTTCAGTTAGACTTGCGAAAGGCAAAAGAATTAAAACAGATTGTGAGAGAATCAGAAATCATAATGGGTTCGGCTAACAGAGATGAGTACCAATCTGAGCTACTCAAAGCTCAAGCCCACATATGGAACCACATCTTCATGTTTATAAACTCTATGTCTCTTAAATGTGCAGTTCAGCTTGGAATACCAGATATCATCCACAGCCATAGCATGTTGGAATTTTGAGAATGAGAAACTATCTAAAATAAAGTAGAATAGAAAATGAAAGAGATAATGAAAGAGATACTTTATTGATTGGTACCACTTTACATTGACATAAAAGTCTAAATATATAGATAATGAAATAACAACCTTAGCTAATATCTAGATAAAACAAATCAAATTCAAAAGTTTAAATCCTAACTAGATAATAACTCTATCTTAATAGATAAAATTTTATCTTTTAACAAATATCTTATCTTTAAATAAAAATTTCAATTTTAACTTTGAATCAATATTTCCAACAAACTCTTGTTTCAATGATATGGGGTAAGAAAAGCAGCAAACGATCCTTTGATGAGTTCAAAAGCTCTATCACAAACAATTTAATTTTTTATGAAAATAAGTTCTCGAAAATTGAAATTTTTGTAAGGCTAAGGACTTATTAGCTAAAGTAAAAATCCAAGTATATCAACTAAAATTATCAATAAAAATTACAAAATATCATAAACTAGAAAGTGATAAGGAAAGTTATGGTCCCAAATATCGTAGTGAATTAGTTGAAGAGGTTCAATATATAGTACATACTCTCCTAGATGTAAAAAAGGAAGACAGCAACTTTTGCTTTGAAGATATGATGTACAATCAAGACTAGCACGAGACACTGGAATTGACTTAAATAATTTTGAAAAATGTTACGATACAGATGACCAATACATTGATGTCAAATGTGTTAAGAAGCTTGTTAAGCAATAAAGGCTTTGGTATTTGTGAAATTAACAGGAACTTTCAAAGGCTAGAGATTATTTCCTAGGAGAAGTGGATTCTTAGTGGAAAAGTCCTTAATAACATGACCAGATAGATTAAATTCAATTAAACAAGAATTGTGTTTAACAAATTGCACAACAGAAAGTAAATTTACAATAAGGTTAGGCACAATGAGAATATTTTTTAACTGTAAGGTTTAAAGTTTTGTACGGAAAGATAAGGAGCCCTTTGAAGATATCAAAAGAGTATTATCATTACTGACAACCACTTTATTAGTATCGTGATATGGTTGAAGGGAGTTAGTAATATATGTAAAGAGGTGACATTCTCTAAAAGTCATTTGATAATTTCAGTAGAGGAATTATATGTAGGTTGAATATTTAGTGTAAAAAATGCAGGTTGAATTTGTGTCAGATCAGGGGAAGGGTTATAAAAATTATTTCTAGATTGCATATATCAAAAGTGACAAATAGCAGCTATATAACAAATAAAAAAAATTGCAATTTGACATTTAAGAGGCCGTGGATTGGAATTAAGTTGGAAATTGGAATAAGTGGATGGGTTGGAAAAGGGAAATTGGGTTGGGCCATATGAGCTGATATGTGGCAAATTGGCATTAGACTAGTAGTTTGGGTCGTGGGTTGGGTTAGGATTGTTTAATGTGTGGGTATAGCTATGTGCCAGGTCTTAGATAGGGGTTAGGTGACCCAACCCAATTTGAGTGTGAGGAAGACCTAAATAGATCTGGTGAAGTCTCTAAGCTTCTTTAATGCTAGTTACGGAATCCAGCTCGTCCATCATCACTGTAAGCTCAGAGGTGACTTTTACGAGATGCAATGAACACCATTTTTTGGTGGAGCTTAATAAAGGGACAACAGCTATTGTTCATAAAGGAGGAGTTTTGCTCGCAGATCAAAGAAAGATGGAGGTGTTTCGCGATTCTCCATTGTGCTGACTAAAAAATCGTATACGAGAGGAAGGTCATTGATGGTGAAAAGGACTAGATCTTATAATGGGACTAGATCGTCGATTATCACAAGATCTTCAGTTGTAGATGCGATGATCATAAGATAATCGATGATGGTGGAATCACCTTTTTTGGTAATATGATGACATCGACACTATAGTTTGTTGAAGACAATAGGTTTCTAGTTCAGTCCAGAGGCTCCAAGCGGTATCACAACTGAAAGCCAAAGACGCCACAAGAGGTAAGGTTATGTTTGGCGGAAGTTTAAAATGGAATGGAATGGAATATTATTGCATTATTTGGGAAAAGATTTTATGATAAAATGAAATGAAATAAAATAAGATGGAAGAGAAGGGTTTCATATTACATTTCATTTTATCCTAAACAATAAAAATAAAAAATTTTCAATTTGAAAATTTAGGATGAAATGTAAAATAATTAATAACTTTACACTATATTATATTATAAACCTTTCGTTCAAATAACATTTCACTATATTATATTATGAACTCTACCATTCTTTTCAAATAATAATTTTCTATTATTATATCTATTTCGTTCAATTTCATTATAAATCATTTAATTCTATTAAAACTTTAAGTTCAAGTTCCAACCAAACAGAACCTAAGAGTAATTACAGGCAACATTATACTTATTTTTCCTTTTTCTGCGATTTCAAGAATTCTGCTGAGGAAGATAAATTACTATCGAGTGATACATAATGCTTAGATGGTGTAGAGATGGACTTGTCAATGTAGTCAATCAATTCGCAGGTAAATAGTATTGCTTTCGCTTGATTTCTCTAAATGAGGTAGTTGTTGTTGTTCTCTAAATGCTTAGTTGTTGTTGTCAAGGTAGTAAGTTTGTGACATTGGTAATCGGTAGAGAAGTGGTTTCTGACTACATTGTGATTTTCTAAGTTTGTGTATAGATACTATAGAAGAGTTGGTATTGGAGATAAGGCAAATAAATTTGAAAGTAAGTTCGGGTAGGCTTTGGTACTATGCGAAGAAATAAAGTTGAAATGTATTTAAACAAAGTTGTAATTAACTAATTTGGAGTGAGTAAGAAGGGAAAAAATGATACTAAAGTTTGTTTGTAATGACAAATTAGGTCTTAATGTTTTAAAGCTATCAAATCAAATCACATGTAGAAAGGTTCAAATTAAAAATCTAACATAAAAGAGGATAAGGATAAAATCATGCGTGTCCCGCAATAATATTAAATTATTATAGATGTCACGTTAAAACCATAATATCACGGAACTATTTATTTATAATTAATAATTAAAATTATAAAATATTTGTATAAAGTTAAATATAAATAAATTTTAATTAATTTAACTTAAGTAATTATTATATCTCCATAAATAAGCCACCAAGTTATAAAGATATTCAATCCCTATTGCAATTTCCACCTCCACATCTAACCTTTTCTTCCACAAAGCCAATTCGGCACATTTCTAACGAAGAAGCGAATCTTGCAAGTTCTTATGAGGCATAAGCTCGCGGAAGATGCGGGAGAAGTGAGAGGACGTGAAATGGTGGTGGTTGTGGTGGTGAACAGTGGAATCACATTAAAAGGTGTTAGAAAACATATGAACATATCATATTTAATAGGATCGAATACATATATGCATGGAAAACAGAAACATACTTGATTTCGATGATTCTGTTAGATTCTACTGGTTAGAGAACTTTCTATATTTCTACTTACTGCCGAGTTCTTCTTTTGTTTTAAACCCATCATGTGTAAATGGGAGATGTAAGTTATTATTATTACACCCATGAAGGGTTTAATAGTACTTACAAAAGGCATGATGTTGACGAAAGGAACTACAAAGAAATAATGTGTTTAGAATTCGTGCCTTTAGTTGAAAGCTCGCATTGGGTTTTGTTCTTTCTTTGTTTCTGCTTCAACGTGTTCTTATTCTGTCTTCTTTCTTCTTTCTTCTTTTCCTTTTTCCTTTTGTATTTGATCATATTTAAACAGAGTAACAAGACAGGATTCATAGTTTATCTAAAGTAATTAGAAGAGAAAGATTTGATTAAGATGAGGATATTGAATCTCTGTTAAGAGGTCTGAGACTTGGCTTGTTGAGAAAATTGATAATTTAAACGCCAAGCGACAGGAACGCATGCAAATCTTTGTAGTTACTTACCAGGCTTGTATACGCGTTAGCCGGTTCATATGAATTTAGACAAATCTTCCGAGTTTGAAGCGATATACAGGGGGCAATCAAATGCAACTGTTTAGAATTGTGTCTTTATGACACACACAATCTCGTTAAAGCTCCATTTCTGAACCAATTGACAACTTACCAGTCCTTAGTTGTCGTGCATACCGACTTCCCAATTGCTGGGGACACCTTTAAGTTGATGGAAATGGACTAGTCTATTCCAAGTGACGTCATAGTATATACTTCAATTTACTCCTCTCAAGTGGATCAAAGACTATCGCTAAATATACCCCACTTGGCTGGAGTGACTTGTCTAGTTTGAAATTATGGCGATCTCGACTAAACGATATTTAGTCCACAGCTGAGGTACACTTACTAAGACCGTAAGATACCCTGGGGACTACGTTTTTGTGGCTAATGCACGAATAATGCCCAGATTAGAAGATGGAGAGAGATAGTGGCTGGAGCACCCACTGGTACATTAGGGGACAGGAATTAAGACGTACGGGAACATGAAACGGCAAGAGTTAATGCGAGAATAGCGGAGGTATGTAATTGAACATAGAGCCAACAAAATAACGTTGGCAGGGGAACTCGTGAGTGGTGATGTAATAATGGTAATAGGTGATACCTTTTCCCCATGATCTCTTTGATGCGAAATATGCAATTTCGTCAAGGTAACTATCCTTTCCAACTTGAAGACACAAACAAAATTTGCAATCATGCCTTTCCTGTACGTGATTATGGCAGAACAAAGGCACAGGCAGATGCAGCGAGTGACTAACGAGAAAGTTTTGCAGGCGGCTGACTATTTCAATACGCAAAAGTTTAGAAGGCAATGGAGTAGTAGTTCAGGAGGGGCAGTTTATCGTTAGTTGGAGTTTTTCTCCAGTGACAGGAGAATAGTAATCATTTTCCTTTTCGGATGTGTGGTTTCTGATGACAAGTAGACTTTGTACTCTTAAAAGTAGTTGAAGTATTGCTAGGTAAACAAAGCCATGTGACATACCTTCCTAGAATGGAGTCTGGTTTCAGCATTAGGTAGATATCCTATGGTTAGCTAGGAGGGTCCATAGCATCTTCCTCCTGCACGTTCAGTCATTGTTGTTCAAACTCCTTGATTCTAGTTTGACTTCAACAAGTTCATTCGGTGAGAAAGATGTTTCAGAATAGATTTTTTTTTTTTTTGGCTAAATGTTACACCTATCCTTACACATGTACATGTATGATGTGTATGTATTCGTCATCAAAGTAGGAAGGTGTTGGAGGCGTATCAAGTATATAGTTCGTGGCTTACATAGCAAATCCAAGATACTCTATTGTCACTTGCTTTATTAATTAGTAATTACAACATTGGCTGCACATGGAGCGGAGAGAAAAAGAGGCTGCTTAACTGGCTGTAAGATGATGCAATCCTTGCATGTCAGCTGAGAATGTCCTAAAAAAACGTATGTATCTTTATTAGGCTGCAAGAATGTTAACAAATTCCCAGTAACTTGATATTTTATTTCAGTCTCTCTCTTTTTCTCTCTCTAGATCAGCTTACTGAAGTCTGCTATTGTTTAGTCTGCCTTCTAATTTAAGATCTTTGGTCTCAAATGTTTTCTTTTTTAGGGTTCTTTTAATTATAAATTTTAAACTGTTTGACGAGATATATGATAACTTGCGTACCTTAATACTTCTCCTAGAAAACACAAAACTAATTATGATTTTTCATTATGTTTTTAACATAAATTACATAAACGTACGGTCCATATTTAGTATAATTGGCAATGACACATTTACTATAGATCAACCAATTAATACTGAAGATTATAGCATAATTTTCCCTAATTGTTGGAAATTATAAATAATACATACTAATAAACTACGATATATATTTTTGAAAAAAATTATGATATATATTTTTTATTTTAACGTTCTGTATCAAAATGGAATAGATGGAAAACAAATGATTATTTTGTAAAAGAATGATCGAACGTTTGTAAAAGCTTATTAAACACTAGAGAGTTGATTGTCAAAATTATATATGAAAAGTACAAATATCGGCTAAGATTAATTATACTTTTGCAATCTAATCCTACACTATGAAAAGCATATACGAAAATGCTAAATGCTGGCACAGAAGATAAAAGATTTTGAGTATGCTATTATAACTTAACTATAATATCATATGTTAGAAACGGAATGGTATCGACATTTTTGGTACCGGGCGTAGATACCGACCAGTACTCAAAATACCACTCATATATCGACCGATACCGTAAATTTAAAAAATATTGAGGACCATTTTGCAAAAATAAAAAATATCCCAACAACTTGATCTTTTATTTCAGTCTCTCTCTTTTTCTCTCTCTAGATCAACTAATTGAAGTCTACTATTGTTTAGTCTACCTTCTAATTTAAGATCTTTGGTCTCAAATGTTTTCTTTCTAAGGGTTCTTTTAATTAGAAATTTAGAACTATTTGACGAGATATATGATAATTTACGTACCTTACAGTCTGTTTGGTTACTGTCTTCAGCATGCAAAGACAGGACGAGACGGAACAGGACAGGACATGACAGAATAAGAATTGAAGATAGGGAGATATTTGGTTGCGGTGGACAGAACAAAGATAATTGTCCTCATCCTGAGTACAGAAATGTGTTTGGTTGCCGTCTTCAGAACAAAAAATAGTGTTAATGACAGAAATGCCCCTTAGTGTAATAAGACTTGTTGATGTAATTCAATGTTATTTTATTATTATTATTATTATTATTATTGTTGTTGTTGTTGTTGTTGTTGTTGTTGGGCCCCAAAATTTTTCTTTAAATTTTTCTTTATGGATGTTATTGAATTATGGCATAGTTTGATTTTATTGGAAGTGTTAAGTGGAAAATTAAGATTTATGTGAGTATAGTATGGTGTAAGTGGAAATGAAAGAGTAAAAGTATATGAGGGCAAAATAGGAAGGTCACTTAAGATTGAGAGGCTAAGGCATTACATGGAGGGGTAGAATGGACACTTGAATGATTAGTAAGTGATAAAATTAGAAAAAGAAAGAGTGAAAGTGAAGGGAGAAAGAAGAGGGTGTCGTTGGTGGCTTAAGGGAGAAGAAGAGAAGTTTGGGTTTTGCTATTCTAGAGGATTTCGAAAGGATTGGAGCAATCTCTGGTAAGTTCAAGCTATTTTATTCTTGTTTGAGATGGATTAAACCCTAGATTTGCTTGGCATGAGCTAGAACCGTGTGTTTAGAGGTTTTTCGGAAAATGGCTAAATCTTCTAGGGTTGATGATCTGTTGTGTTTGTGTATGATTTTGGGTTAGAATGAGCTTAGAACTGAAGTATAAGGCATGCATTAAGGTTTAGATGTGTCCTTGTGCAAGATAGGAAGATTAGAGTTGAAGAAAGAGGAGAAAAATGAGTTTCGGGACGTTTTTCGCCGTCGCAAGTCGCGGCCTGCGGATGAACACGACGCGGCACGCGCGCACGCCGCGGTGCGGACAAGGGTGCATGCTGCGTCGAACGCATGCGTGCACGCCGCGGCGCACAGGCCATGCGTCGCGGCGAGCACAGCCTTCGCCGCAGCGCGCAAGCCATGCGTCGCGGCGAGCGCAGCTTTCGCCGCGGCGCACTCCAGCTTCTTGCCTACGGCGACATGCTTTTGTATTTTGGACATAACTTTTGCTGTAGATGTCCAAATGAGGTGATTTTTGATGCGTTGTAAACTAGAGACATTGGGCTACAAGTTCTGTGAAGAAATAAAGTTCTTAATCAGTCTCTAAGAATGTCCAATTTTGGATGGAATTTGAGCATAGAATTTATGTTTCTTTATAAGTTATAGTTTGAACTGTTAAAGTATGACTTTTCCATTTCTACACCAAATTGATTAGAATTTTGGTTGTTTGGTTAAGAAAAGCAAGTGAGGCAAGAGGACAAGGGGAACAAGAGGAAAGACATTCCTAGGCAAGTTATAAGCAAGAAATTCAAGGTGGGTTCATATTTATAATAAAATAAATAAGTCACTCATTGTTTTGTTCGAATCAAGAAAGATTTAATGATTTAACTTTGAATCATCAATGTTGCCTTAATTGCTATTGTGAAATGATTATATGTTGCTATATGATTTGCATTCATGATTAATGAAAAGGTTTCAAAAGAGTTTTCTCTTTTCAAGAAT
>JAOTIZ010000007.1:13937509-13948969 GCA_027123425.1 Erythroxylum panamense | reverse complement strand
CCTCCCGTCCGCCCTGATTATGAGTTAAATCCGCCAAGTCGTATGTAGAAAAGAATGCACGCTGAAGGGAGCCGAGACCCAGAGAGAGAAGCCAGGAAGATAGCACCCCATTAGAATGATAAAGGAGGCAGAGGGAGAGGGAGGGGGAGGGGGAGGGAGTTTGTTTGGCGGCGGAGGTGCTGACCGGAGACTGAGGCAGCAGCAACACCACCAGAACAACCAAGCACTTAAGTGTCCTCGCTGCGACTCTCTCAACACCAAGTTCTGCTACTACAACAATTACAACCTCTCGCAGCCTCGCCACTTCTGTAAAAGCTGTCGTCGCTACTGGACCAAAGGAGGCGTCCTCCGCAACGTCCCCGTTGGTGGCGGCTGCCGGAAGACGAAGAGATCGAAGCCTAAGCAACAGGCCACCTCCCCCTCAGCCAACAAAGATGATACGCCACCACCGCAGAATCAACCAGAACGAGAGAGGAAATCGTCGGCGGATTTTCATTCGAGCAGCGAAAGTTCAAGTCTAACTGCCACTAACACTGCCGGCCCAAGCGCCAACGTAGAAGCAGCTTCGAAACGTAACGGAATTGGTGAGTCCAAGCTATTTTCTGAACCGAATTTAAATCCGAGCTTCGATTCCGGGTTGCTTGAGCATGGATCATCAGACTGCGGGATCTTTTCGGAAATCGGAAACTTGGCTAGCTTAATATCGACGTCGTCTGGGAATGAGCCGTTACAGTTCGGGTTTAGTAACATATTGGATCAGCAGTGGCAGCATCCACGTCAGGAGATGAAGATGCAGGAGATGGGGGGCGGGTTGATTGATCACGCGGTTCATCTTGAGTTTAGTAGGATGGGGAATGGAGCATTTGGAGCGTTTGATTGGCAACGAGGTGGAGATCAAGGTCTGCTTGATCTTCCTAACTCCGTTGATCAAGAAAACTGGAGTACTAGGAATCAGTGGACTGATCAAGATCACGCTAGTCTTTATCTTCCGTAACAATCTCCTCTCACCGAGTAACAATTTTTTTTTCTTCACAAGAAGAAATTTGAGCCAAGTACAAAAAATAGAAAATCCCTCGTAATATCCAATAAATGATTAAAAAAAAAGGATAATTTGGGGGATATATATTGAGAACATGAATATGACTGCTGTTTCTTATATGTAAATGTTTTTACTTATTTTGATTACTAGAAAGCTTTGGAATTGTTGGGGTTTGATATTTTTATTTTTGGGTTTGAATGTGGCATCTAACTTCTTCAAGTGATATTGTTGTTGTTTGGAAGCTTTTATTTCCTGATGGGAGATATAGAGAATGTAACATATGTTTGGGATTGCACTTACTGTTATTATTTTGATCTTTGGAGGGAGGAGTCCTCAAAAGCTTCTGGTTCTGGAGGAGAGTTCATCGTAGAATTGAGCTTGACGGACGCCTACTTTTAGTTGTTTTTTGAATCTTTAGCTTGTAATTGGTTAGGACATATAATTAACGAATTATCTTAATTAGCATGCGGATTAAAGACAATGATTCCGTTCCTCATTTTAAGGTGCGAAGAAACACAGTCTAAACTGAAAGCATTCTCCAAAATGGAGATGATGATGTGATCCATAATTACATTACATTCACATTATAAGGTGGTGGTTGCCTTTTTATTAAAACGGGACCCACCCTTGGTGCGAAACTAGTTTGGCACGGGGATTATTAAAATGTGCATACTAGTCAGTCGCTCAGTTGGGAAGGGGAGTGAGAGTGAGGGTCCGGTTTGTAAGTGACCACTCCCATGCGTGATTATGACGCCACGTGGCGTTGGCAGCTGAAGGACGCAAGTGCGCCTTAGTGATCTCCTCCACGTGGTCTCTCGTCATTGGTGCTAAGCCCTTAAAGAAATAGAGAGAGATGTTAGAAGTTAGAAACAGAAGTCGGTTTGTCCTGACGCTCTTTTTCCCTTAGGTTCACATTACATATAACATTAAACGAGCATTGGAAGACTATGGAACTCATTTTCATGTTATAATATTTTATAGTATATGAAGATAGCTAGAAATTGGTTCTGACGTGGAGATAAAGCAGACTCAGATTTGGTAAAAACTATGGGTCCTCCAAACATGTGCAGAACTGGTCCTTTACATAATATGAATAAGTAGCGGATTTTGGTGGGTATTGGGTTTGGACTGATCGGAGTCTTGTGTCTCTCAGTGGTTGGCTTTTTATGTACAACTGAAGTTTGGCAGTGGCACCACCAAACTTCAATGGTGATAATTGGTTGTTTTCTTTAACTTTTTATCATTTTCTCAGTGGAGAGTACTAGACTAAGAGTTTTCATGGGAATTATTACAATGTGCAGTGTATAGTGTACGGAGGGTTCAGATCTCCTGTGTCTATCATCTTCTACGAGTATTTACGGATTCAATTTCTGAATGAATGCTTATAAAATAGAGTACTTAGTAATAAGAACAAGCAGTATTTGCAATGACTGAATCCTATCGTTCAGCAGTAGCTTGAAAAATAAGATTTTTAATTCCTAGTGACATCCCTTATCATTCTTAATATGCCTATTTTAAATAACAATAAGAAGAAAAGACGTTGCAACCTCCCTTGATAGTCTGCTGTGTGGCTATCAACCTGTAATTGCCTAAAACGACGGCCCAATGAGAAGGATCAACCACAACTTCGTTGTCACAGCAACCGTAGTCTGCCCAGTATTCGCATTGGCGTGACAAGTATCACAATAGTGTGGACCATGGACTTGTTATTTTGCCTTCAGTGTTTAGCACATGGTTATGGTGGTCCTCCATCGGTAGTTGGCCTCCTCGGTTGGTTCGCAGCTTTCTTGCATTTTGAAGTTTGCAATTTGGTGTTGAACCATTAATGGCTGCCAAACTAGGATCTTTTTTTATTCCATCAAATATTTGACAACATGGGGTAGAGTCATAAAGAATGATTATGGACTTAGGTGACACTGGTTGCCACAAATTTATGGCATGGAGAGAAAGATAAGTATTGTTTCCATTTATAGTTTGAAAAGGAGTCATAGACTTTCACACATGATTCACTTGTTGAATGTAACCATCTTTCTATATGGGACTACGAGTTCTTTTTCAGTAGCAGGGGCTCAATCTGTTGCAGCTGCAGAAGTCCAACTCGTGTTCACATCTTTGCATTAAAATGGGCTGTACATGAACTGTATGACCGAGGGGACCTGCTTTGAAGCCTGAGGTCCCAATCATGGCTTCAACGAGATTGTAGGTCACTCACACCTCACAGGAGCAACATATGGTTCTTGATGATGATTTCTTGGCTCTTACCATTTCAGTGTCTGTGTTAGTTTTGATTAACAGAATCGTGTACTATATATTGTCGAGTTCATACTTCTGCAGGTAAACAGTTGAACAAATTTGTGAACATTAGACTTCAGAAAAAACTCGAGGTCACATGACTATGTCACAATTGGGAGATGTATGCTAATTTAAGGAGCTTTCTCTTGATGTTTGATTGATTCAATATGAGCGTCAGGTAACTATCAGTCATATTTATTGTTAATGTAAAATTGTGCTGGTCTACAGTTCCTGAAACTTCAACGAGGTTAGGGAGATTTCGGTCGAGAACGGTTGTCGAATTGTTGGATATTTGATACGTCAACTCTACCACCGTGTTTTAATTGAGATGGAAACTGGGATATTAATATAATCTTGACATATTCAGAGACCAGATGCTTTTGTTGACCAAGGTTTTGAGTAAAAATATTTGACTACCAGCTTCCGTCTTACTGAGGAAAGAGTTTCGGACATCTAACTGTTTTAATGGGAAGAAAAAAAAAAAGGAAATCGTATGCTTACAAGAGAAAGAAGCCTAAATAGCCTTGAAAAGAGTCTCAAACTAAAGAACTTAAATGATGTTTAAGATAACCTGGATTAACTGAGTTTATAGCAAATTGTATCTAGTCATCTTCTACGTACAGGTCTTACCATTACCACATGGTCGATGGGCAATATGATAGAATAGGATAATACGAATAAAGAGATCTTGTTGAATTGCATTGCAATGCTTACGAAAGCATGTCCCTTAATATATAAGTTGATGATGATTAGATAAGGATAAATGAATGAATAATAAGTATAAATAAAATATGCAACAACCTTGATTTAATCATGTGAAAGATAATGAAGAGAATATACAAAATTTGATGGTTGAGATTATGAGAAGTTATCATCTCCCCTTAAGCTCATCATGAGTTTGTCCTAAAGTCGTTGAAATACCAAAATGGAAAGAGCTTTAGTCATAATATCATATTAGAGACAAAGCAACTTGTTCACTGATTCCAACATCTCAGCTTCAGTCAATGGAGTCAACAGAAGACTAAGTCAAAGCTAATATGATTTGTTACTATCTGTTATAACCTTCCGAATACACTTATGCTGCACAAAGATAGGAATCGATAGTTTCACTTTCAAATTCAATCTATCTTATCACTTGTAATTGTATATATACAGCACAATCATACGTTAATAAAATTATAACCTTATATGGTATTAGAGCTTTAGACTAGCGTCATTCTTTTTTTCGATCCCCCTTATGGCTTCAGCCGCATCCAACACCACTTCTGTCAATGGATCACCTGTTATCACCATCAACACAGCTTCTCAAGCTCCAATGAAACTCAATTCTGCCAATTACTTAGCCTGGAAAATGTAGTTTAATAGTGTCTTTTGGGCTATAACCTACTTGGCTACATTGATGGTACAAAGAGCTGTCCACCAGCCACCATCACCACCAACAATGCCCCTGCACCAAACCCAGGTTATCAACATTGGATCCAGCAGGACCAACTGATCCTAAATGCTATAATCAACTCCCTCACACCAATCATTATACCATTTATCTCTACTGCCACTACCTCAAAAGCAACATGGGACATCCTAGTAAAAACATATACACAAGCATCCCGAGGCAAACAAAAGCAAGTTAAAGCACAGCTGAAGAAAATTGTCAAAGGACAAATGACTGTTACTAAATACATGCAAGCCATAAAGGTCAAAGTTGATGAACTTGCCTTTCTCAAAGTGCCAATGGACCAAGAAGATGTCACTAACAAGGTTCTTGAAGGACTTGGTGATGGCTTTGAGGAAGTTGTCCGCACTATCAACGGTAGAGACCTGCCTATCTCGTATGATGAGCTGCATGACAGACTCATCATTGCTGAATCTCAGCTTCCTGCCAATTCCACAAACCAGTTCCCTGCCATAGCTAATTATTCAAATCATTCAGGTGGAAAGTGAAATTATTCTAATCAGTAAAATCAGTAGGGGCATCAGTGGTGTCCACAATATTACCAGAACAATGCTCATTCTCAATTTCACCACCCCAATTCTACCACCACTCGACCACCATACAATCAACCACAAGCCATGTCAAATCAGTCCTACCCGAGCAATTGGACTTAGCCTAATTCTCAATATCAGCCACGACCACCTGGGGAAGTGTCAAATCTGCAGCCAACAGGGTCATGTTGCCAAGCGTTGCCCTTCATTCCGGATTGTTCCCGCTGGACCAACCGCACCACCGCCACGAGCCAATTATGTTGCAACTCCGAATCAGGGACAATGGATTCTTGATTTTGGGGCATCCCACCATGTCACCACTGACTTGCAGAACCTTGCTATGCACAGTCCCTAGACAGGAACTGAGGATATTATGCTAGTTGATGGCTCAGGCCTCAATATCAACCATACAGGAAGTGTTACCATTCAAGCGAATGATACATCTTTAAAATTGGAAAATGTTTTATGTGTGAAAAAGATTTTGATATCAGTTTATCAATTTTGTGTTTCCAATAATGTGATTGTACAATTCTCACCTTTTTCTTTTCTTGTGAAGGAGCTGACAATAGGGAGACCACTTCTTAGGGGCAAACCTAGAAACGGATTGTATGAATGGCCAGCCACTCCATCCACTAAACTGGCCCTCACCACGTCCACTGTAAACCTAACCGATTGGCACTCAAGGCTGGGACAACCTGCCAAACAGATAATCAATCACATTTTATCTCAGCACAGTAATCTTTCTAATTCTAGTTCAATTAATGTCAGTACTCACTATAATGCATGGTTGACAAATAAAAGCCACAAATTGCCATTTTCCACATATACTCTTGTGTCTACTAAGCCATTAGATATTATTTTCTCAGATGTTTGGACTTCCCCTGTCTACTCACATGATAATTGTAAACATTATGTCATCTTTGTGGACCATTTCACAAAATATACCTGGATTTATTATTTGCAACGAAAATCTGATGTGTATACTGTGTTTATCAAATTTAAAGCTATTGTTGAAAAATATTTTGAGACTCTTATCAAAACACTTTATACAGACAATGGGGGGGAGTATATTGCCTTTTCTGATTTCCTATCCACCAATGGGATTTCTTTTCGAACAACACCACTACATACACCAGAACACAATGGCCCAGCCGAAAGGAAAAATAGACACATTGTTGAGACAGGTCTAACCCTACTAAGCCACGCCTCAATGCCCACTATCTACTGGCCTCAAGCCTTTTCCACAGCAGTGTATCTAATTAACAGAATGGCTACCGACACTCTCAAAATGTCTAGTCCATATCAATGTCTGCTCCGCACAAATCCCAATTATTCTAAACTCAGAATTTTTGGTTGTTTGTGTTACCCATGGTTAAAACCCTACACATCAAACAAAACAGAACCAAAGTCAAAGCCATGTGTGTTTGTAGGATACTAACTTACACAAAGCGGATACCACTGCCTCGACCCCGACACATCTCGCCTTTATACCTCACGTCATGTCCACTTTGTCGAATCAGTCTTCCCTTTTTCCAGCAAAGCTAAAGAACCTGAAACACCATCATTTGATCCCTCCGCCACATGGATTCCACCAATATTAACTCTACCTAAACCACCGCACATCCATCAGGGTGAGCCCTCTGGTCCTATAGGTGCAGCACCTGAAAATGTGGAATCAAGTGTTGTCAGTAAACCTTCTGGAGATGAAAATGGTGCAGCTCCTGTAAAACCATCCGCTCCAGCACCAACACACTCAATGATTACTCGAGCAAAGAACAATATCTTCAAGCCAACTCAAAATTAAGTCTCACGGCACAGCTACAAGGTAAAACAGATTCTGCACCTACATGTATTTCGTAGGCATTAAAAGATCCAAATTGGCGCACTGCTTGTTCTGCAGAATTTAATGCATTAGTACGAAATGGTACCTGGGAGCTGGTTCCTCCGGATGTGTCTCAAAACCTTGTCGATTGCAAATGGGTCTTCCGCATCAAACGACATTCCGATGGGTCCATTGATAAATACAAGGCACGGCTTGTCACAAAGGGGTTCCATCAGCGTCCTGGCATTGACTATGTTGAAACTTTCAGTCCTGTTGTCAAACCAACCACAATCAGAATCGTACTCAGTATTGCTATTACAAAAGGATGGGATCTTCGACAACTAGACGTGAACAATGCATTTCTTCAAGGACCATTGACAGAGAATGTTTTTATGGCACAACCTAGAGGATTTATTGATGCTGACAAACCAAACTATGTCTGTAAACTAAAGAAAGCTATATATGGACTCAAGCAGGCACCGAGAGCATGGTACCAAGCTCTTCGGACGTTTTTACTACATATTGGCTTCACAAATTCATCTTCAGATGCCTCCCTTTTTCATCATCAGTCGAAATATGGCACCATCATACTTATAGTTTATGTGGATGACATTATTGTGACAGGAAACAATACAACACTCATCAATCACTATGTCAATCTATTAGCTCGCAAATTCTCCATTAAGGATTTGGGGTCTCTGTCCTATTTCCTAGGCATAGAAGTGGTTCGGAATACACAAGGTATTTTGCTTTCTCAAAGGAAGTACATCATTGATTTACTACAAGAGACAAAGATGACAGATGCAAAACCAGTAATCACTCCCATGGCCAGTCACCCGACACTCACACTACATTCAGGCGACAAATTGCCAGATGCCAGTGAATATAGAAAGATCGTTGGCAGCTTACAGTACCTGCTATTGACGCGTCCCGATATAGCTTTCGTAGTGAATAAATTATCCCAATTTAATCACTGCCCAACCACTGACCATTGGCTGGCTGTCAAAAGACTTCTCCGATATTTAGCAGGGACAATCGATGAAGGGATTCAGCTCTTCCGAGACTCCAATGCCAATCTTCATGCTTTCACTGATCAAATGCACGGATCTGTCCTCCAAGCCTTTTCCGATGCCGACTGGGGGGGTGACAAGGACGACTATCGATCCACTGGGGCGTTCATCGTCTTTCTCGGGAAAAACCCAATCTCCTGAAGCTCAAAGAAACAGAGATCAGTGGCCAGATCGTCCACAGAGGCCGAATATAAAGCAGTAGCTAACACTGCAGCTGAGTTAAATTGGATACGTAATTTACTTACTGAGCTTAACATTGGCTTATCCCACTCACCGGTCATCTACTGTGATAACGTCGGAGCTACACAGTTGAGCTCGAACCCCGTTTTTCACTCCCGAATGAAACACGTTGCTATCGACTTTCATTTCATCAGGGATCAAGTTCAATCTGGCGTCCTCCGAGTTTCTCATGTCTCCGCCGCCGATCAAGCCGCCGATAGCATCACCAAACCCCTTCCTCGTTTGCCGTTCCTTTGTCAAAAAATCAAGCTTGGCATTCGAAGCCGATAGCCAACTTGAGGGGCCATATTATAGACAAAGCAACTTGGGCCAAAATCCAACATCTCAACTTCAGTCAATAAGCCCATGGAAGACCAAGTCAAAACACTATCTGATTTGTTGTTATCCCGAATATACTTCTGTTGTACAAAGATAGGAATCACTTTCAAACTTTCAAATTAGCTTATCTTCTCACTTGCAATTGTATATATATACAGTACAACATACGTGAATAAAATCATCCATTACCTTTTAAACCTTATAAATATGGTTTATAATACTCAAACCACTCTTGGCTCGGAGATAAATGTATAAAACCCTTATTTTAAAGAACATTAAAATCCTGGAACATCTTAATTTTATATAATAATTAGTGCAAAATGTCAGTTAGCAACTCCTAATATTTAATTGTTAGAAAGTGCCTAACTTATCCTCAAAAGCTAGCTCAAGAGAAGGAGGTTTACACATTATTATAAATTGTTGAATGCTCTTATACTTGTCCGATGTGAGATTCCTGACACACCCCCTCAGTCCAGAGCAGGACTGGACATCTGATGGATATATTGGACAAAGGGACATAACCGGGCACCGCCCCAAACTATCGAGACAAATTAACTTGGCTCTGATATCATATTAGAAAGTGTCTAACTCATCCCCAAAAGCTAGCTTAAGAAAAGGAGGTTTACACATTATTATAAATTGTTGAATACTCTTATACTTGTCCGATGTGAGATTCCTGACATTAATGAATAAAAACCAATATTAAGATTTAATTTCAGTAACCTTTAGAGTATGATCCCCCCTTTTAACTGGGAAAAATCAGGAAGGAGGTGGGAGTGGTGTAAGGGACAATAAATGGAAGGCCTTGATTATGCAAAATGTTATTAGAAAAGCTTATAATATCAACTGGACATGGCATTGACTCGAGTCGAGATCGAAATGGAGAGGATGTTTGGAATCTAACAGTTGAATGATAATAACTATAATTAGCCCTAAAAGCTTGGGCATGGTAAAGTGTTCCCCTTCCATCGTCAAAGTTAAGGATCGTGTACCAGTCTAGTTGTTTCCCAAGACTAGTTTGTCCCGGTTAGTCTTTACCAGGTAGAAGCTTTGTACTACTCTTTTTTTTGGAAATTAATGCATCTTCTTTTAATTCATTTTTTCAAAAGCACCCTGTGAGTAACTAAAAAATAAATAAATAAGTGTAACAGGAAGATAAGACGTTGTAGTGTTGAGGTCAAATATAAAATTTTCTGTACCAAAAAAAAAAAAATTTCTTATTTATAAAAATTGAAAACATTTGATTTTTAATTGATTTTATCATTGCTATATATATGTTTTAGTGAAACAACACTATTTTCCATGTACATAGTTTGCAAAATTTTATTATTATTTTAAGAAAACCATAGGTGCCGAGCATAAGCACTAATGATTAAATTCTTTTTTTTTTTGAAACTACTAATGATTAAATTCTTAAACACTAATGAACATGCTATGAATTATTGGTTATAATTAATACCTCCGAATATGGACTATGGAGTCAGCGGAAAGTTTCACCATCTTGTATAATTACAGCGAAGAATGTAATTATTTAGATAAGGATTTCACAGTAAATTTGCATTAACCAGATTAAAAAAATGTGTGATTGAATTTTGATGCACTACCGCATAATTCAATGCTTCGTGAGTTTGATTTATTCGCACATCAGTAATGAGGCGACCGTTAAAATTAATTTGTGCAGTCCAACATGATTTTGAATGCAGAGTAGAAGTCTATCCATATTGCATAAAACTTATTGTTTCTCGTGAGGCTCACACGTACATCTTTTGGAGTAAAATTGTCTACATGAATAAACTTATTTCAGTGGAGCTTTTGTCAGAAGAACTATTTTAAAAAAATCAGTTAATTATTTAATTGTTAATTAAAAAATTTCTTTTAAAAAAGCTTCATATAGCAAACTTTGATAACATAAAAATAAAAAAAACAATTTTATTAAATTTAACTGTATTTTATTTTGCAATAAAAATTATTTATGCATATAAATATTATTTAAAGTATATTAAACAATATGCAAAGCACAATATATTAGTTATTATATAATTTTAATCCATATAAAACATAAATGAAAATATATCTAATGAAATCTTTTATATGAATTATAACATAAGTAAAACTAATATAAAAAATTAATATTAAAACATATAAAAGCTAAAAAATATTGCATAAATCTAAAAAAACGTGAAAATGAGTTTGTGAAAATTGTGAAAATTATGTATAAAACATAAGGATAAAATGGACTAAAAAATTGACTCATTAATTAATCTAAAAATTTTACTCGAAAAGGTACTTTTTTTAAATACTTCAAATTTGAGCTTCTTAAAAAGTTATATTTTGACTATCAAAAAAATTATATTTACTAAAAAAAGTGTTTTTTTAGTTCACAATCAAAAACTTATTTTTCTTAAAAAAGACTTTTGTGGTAAAAAAGTGCTTATTCACTTTTCAAAAGTTCAACCAAACAGGCACTAAATCATTAAATACAAATAAATTTGCAATGATTTATAAATGAGTTATAATTCAAATTGGATAATAAATTAAATATCTAATTACATTACAAGTAATATGTTAAAGTTCCATTTCAAATTGAAACAGTATCTTATTCAAACTCCCAATTCACTCAAATTTAAAATTTTAATCATAAATACCGAACTGGTTAAATGGATATAACCTTTGCATATCGAATCATGGAATCGTTT
>JAOTIZ010000007.1:13910226-13928835 GCA_027123425.1 Erythroxylum panamense | reverse complement strand
ATTTAATTAATTAATTATATTTTAATTAATTAATTAGTATTAAAACGTTTTTTTAAAAATGAGTCATTATCAGAGAATGAGTTTCATTTCTTTACTAAATGGAGGGTACGAAGGATTCCTCAAAAGGGGATATCAAACTATTACTCTTATAATAATAATCAATAACTAACTATTCAAAATTTTTTTCTTACTTATTAAAATTTTCTCAAATCCATCAACCATGCACCCCTTGAGATTATCACAATCTTTGCACGTAAAAATCTAACAAACTTAGGCAAGAACAAAAATACAACTGTTTGCTAAGAAAGAGACACATGATTTGCGTCAATTGATGGTGGTGCTGCTTAAATGCAACTTGAAATGACAGTGCTGAGTGACTACTGGGACTCTCCTAGATCGAAACAAAACTGTCTAAACTGAGTCGGATTGGTAATTAGGGAGATCAATTTCACGCAAGGAAATGTAGTGTTTATAAGAGGAGAAAGAAATGCAGATATTATGCAGCTCGGAAGCACCGTATAATGAATCATAGTAACTGAAATCTTTTATCTTCTTCAGGCAGCCAGATATGATGTTGTCAGCAGAATGTTCTCCTCTCATGCATGCCGCTGAAACTGAACTGCATTATTCATCAAGTTATTGAATTTGGGCCTGAACTTACATAAGTTTTGTTGACGTGAACATATGTTTCAAGTCTATGTTGAAAATAGTCATTTCAACTCCATTGGGCCTATTAAGTGTTATGATGTTTGGGCCCCCGATCTATTTATTTTAATATTTTACTAAAGATAGTTACTAGGACTTGCTTCTTTTGATAGGATCCGTCACCGTAAACAAGTTCTTTCTGGCCTTGACCAGAAGGGTAGTTCTGTGAATTCATAAATTTAACACGGGCACTTTAGTAACTCGGAGAAATATTTTCAACCTTACTACCGTCTCTGTGCCGTCCGTCCCTATGTTCAGTTCAAATTCCAAGTCATCGCAGAGTCTCAGTCCCTGTCCCAACGAAAACAAAAAATGTATGAACCTCACAATTCAACATGGCTAACCGCCGGCGATGACTCCTCCCCTACTCATTCCCACCTCGCTGTCTTTACCGCCGCATCCGGCTCTCGTGTCGACCCCGTCCTCTACAACGATCTCGTCCAAATGTTCCCTCTCGTCGAGTCTCTCATTGTAATCCTCTCTCTCTCTCTCTCTCTCTCTCTCTCTAGGTATATACATACACACACACGCATATATGTTACATACTTGTGCAAACGTGTTCTCATTTCCGTTTCTTCATTTTTTTTTTCTGGTTTGAAGGATCGAAAGGTTAACAATTCATTTACTAGGCGAGGTTCCATGATCTACACCAAGACTCCTACTAGACAATCCTTGTCCCGAAAAGTACTCTCCCTCTCTATTTTACAAATTGATCATAATTATGTATTTTCTTAACGTGTAGCTACATGTTTGGCCTTGAATTTTCTTGTTGACTTTAATGCTCTGCAATTATGTGAGTATGTTACTTCATTTGGAATCCTTGTTTGAATGTTCTTGATTAATTGTATGCAATTATGCGCAATTACTTCACTGGACATATTTCATCTTGAAAAGGATCTTACTTTCACCAGCTTTGCACCAAGTGTATGTGTAATTTCTTTTTCTTTAGGGGGCAACAAATCTTGATGCCTTTTCAATTATAAATATTTTTTTTCTGTGGATTTCAACTTGATTGATTTACTTTCGTTTTTAATTCATTTCAAATCCAATACTTTATGTATGTGTATGTTGTATAAAAGGTGTTTGAAGTCAATAACCGTATGGTGTATGAGTGGCAGAACTGATTAATAAAAACTGACCGGTTTTGGGGTACAATTCCCGGCTGAACCAGGGTAACATGGGACAGAAATTTATTTTCCCTTCTCGATATTGAATTAGCTTTACTACGTTTGGTGGAGACTTTGTTCTAGCCTGATTTAACTGGGTTTGACCAGTTGAACCACTAGTGTCCTTGTCATGGTTTGCTTCCTTCATGCAGTTTCCCAAACATCAGCTAAATGAACCAACTAATTGTACTTTTGTATCCTACCAATCTTGACTTCAAGTTTAACCAGGGATTTGTGTATTTATTTTATCTTTTTGTGCTGCATCGTTGAGACGCTCCACCAAGTTGAATTATAATCTATTGTTTTCATAATTACTTTGATCCTGTATGTTAAATTTATGTCTGTTTCTGCCTTATCTCTGAACATATTCTTACCCCGCTGAAGCCACTTTTCAATTGGGGTAATTTTTTAATGGTATGCATAGACAATATATGGATGATGACCTTTCTTTTTAATGCATCTAAGATGATTGATCCTAGAGGGAGGAATGCAGCTCAGTCTATGCCCATGAAAAAGAAAAAGGACCCTGGAGACAAGGAACAAGGTAAGTATGTTAGCAACAATCAAGATGGTGATGGATTTTCAATCTATTCCTCAAAGAATTTGGGTACTGAAAAGGACATGGTAATGTTGAGGGAACAAGTGGAGGATATGCGGAAGAAGTTATTGGAGAAAGATGAACTTTTGAAATCAGCTGAGGTTTTGCAGAGCCAGATGAATTCTGTCCACGCGAAATTCAATGAACTGAAACAAGAAACTGAAGAAAAGAATTCCCTAATTGAGGCAACTCAACATCAACTTTATGATACTAGGGTGCGAATCAATATTTTTGTCTTTCATATCGTAGTGGATGCCAAATTGCTTCAGTCATTTTATCTTTATTGCATTGATGCAGTAATAATTTGATTCAATTCCTTGCAGAAGCTACTGATGTGGATACTAAAGAAAAATTATTCATTAATGTTCATCATTCTGTGTTTATTCCACATCCCCTCCTTGTAACGGTTTCAGCCCCTTCATCACAGATTAAGCTTGCAGACAAGCAAGCTGCTCTGGAGAAGACACAGTGGGAAGCAATGACATCAAATAAAAGAGCGGAGAAGCTTCAAGAAGAGTTAAATTCTGCCCAAGGAGGCATTTCATCACTTATGATGTTATTTGATGAATTAACGAAGAATGATTCTGCTACAGTTGCCGAAGACTATGATGTCAAACCTTATTGTTTAGACTATCTTCAAGATTTGGTAAGCTTGCACCTTATAAATGCTCAATCTGCTTACCCAATTTTTATTGTTTCATTTAATCCCAAAATTTGTTGAGAGTTTCACTTTATATGCATATTAGAACATGTATAAAGGGACTGCAATCATCAAGAATATCTTTACCTTTATACCTTGCTTGTAATTTATGTAAACGTTACTTCTCCGTACAGGATGATTTAGATGACATGCAGATGATAAAAATGGAAGAAGCAAGACAAGCTTATATTGCTGCTATCGCTGCTTTGACAGAAAAACGAGATGAAGAGTCTCTTGCTGCTGTTAACTTTGCAAGGCTACATCTTCAGTCGTTTGTGTTTAGATCCGATAGTTTGAATTTGGGGAAGGACACTTTCGAATAATGGAGGTTTACGAGACTCTTATGACATTGTTCCTCACTAGCTTCAGCATGCTCTATATAATTATAGATGTATCTGTAAAGATGACTTGTTTCGAGTTTGGTGGGTTGCCTTTCGTATCTGTTTCGATGAATTGTATTTTAATTCGTTTTAACTTTTGTTTGCGATTCTCTTTGTGCAAATGAACCAGTACCTTCAGAAATTCATATTTAAGGTTTTGTTTCATTTCTTGTTTGAAAAGGCCGAAACAAGAGTTGAATAATAAACAACCAGCTTTAACACATCAACTAATCAAATAGTAATTTATTATAATTTAATTTCAATTTAAACATTTTGATACGTTTAAAAGGGATCTTATTGTTTTAAAATTTCAAGTCTTATCATATGTATATCTTAGGGGCAATTTTACTAAAAAAAATTTAAAAAATTAAAAAATTTCTCTCCTTTCTGTTTGTCAACCTAGGCTAAAGAGTTACTGCCACCTAAAAATTGAAAGAGTACACAGACTTAAGGTTATACGATTCATATCCTTACTCTTGACATTCAGTCAAGGGTAGGTTTTCAAATAGTGTATATGTTGAGAAGCAAGATGTGATCTAATCTCGGGTGTAGACAAAAATCGAAATTTTTATGATTTTTAATTTAAATTTTAATAATTGAATAACTTGAAAAATATTAATCATAAAAGCAATTGAATCGTATCTTATTCAAATTCCTACCAAAATCTTTTCATTAGGTGTCAACCACAAGCTATCCAAGTGTCTGGCTTGTAATGACATCTACAAAGTAGAGACAAAGAACGATTAAGCCGGAATGCTAGGTCACTAACATTTATTTCCTATAAATAGAAAAAATACTAGTTTTTTTTATTAAAAACTAAATATTGTAATTGTAATTAATATCAAACTCTAATTATAACTTAATTCGATTGTAATAAATTAAATATCTTATATTTAATTTATGAAGTTTCTCAAACTTCACAATTAAGTTTAACTTAATTTAAATTAATTTTCTCTTTTTAACAACTCTTTATATATGAACCATTGGATTCCTAATATATTGACAATAATTATAAATTATAATTCTAATTGGCAGTTAAAATATCTTTGATTCTCTAATAAAATAATATATAATTATATATTAAAATTGATATCTAACAACATGTCATGATTATTTAAATATTAGGAATGTCAACGTAGTTTGACTCTACCTGTCAATACATGGTTATAATGCATAATTTAATCATTTCATCATCTAAAGTTCCAATTGAATATAGAGTATGGATAAGTCTAAGAATCCATTATACAATATAAGTAATATTCCATTTAGGGTCCTTAATTGAGTTAGTTTAATGAACTTATTCTTTAATAAGCACTTATGCGTTTGTTTAGGTATCTTCATATATACTTTAATTTATGAGATGAATTATTTTTTATAAGACATAAATATAATATATTCTAGTTTTATCATTTTATCAATATCTTATATTGATGAAACTGCAACTAGAAACAATTTAGTAATAATACATTAATGCAAATTGAATATTATAATTATGAACTGATCATAATTTTAATAATACAATAATTATTCAAAAGATTTTACCTTTATTATTAAAACATCAAATGTAATAAACAAAAATATGTAAAGATAAATAATATATTTATTAAATAAAATAATAATGTTATACATAAAATTACAACCAAACGATTGGTTGTAAGGGCATAAATAACAATCACCTATTTGCACAAAGGTCAATTGCCTATGTATCTAATACGATATCCATCCATATAACAATCATGTCTCTTTTGAGATAATGACTTAGTGAGAAGATTTGCAAGATTCACTTCAATGGGAACTCGCTTCAATGTTATGTCTTTCTACTCTACTATCTCCCTAATCAAGTGGAATTTCTTGAGTATATGTTGGACTGTTGATGAGACCTTGGCTCCTTTGCCTATGTAATGTCACCATTGTTGTCATAGTACAATACTACTAACTCAACAATGCTAGGAACCATTAAAAGTTTAATGGTGAACTTCTTGATTTAAATTGCTTCCTTTTTCACCTTTAACATGGAAATGTACTCTACCTCAGATGTAGAATCCACAATGATTGGTTGTTTAAAACTTTTCCAACTAATCACACCACCATTCAAAGTGAAGATGTACCCTCACTATGATATATTATTATCTAAATCATACTAAAAACTAGCAATTGAATACCCTTGAACTCTTAGTTCTACTCCTCTATAGACCAAGAAAACATTTTTAGCCCTTCTTAGGCACTTTAAGATGTTTTTTATAGCCATCCAATGAGCATCACCAAGATTTGCATGAAACTTGCTCGTTATGCTTAAAGTATAGGAGACATCTGGTTTGGTATATAACATCATATACATGATTGATCTAATTGTCAAAGCATTTGAAATACAATCTATTTTATTTCTCTCTTCTTGTGTCTTAAGGTAAATATTCTATGAGAAAGAAATCCTATGCGACATGGTTAAGAATCCTATATTAGAATTCTCTATACTAAACTTCTTTTTGCAGTTTGTCTATGTACATGGATTAGGATAAGTCAAGCAACCTCTTTGATCTATTTTTATACATCTTTATTCCTAAAATATAGGTAGCTTCTCCCAAATATTAGTTATGGAGAAATTCTTAGATAGCCAAACCTTTACATACTGGAGCATTAGTATATAGTTTCTAGCCTCTTTACCAGCTAAGGGCAAGGTTGCGTACTTGTGAACCTCTTTAAATCTCGCATCTTAATGGAATTTCTACTAGGATGTTATTATTATTATTATTATTATTGTTATTATTGGCATGTCGTTTCCAATCAACAATTTTTCATCCATATATAGCACTAAGAAAATGACTACACTCCTACTAACCTTCTTATGGACATATGGTTCATCAACATTTTTTATAAAATCAAACTCTTTGATTATCTAATCAAAATGAATGTTCCAACATGATGATGCTTAATTAAGTCCATAAATAAACTTTTGCAACTTTCATACTTGATTAGGAATCTTTTGGATTAAAAACCTTCAAGTTGTGTTATATACATATCTTCAACAAAATTCCCATCGATAAATATTACTTTGACATCCATTTTCCATGTTGCATAATCATGATGTGTAGCTATAGCCAATAAGATTCTTATGAATTTAAGCATAAATAATAATAAAAATGTTTCATCAAAATCAACTTGTTGATTTTTTTGGCAACTTCTTGCCACTATCTTTGCTTTGTACATATGTACATTACCATCCATATCAATTTTTCTCTTCAAAACCCATTTGTGTCCTATAAGTACAATACCATCAGTAGCTTCCACCAAAATCCATACCTGGTTAATGTACATGGATTTCATTCTAAATCTCATAGATTTATGCCATTTTAAAGAGTCAATGTTAGAAATTGCTTTTTTTAAAAGTAGTAAGCTTATCATCTATGAGTGATATATATATGTAGATCTAATCTAATAGGGGATGACGTATCCTACTAATGTGTCATGGACTATGTGTCTTTTGAACCCTTGGTTGTACATCATATGTATCAACTTAGGGATATGGTTCCATCTGGATGTGAATTTATGGTTTTGGAATACCTCACTCATTTTAGGGATGTAACATGTCTTAAAACAAAACTTGTTACTCAAGAAGATGATAAAATTGATATTTGACAATATATTTCAAATATTCTATAAATTTACATCTATTTGACTTAACTTGAAGCTTATTAGATGTTGCATGCTTTACATAAGCATCACATCCCCAAATCTTTAGCTATGTTAAGTTTGGTCTACTACTATTCCATTTCTCTTATGGAGTATTGTTAATTGGTTTAGATGGGATTCTATTCAAAAGGTAACCAGTAATTTCAAGGGCATGTCCCCAAAAGGAGACATGAAAGGTTGCATGACTCATCATGGAATGTACTATATCTAATAGAGAATAGTTTCTCCTCTCAGACACTCTATTATATTGTGGAGCTTTAGGAGGAGTCCTTTATAAGAGAATTCCATTCTTTTTTAAGTAACCAGGAAAATTATGGTCTAAGTATTCACCACCTAGATCATATCTAAGTGTCGTAATACTTTTACTAGTTTATTTCTCAACCTTAAGTCTAGATCCTCTGAGCTTTTCAAATGATTCAAAATTTTGTTTCATTAAGTACACATAACCATATCTATAATGATCATTTATAAATGTAATTAAATATGATTATCCACCTCTAGCACAAGTAGGCATCGGGTCATATACATCTAAATGTATAAGCTTTAGTAATTCACTATCATACTCTCTCTTTCCAGTAAAGGGTAGTCTGGTCATCTTTCCAATCAAACAACATATACAAGTTTCATATAATTCATAATAAAAAAGATCCAAATATTCTTCTTTATGTAATTTTGTGATTCTAGTTTTATTAATATGACTTAACCTATAATGCTACAAATAAGATGGATTTGGTCACTTAACTTTCTCTTCTTGATGTTTATATTAAGGATTGACCTTTTAAGATCTAATTCATACAAACCATTTATAAGTAATCCATCTCTATAATAAAAATATTTTTAATAAAATTTTTATTAATAATAAAGAAAAATTCATTCAAATTTAAATAAGAAATGGAAATGATGTTTCAATTAATAACTAGAAAATAATAGCAATTATTTAGTTCTAGTTCAAACTTAGAAGACAAAGCTATACTATAAGTTCATACAGCTAATGCAATAACTCTTGCTCCAGATGGCTATGGTGTTACACAAGAAAGCCTGTTGGCCAGTAGAAATAGAGTAATGTAATTAACAAAATTTGACGCTTGTATGCAAAACTTTCCATTTTGTAAGGGAAGGTAGGTTGCTTGACATACTGTTACAGTGACTCTATATAGGATCAATCTTCTTATCACATTTTCTAACTTGTAGGTCCACTTTACCTTTTCTTAACTATCTGCTCTTTGTTAACATCTGCATCTCATTATAAATATGAGAACTACGTCCAATATACAATACCAAGAACATAGAACATAACTAGAAAGATTGATCTTAATTATAAACATATTTATAGACGTAACTTCCTTAGGCTTCTTATCTTTTAGGGTAACATGATAAGCTTTGTAGTTCCTTTTCTAATGTCCATCAATTTCACAATGAAAACAAGTGGCCTTATCATTGTTTTTCTTTTTGACATCACCTTTTGACTTTACTACTTTAGTAGAAGCCTTATGTTTATTGTTATTATTCTTCTTAGAGCCCTTTTTCTTGCTCTTAGAAGAATCCAAAACAAGAACATAACTGGTTCCTTCTTAAGCCACCTCTTTACAGTCTTGAGAGCATTTAATAGTTTAAGCAATGACATATCCATTTGAATTATTTGGAAATTCATAACAAACTATGAAAAGTTCGAATTAAGAGACTATAGCACCATATTAACGCTTAAGTCACGATCCATGACAAAACCTAATTGGCCTAATTTTTTTTAATATAACCAATCATCTTCAATACGTATAGTTCTACTAAAGATCCTTCTACCATCTTGCATTGAAATAATGCTTCAGAGAACTGATATCTCTCCACCTTACTTTGTGTACTAAACAAATCCTTAAAATGCAAAATTATAGGAAAATCATCCATGTTCTTATACTGCTTTTGAAGCTTTGGAGTCATATTAACTAACATCACACATGCAGCTTGTTCAACATTATTAATATAATGTTGATATCTCCCCCAAAACTCATCAATCGTATCCAAACTAGGCTCTAATAGAACAATAATCTCAAGAAATTATGGTTTCTTTTCTTGCATGAGAACAATTCTCAAGTTAGGAAATCGGTCTAAAAAATTAAGTCCAGTTAGTTTGTTAACATCTGTTAGACCCTTGAGTCTTAATAGCAAAATCGGGTAGGCAGTGAGCCTTGATTAATTTTTCACACTCGAACGATAGAACAAGGCAAAGACTTACGAATAGTTGAGAAAAATAGTCATTGTCAAATGTTGGCATGCGTTGGTACACATTGTTGGAAATCTTTGAAGAGATGCAAGATTCGGATGTGAGAACAAAAGATAGCTTAAGATGGACCATGGGTTGACAGTTAACTGGATCACCTATATGTGGGAGACATGTGAGAGCTTTAAGGACTTAACGTGTACTCAAATAGATGAAGCATGACTAATGGACTTGATATGGGTCAACATTAAATTGAATCAATGTGCTATGAAAGGATTTAGGCTTAAATGACTCATCATCAATGGATATAGATCAAAGGGAGATCTTGGATGATGTGACAGATAAGTTCACAGTAGATATACATCAACTTTAAGAGATAAAGACCATGTGGGAACATCATTTGAAGATAGTAGAGTTCTTTATAGATATGGATGTATCTTTCCTAATTAAATGTAATATCTTATCTTATTAGTCGTGATATAGATAAATCCTATCAGATAGAGTTCTATTTGGATGGGATGTCATCCTAGTAGTTAGTTTGGTGTAATCCGATTATGATAAAATGTGATCTAGTTAGTTCAGTTTAATTAAGATTATGGGTTCAATTAGGATTATGGGTTGTAAAGTTAGAGGAGCCTATAAATAGCTTATTTGAGTCTTGCTCATCGAGAAGAGAGATTGAGGGGAAGGGAACACATTAAGAAAGAACATTCCTTTGTATACTTTTTGGGGAAGTAATAAATGTTGGTTTTTATCGTAGATCTTATGTGTTTATTGTTGCCTATGATTATTTAATTCTTTTGTAGTATTTTTGCTTGAGTGTGAGAGTTAAACACTTCAAGAGTCATGAGGTATTTATTAGAGAATAGGATTTTATTGGTCAACGATCATGTCGGAAGGTTGGGTATTGCTTAAATGGACCTAAGTGAGATAGCCGTGCAAAGAAATAGGTGCAACTTTGGTATAAGTTCGATGTCTAAGAAAATTTTTGTAAAAACATCCATGATGCTCCTTAGCGACAGATTGGTACTCAGCTTTTCTAACAATGAAAAGACATAAAAGTGCAAGTACTATTTTATGCCATGAAACGAAACAAAATAAGGACTTTAATAAGTATTTGACTACTACTATTTTATTCAAAATAATTGCCTTTACTGTTAAATTGAGAATTATCAAATAATTTCTTAGTGGGCTAGGATCCCATTCAAACTGAGTTACTGTTGAGTTACTCAATAAAGCAACTCAATTTGAATTAAGTAGGTAACAACTTTATCAATTACATCTTATGTGACTCTTAGATCCGTTAGACGACAACTCATTGCTAAGATATATCTTATATATTATTCATAACATTGTTTTTAAATTCATATGATCATGAGTCACTCATCCAGATCATATAAATTTAGTTAAGTAAAAATCAGTATTTTAAGATAAAATATATTCGAGCTAAAGGGTGTCTTTAGTTACTTACAAGTTTTATAATAAACAAAACTCTGATTTTATTCTTAAATAATAGAAGATAACTATTATTTTCTTAATGTGTACCTAATATTTAATTGAGAGATTTATAATTTCAAAATTTTATGTCTCATAAAAAATATAATCTCATTATATTATTAATGTATAACATAAACAAATTATTCATTAAAAAACTTTGCTTAATTCTAATTATTTATTTAATAATTAATTTAATTTAATAATTCAACCCTTTGAAAAATTAAACTAAATTCTAAAATATTTCTAATGAAATAACCTTTGAAAACAATTGTCAAACAATTAGAAAATACTTTTTAAGATTTATTAGGAATTTAAATCAATTTAATCTCAATTAAATCAATTTAAGTAAAAAAGAAGGTTTAAAATACATAAAAATTAAAATAAAAATACAATGGCGACTGTTAGTTGCAAGCATAATGTTTCTGTTAGGCGCATGCACTAAGATGTCCCTACGTGGGGTGCATAGAGGGTTTCGGTTATGTTTTTGAGTCGCCACCTGCTCATCTTCGCTCCCATCCTCACCTTGTTGCCTCTAACTATAAGGCTCTCCCTTTCTGTCGACGTGGGGATGACTTCTTGCCCCTGTCGCCACTGGCTGGCATCTCCACCAGCGACTGCAGTTGTTGGGTGGATGTACCGCCCTTGATTGGCGGTATGGATGAGAGTCTCATCCATCAACCAACTCGTCTAAATCAAACTCAAGCATACCAAAAAGTGATTCGAGCACAAAGCTAGGGGGACATGCATTTTTGTTCTCGAGATTTAATTCATCACATAATCTCAAACAAGAAGAATATTCTATTGTATGTTCTCTTATCTGATTCAACACTGATTCAGAGCCATAAAACTTGTGGGAGAAATTCTGGTTTTTTAGATTCAACAAAATTTGAAGACCAAATCAGAGGAAGCATGCAATCATTTTTCTTAAACATATGCCATGGTTTATATTAGGCTAGATTTTACTTACGTTACTAGTCAAATTAGCAAGCGCACGATGAAACCTAGCTTTTAGTTACGTTACTATTCAAATTAGCAAGTGCACGATGAAACCATGATGATAGCATTAGGAAGTAGCCAAGTGGATGTTTTAAGTAGTTAAAAGGTACAATAAACTATGAGATTGTGTTTATCAATAAAAAAGGTGATCCTTTAATTGTGTGATATTTGGATTCATGCCATGCAAGAAACAAATAATACAAGGTCTACTGCAAGCTACGTTTTTTTCTCCTATAGGAGAGCCTATTTGTTATAAGCTAATGATTCATTCTGTATTTGCATTATCTATAATCGAATTAGAGTATATGGTAGTGACAGAGGTTGTTAAAGAATCATTATTGCTTATAGGACTAATGAAGGAAGTGGTCTAATTAAACAATTACCAACTCTTAATGGACAATAAACCTAATCAAATTCATTATGAATAGTAATATATTATTTATCAAATGATTTAATATATCTTTATCTTTAGATCTAGAGTGCTTAATCTCCTATTGCATGAATTGTATATCTCCTTTCAGTCCTTCATACAACTCTTAAGAATTAATCTATAATGGTCAGATATAAATTCAATAATGAAGATCATATAGAATAAATTCAATATATAGATAATGATGCTTTAATAATTGAAATATCCTATATAAGTTAAATCCCTAACCCTAAATTGGGATTTAGTTGACAATATAATAAAGAAAACCAATAATAGATCAGAAAGAAAAAAAAAAGAACTAATTCTCATGGATCTTAAAATATTGATGTTCTTGATTCAATCTCCCTTTTCCCCCCCTCAAAGTTCATCCTATCTTGTCCCAAGATGCTCTAATTTGGCTCCTTCTTCCTCTCCTCTGACTCACGTCCCTCTTTATTCTTTTATAACACAAAACCCTAAAATTTTTGTAAAAGATACGATCAACACTGAACGTTGTTGGTTTTATGTTGATTAATAGTTCTTTTTAGATTTTTTATTAACAAATCACTGTCAACATATATAGGCTAGGAGCTTGATTTGATGTTTAGCCTATGTTAGGTTAGTAACACCTTAAATCGTGTGCCCAAATGTTCATCTTGGAAAATATGGGTCTTAAAAGTATTAATAAGGGTTTGTGTATATGCCGCGTTGAAGAATACATGTTCCTATTTAAGACATATTTGGTCATGTGGAAAATTCTCTAAGATACAAAATGCACTAAGGTGGAACGTAAGTGGGAGACTATACCATGTTTTCGAGTTTGAGAACATGGGCCCATATTGGTTCCAAGTTCCTCTAAAATCAGACCAAAATTTCTGTAACTTGACTTTAACAAGAGTTTGTTTTTATATTAACATATTATTGGTAATGAAAGAATAACTTGTTGCTTTTTTTGTTACAAATTGTTGTATAAAAAAACACTTTATTGCCTTATAAAGACTTAAATTATTGCAATATCCATTCAACATTGTTACTATAGTTTGAAACAACTTTATTGCCTTGGTCAAAATTTTAAGCAACATTATTCATTTTCTTGCCTAATAAAAAACTTTGTTACCTTACACCCTTAACAATGCCACTTATTAAACGATATGAATTATGATGTCTTAATAAAAAGACAATTGTTTTTATATGCTTTTATCTATTGCCTAAAGTTCTTTTTGCTGCAGTGTATTAATATAAAATTGTTAAATTTTAAAAGAGAAATATTTTTAATATTATGAATTTAATAATTTATGTCAACAATAGTGTTAACCTAATAAAGTCTCTCTTTTGTTACTCTTTTTCTTTTAAGATGAAGACTACTATGTTATATTTAAAAAATAGTAAGACAATCCTTGTGAAAGAATATTAAATTCTATTCTTCTTACTAAATTGGATTTTTTATAAAATAATTTCATTTTTACAAAATTAACTAGAGTTTATGATAAATTTGTGATTTGAATAAACTAAATTTTATTAGTATTATAGTTTGAGATTTTTTTACATCATATTAAATTGAATGATGCCATATTTTTTATTTTGAAAGATTTTGTTTTAAACGCAATAACATTTAAGTTATTTGAGTTTTATAAGAGTTGAACCATTTTAAATTTGAATGTAAATAAGATTGAAATAAATGTAACATGATTCATAATATAAGAAATAAGCTCGACCTCAAAGTTATTACTTTATTTACGAAGAATTTTATCACAAATAAGTTTCTGATTCTACATTGAAAAAGAGAGAAAATGACTCATATTATATAAACATATGTGTGTGTGCGTGTGTATATTTATATAACTGATAAGATAAAAGATGATATCTTATTTTATGTACGAGTTTGTTTGAGTTTGATTTGGTTTATGTTCAAGAAATTGCGCTTCTCAGATTCAATAAATTGTAATGGAAAACAGATTAACCAATAAAAAATGTAATAAATTTAACTCTCATGCTCCTACCTATAAATCAAAGTAAATGAAAGTGAGCAATTAAATGCTTCATATATCTTTAAAAAGTTAAAAATATCTATAATTCAAGATGGAGGAGAGTGAGTTAAATAAAGAGTAGGATATATGGTAGTGGCTTCTCGAATAAAATTATCAGTTCTTGATTATTCGTGACAAGATTTAGATGAATTTGATTTGAGACGAAGTAGATTGGATAACTTATTTAGATGAGAAAATTGATAGTGGTATGAAATTTGAGTTATTTCATATAAAATGAGAAAATTGTGGCTTAAGTATAAATCTAGTTAATTACAAATTTTTGTGATTCGGTAAGAAATTGGTGTGTTATAAAGTAGCCTCCGTTATACTATACATCATTTTAAAGATTATATTAAGGTAAATTATATTTTGAACTTTATTTAATTTTTTAATATTAGTTAAAATCATAAATTATACTAAATAAATATTTATAATTTTAATTTATTATAAATATAATTTGTAATTTATTCTATCCTTACGTTGTTGAGATGGAGTGCCACATAATCAAGTTCAATTTCACGTTAGCGTACATGTGGATTGTAATAATTATTATTTATTAACTAAATACACGAATAAAATAATAAAATGGACAATTAAAATTATTTACAATTGCTTTTGTAAGAAAATTTTCAATTAAAGTTATTTACAATTGATTTTGTAAGAAAATTTTCTATCATATAGGTAAATACAATCTTTAAAAAACATATGCATCATTGATCAACCCCTTATTCGGATTTGATTATATTCCACAGGTTAAAGGATTTCTTAAAAATATTTGTTTTGATAAGCTTAATGTTAATCTTCTGAAAAGAAAATACTTAAAAGAGATAGTTTGTAATAAGGAAACAAATTTTTTCAAGATATCCTTTAACCTGTGGAACATATTAATATATAATGTCATTAACTATATTTTAACATCTAATGATAATGAAAGGTCACACCTATTAAACTGATCAGCTATGTCCTTTTATGATCATCTCCCACTCACATATTATGGGTTTAATTAATAAGATTTTTGCTTGTTCTCATACTTATCTAATAACCCATGTGTCTAGTATATGATGAGAGCTCATACTCATATATCTATCAAGAATATATGACGTCTCAATTAATGAATTGATCTTTGAGTAGATTTTCTATGTTATACCTTAGGTCATATCTTGCAGTTAATCTCTTTTGATCTCACCTATTTTATTGTGTTATAAATTATTCAAATCTCTTACTTAAAATACGAAAGTTTGTTATTTAAGTTGGAAATCAAAAGTTGACCCTTCTTTGTTCTCAATTATCTTGAATTAATTTTAATTTTCTTTCCTAGAATTTTCTCATAAAATTGTATCAAACATAATCTTTTAGTAACATTCTAAAATAGTAAGCCTTAAATTTAATTCTTAAGAATTAGACAAGAGTCCTAAGGATATAGTTAGAGGTTAACTTACTTATAAGGTCTCACACAATATAAGTTGAGATCTTTTAACTTACATTAATCCCTTTTATAATCCTTTTTTTCACATATGGTAAGAGTCATGTACTATGGTATTAACTCCTATTAATTTGAAGCATACGTCTTTTATAAATACAATACTATATAGATGTTGGTTCATACATATTTAATGTATAACCGGAGTTCACTTATCTACTTTTAACTTTGCCTTTTAGAACTTATAGATGGAAGTTTAAGACAGATATGGTGATCATATAATCGCTCCAAATCAATTTACTTTTTGCTTATCATTTAAGCCGTCATTCATGATTTAAGTTTCTTACTTTATCTCTCTATTATCACCTTGACAATAAGTTTAAAACTTGCCTTTTCTCAAGTCATTACAAAGATTGGAGTCAATTGCTTATATGAAAAGGACAATCTTTTATATGTTTGACATACTCTTTGATTTATACGAAAAATATGTCATAACCATATTTCAAAATGAAGTACTACGTAATCTTATTACTTAATAAATAATGTCAACTCATATTTGTATCTAAACATGATAAAAAAAAATTGGATGAACATACATGGAGAAATGTTAATCAACTACATTTTAATATTTATATAATCCTAGTGACTTCACTTGTCCAAGAAATCAGTTATGTCATTGGGTTTGCCACCATATCTCGTGTAGATATATACTTTATGTTCACTTCTCCTCGTATAACTATATCTTTCATATAATTACACTTGGTATTTATATGCTTAGTCTTACAAAGAAAATTAGGGTCTTTTTTATATAGGTGATTGTTGCTTGACTATCACAATTGATTGTTAATGGATCGGTCTCATTTTGAATGACCCCTAAATAAACTAAGAATTGTCTAAGTAACACTATTTCTTCTACTATTGCTACAAATATTATAAATTGAACTTTTATTATGGATAGAGCAACACATGATTATTTCTTACTTTTTCATAATATAGCACCATTGCTAAGTAGGAAAACATATCCAGAGGTAGATTTTCTCTTATCTATATCTCCTCCCCAATTTACATCTGTATACCATTATATACATAGGTCGTTGCCTTAATAACATAACATTACTACTTTTTAATTTGTTTGTCTGAGATTTGACTGATATATACTCATCATTATAATAATGTAACAAATGTCTGGCCTTGTACACATCATGACATATACGAGACTTCCAATTGTACTGGAGTAAGGAATTTTCTTTATTTGTTCCCTTTCTTGTGGCATAGATAGGCAAAACTTCTTACTAAGACCTTCGCCTTTATCAATATGATTATCTATTAGTTTGGAATCCTGTATATGGAATCATTCTAAACTCTTTTGAATATAAGTTGCTAAAGAAAGTGAAAATAATCTTTTTAAACAATCTCTTGAAATGTTAGCCCCAAGATTGTATGTAGCTTCACCCATAATTTTCCTCTCAAGTTCAGATGACAACCAAAATTTGAGTTGCTTAATAAAGGAAATTATAAGCAATCAAAATGACATCCATATATAAAGATAAAATCACAAATTTATCTTTGGATCTTTAATGGTCTTCATTAAAAATATGAAATGATTACGTTATAATAACGTATATACTACTCCCTTAAAAACTAATTGAGACTACAAATTGATTTCAATAACTAAGATACTTTATATTCTTGGCCTGTCTCAATGAACCATTTAAAAAAACAATATTTACATCCATTTAATATAATTTAAGATCTAATCTAGTTATTATAGCCAAGATTAGACGAATGGAAGAAAATCTCAAAACAAGTGAAAATGTCTTATCGTAATCGATTCCCTCTCATTAAGTATATCCTTTCTCCATAAGGTGTGCTCTATATCTTTTTATTTTAGTTTGAGACCCCATTTGTTCCCTATAGCTTTACATCCATTAAGGACATTAACTAAGTCCCATACTAGATTTGAGTTTTAAAAGGTTATTCCTTCTTTTATTACTTTCATCCATTTTTCTTTAGTAAGACCATTAAGAGCCTCATGTACATTCCTTGCTCATTATCTATTTGCGGGATAATTATGTGAAATTTCCCTTTTATTTCAATGGCATCGAGGAATCATGCCACAATTACTTCTAGGTAAACGTGGTTTATGATAAAAAAAATTTGTTAATATTTTGATTACTTCCACTTGGATGAAATACAATAGGTAAACTTTTAGTAGGTTGTAATCTTTAGTGTTCTTGAGTTATTCTTTAAGCTCTAGATTACTCGTACTCAAATAAAGTCTCTTTTTCATGATTCCTAGTAATATAATAATTATAATCAAAGGGTCTTTTCCTATTTCACCCTACTTTGGAAAGTCAGTCTTTAAGAATGTGACATCTTGTGATTCAAATTTAGTTACTCCTTCATTACCTCATTCACTTATGAACACAGATCCTTTTGACTATTTAAAGTATCTAATAAAGATACTTTTCTTCCCTCTTTGGCCTAGTTTTCCATATATATGAGAGAGATTATGAACGTTGGCAGCACATCCCCATGGTCTTAAATGTTCGATGATGGTTTTTCTTTCTATCCATAACTTATACAGAGTGTTCATAACTAATTTTTTGGGCATTTGATTAAGTATATAAGTGACTGGAAGCAATTCATCACCCTAATAGGTTATTGGTATATTTGCTTATGCCATCATGGACCTAATGTAGCGCCCCCTCACCGTAGGGTACATATCGGGACGCCCGAGGGTCGCTCCGACACGTATCCCACGATAAAGGTGCACTACCAGAAAATTCCGCTAATAATCCATATGGCATCG
>JAOTIZ010000007.1:13875926-13886499 GCA_027123425.1 Erythroxylum panamense | reverse complement strand
TTTTGCAGGAACCTTCGAATCGGAGACAGTCAATCCCATAGATCCAAACGGCAACGTGCAGCCTCGCCGCGATCAGGCTGAACCAGGTTCCTTCGCGGCCTCTGATTTGTTGTTTTACAGAGTTCAGTTCGGCTTCTTAAATTCAATTCTTTGCTCGTTGATATTCAACATTTCCTCCTTGAGAACTGATGCGTTAGAGATTAAAGGTCTTACAAAGGGTTCCAATTCTTTTAAATGTACACGAGGAAATGTTTGTGGCTGGTCGTCTTTCGAGTGACTGGCAAAAGCACGGGTCGTAAATCAAGTTGTGCGTGTTTTCGGAAAGCTAGTCAAGAATGATATCTGTTGGTTAGGTTCTAAATCGCTCTTGGGCTTTCAAAAACTATTTCTAACGCTCTTGTTATATTTATGAATGTCCATTATTCCGTCACAATTGTTTGAGGTTTTATACGAAATACAAGTACTAAGTTGAATTGTGTGAGCATTTTCATTATTAACTATAATTAAATGCCGGTTGATATGTCGCCATTCATATACTCAAGACATCAACCATTCCGAAAAGTAGTATTTTCGAGGATGTGGAATATCAACAATTATAAAGGCAATATATTATTATAAATTATTATCATCACAAAAGTTGTTTAAATTGAAATAATAATCACCATTAAATGTAAAGATAAAGATAAAATAACTCATGAGGGAGAATATCAAAGTTAAATTAGTTAATATTTATTTTCAAATGTCATGTTTGCCCAGATATTTTATTCTACTTCAACAAGCACAGCCACACGGCCATGATAACATTCAACAATCATGAACAAATTTTACATAACACATGAAATAGCCAAGTTGAAAGAAAACATAAAACAATCGTAGAGCCAACACAAAGGACGTTCCACGAGAGGTGAAACATTTGGTGAATTCAACCGAGTCGACCATTTGCGTAAACATCGCCGCATGGCAATGTTGCTCGCCCTCCTCACGCAATCAGTCCTAGCCCTGATGCCATTGTCAATAGATCAGTTAAATATCTTAACCTCACATACTTTGATTTTTTATTTCAATTATTATATTTTAAAAATTATTACTTATAAGACAACGAAAATTTAAAAAAAAAAAAAAAGCTGTCTCGCAATTAAGGTTTGAATACCGTGAAAAAGCCCGAACCCTTCAACTTCTCCTCCATGATTTGGTTCAGACGAGCTGCCATTTCAGCAGTTAAGTAGTTCTCCCAATCTCCTACCTTACCCTTCCTGAAGAATGCATTGTTTTTTATACTAATACCTGAGCCAGAGCGATGCTCGCCATTTTTATTCACCTCCAGGTTGCTCAGATTCTCAAAATCACACATGTCTATGATCTTTTGGACTACTCCTGTTTCCTCTTCAGTAAAAGGGTAGCCAATGAACTCAGCTAATTTCTTCACGTAGAAGGTTGTTTCTTTCTTCAACTCCTCGAACTTCAAGATCAATATCCTTTCTGGGAACTCTAGGCTCGCCCTCCAGTACCCTAAAACGTGGTCCCAGCAAGGTCCATAGTTCATAATCCCTTTGCAGTACATCTCAAAAGCCTCTTCTAAACGAAGAGGCTCAGCGTTTTCGGAAGAAAGCTTCTTCGCCATGAAGAACCAGTATGAAACAAATGCGTCCCTGGGGTCTCTGCATATGTAAACTATCTTACAGCCCGAGTTAGTAACTGATGTAGGCAAAGAAGTGTATGGCATGTGCGTAGCTACTAGTGGCATTTCCATGTCCCTGTTGTTCGAGTTCTCTGAAAGATCAAACTCAATGAAAGGTATGCAATCATGGGGCAGCTTCTTGAGCAAAGGGCTAGTCGAGTCATCAAACCTAGCTCGAGTGACGATGGCAAAAGTAAGGGCCTTGAGCCAAGTTGTACCGGCTTTTGGGCAACTCGTCAACAAAATGTCAGTGGGTTGTGGTCTGAAATGCTCTTGAGCGGACATGATTCCTGCCAAGAAATGTTCATGGTACCAAAAGCCCTGGTAATGGTAGAGATTATTGACCCCGTCCCAACCTTTTTCTCTTGGAAAAGTAGAGATTTTCAGCTTGAACTTACTGGCAAGAGTTCTTGGAACCGCTTTAGAGCTATCCTCGCAATTTTTGGCTGAATCATTTTGTAATATGAGCAAAGGGGAATCCATGTGAAACAAATGAAGGCAGGCCAATGAATTGCTGGTTTCTAAATTGTAATTCAATCAGATGCTACGAAAGGAACATATATACCTCCTAGCAAGTGGACTGAGAGGACTGACACCACTAGAATTAATAATAGACAACATTTTTTTACTGATTAAGATTTTTTTGGTCCAAAATAACCCAGTCCAATCTTTTTTTATGTCTAAAATAATATCGTTTTGAGCATCCTTTAAACTCATGTCTAATGTCCAAAATGATATCGTTTTAAGTATCGGATATGATTGAACAGCCTCTAAATTTATAACCAATACTCAAAATGACGTCATTTGAACATTGGACAAGGTTGGCAAGGTTATCCAAACTCTTTCCTTACGTTAAGTAAATGAATAGACATCGTAATAAGAAGATATATTAGCAAATCCCCGTTCACTATTATAGAGTAAGATGGTGACACCATTTATAAGTTTGTATTCAGTAATGGCCATTTTCTGTCCGCATACGTTATTCTACTTGTAGATGATTCCATCACGTAGATTACATTGGTCTACTGTTAGATTTTCGCAATCAGACCAGGAATAGGCCTGGGTGCTAATCATTTCTCACTTTGCAAGTGTACGGAAAAGCCGGATCTATGTTTCGCCCGAGACAATTGTGGAACGAATCATTACGTTGGGACCATGCCTATGATACTTTTAAAAGCAATGATCTAAATTTAATGTGCAACAAGCGACGTCCTTTCCGACTTTTGGTTGATGGATGATATTGTATGACACTTTTAAAAGCAATGATCTAAATTTAATGTGCAGCAAGCCAGGTCCTTTTCGACTTTTGGTTGATGGATGATATTGTGGAAAATTAGGTCCATATCTTCCTTTCAAAGATGGTTTTGAACCCATCTATATAATGTAGAAGTCACTTCCAAAAAGATCCTTCCTCGTTTTTGGTAGATCGAAGTCACTTGCAAAAAGATACTTCCTCCTTTTTCGTAGATCTGCATCGTAGTTATACAATTCAAATCTGACTTTCGTTGAAGGATTAGTTAACCAAAAGCTTGAATAAAAGATTTCACCCTGAAACCGCCATTGCATGTCAAGGTTGCCCTTGTTGTTTTCAAATGTTCCATTAATTAATCATCTAAGTAAGATTTAGGCCTATGGATTAATCAAATACAACAGTTGTTAAGTTCTTTATTGAGAAGTCATATGCAATCCTGATCAAGAATGATGAAATTGAATGCTATTTTTTTTAGTCACTCATGCAGAAGTATTTTCATATATTAGGTCTACTTTAAATTGCTTATGATATTAAACCTTTTTCGAGTTTAGAGTAAAATAGTTAAAAATTATTGATTTATACTCTACAGTCAATCGCTTTGGTTGTAGTTTAGTAATAAATTATTTAAATACATTCTTTATCTTGTACATATTTAAATATATATGATAAAATCTATGGAAAAATTGTACACTGTAAATGAAATTATATTGAGATTATAATTATGATATTTATATTGCATTTGTGTATTATTCCTAAATTGTTCTTGGTCACTATTTTGTTATTATTGGACATTAATAGAATACAAAAAGACTAGTACATGTTATATTTTTCCTTATAAAGGAAGTAGTTAATCTTATAGGTTAAAGTATAGAAATACTTAACATGTGAGTGCTTGTTGGAAAACAACTTTACTGAAAAAACCTAACATGAGAAATCTATTTGGAACATTACTTGTGTTGGATCTAGGGAGCCCACTTTCACGGGAGATCTACATCATAGGCCGAGTGATGAAACATACTCGTGGGCTTTGACATTACACTTTAACCCATAACCTTAAGGCATTAGATTTATAGGTCCTTCACTAGTTCCATCTCTTTCTAATGTGATATTACTACTCATATTTGACATTCCAACAATCTTCCCTCAAGTGTGAAATTCCATATTGGGCTTAGACTCTCCCTTGAGTAAAAGCCTTTTTGCTTAGCAGCTCGAGCATATGGCATCACCAGGAGCCTTTGTACTCCACTGGTTTGTGCCCACTAGAAGTCTCATTGCTCTTTTCCGTGGGAAAGCAATCACGGGATTCGACTACCATCTCCATACTCGTCCCTTGTTGAACCATTGACTTTGATATCACTTGTTGGATTTGGGGAACCATTTTTACAAGAGATCTACATCATGGCCCTAGTAATGAAACATACTCGTGAGCTTTGACACCACACTTCAACCCAAAACCTTAAAACATTAATTTTATGGGTTCTTTCCACTTAGATGTTCTCACTAGTTGCATCTCTTTTCAATGTAGGATTCCTACTCATACTTGATGTCCCAACAACTTGAATGTATGTGAAATTCTCATTGTGATGATTGTATAATTGATTCGTTGATTTGAGGTCATAAAAGTTATCTTGTATAGGGATTACTATGTTTTGATACTACTTATGATTTATTTATTCATGGGTCGTTCACTCAGTAGTCATTGGATATAGCATGAACTTATAGAGGTAGTTGAGTAATCGAGATAAGATTCATCAACCTAAAGTAATTAGGGAGACTGATATGTTGTTCTCAATTAGTATTGATTTGAAAAATCCTTGGTCAAGGTGAAATGATACATTGTAATAATTTACAAATATCATTAATTGAATCAATAGCTAATGAATGAGAACTAATATAATTGGACTCTAAATAAAGTAGACATTAATTCCATGCTCTATATCTAATAAGAATATTGTATGACGAAAGGATTGAATTATACAAAAAAATCATGCATCGAAAGGTTAGTCAAAACCACTTTAAAATTCCTAAATATTTGAGTGATTATGATGCATTGTTAGACACCAATCTTGATCTATGATTGTAAATTGTTTAATTAAAGAATTAAAGACAAATTAAAAGAAGTTTTAATTTGTCTAATTCTAATTATGAATTAAAATTAGATTTTATAATCATTGCCAACATATTTGAGAATCTAATAGGTCTCACATATAAAATGGGTTGAAGAGCAAAGTTAATTTAATCAAGTTAGACTTAATTGTAAAGTTTAAGAAATTTTATGATTAAATATGAGATATTTAATAAATAAGGATCGATATGAGATATTGAATCTTAATTGGGCATAATTGACATTTAATTAGAATTATTTGTAATTCTATTTAAAGTTTAATTGAAATTAAAATTTAATTTTAATTAAATTACTAAAACGTCCAGAACTTACTATAGATAAGTTTAAGCTTTATAGAGCTAGGACTTCTTGCTTAATCCTCTCTGTAAGAGTTACAGAGTTCTCTCAACTCATTCCATGGATATCGTTAGAGGCTAGACATTTGTGTGACTATAGTGGTTAAGACGAATCGATTTTGGAAACGATTTGAAGGATACGATAAGACAAAGATCAAACTTCGAGATAAGGTACAAATTAATTTTTTGCTTTATTATGATTGATATTAATCATTTTATATAATTAAGAGATCTTAGTTTTCAAGTAATCAAAGCTTACAAAAAAGTTTTGTAATTAATCTGTTGCGGTTGTCAGCGTATTAATTTTTGATTAACTTAATTAGTTTGTTAGTCAAAGGCAGTTAGTATTTTTTTGTTTTGCAAGTTAGTTGAGTTAGTTTTCTCCTTTCTTGAGCTGTAAACTTGTATATAAATACATTGCACACTCAATGAATAAGATGCCGAAAATTCCCAAATTAACTTTTCCACAGATTATTCCTAACCAACTTGACAAGAAGATGGAGAATAAGTTGACTCTTCAACAACTCCTAATAATAGGCGCAAAAAGTGAAGTTGTACCGTGGTTTCGGAAATTCCCTCATATGAATCTTTTCTTATCTTCTTAATTAGGTTGCATCGATTATATGATATTCATGAGTCTCTTCTAGGGTAAGAGACTCTTAGTAGGCACTTTTAACAGCTGCTATTAATATATGATAAGCCACTAAAATGTTTAGTCGGCTGTACTTAACTGATCCAAGTTGACTCGGTTTGTTTAACTGGTCCAACTAGATTCACAAAAGTTCTAAACATTTTTATAACTCCTTTTGCAAATTTTCTATTAGTATTATTCTATAGCTTTTAAAAATTATTATTTATGATTAGTGCACCAACTTACAAGTAATTTCATTATTGAATTAAGTACGATTTCCCTTTTCTAATTATAGGCATTGTTTGATTATACATGAATGATTATCCTATTCTTTTGTAGTGGACAAATGATTCTATCAAATAATTGGCAAAAAAATGTAAACAAAAATTGATATTATAAAAGATGAGAGGTTTTGGCTTAATAACATTTACATTTTCCGAATTGTAGAATTTAGTTTCTAATTTTCACAAATGCTAAAAACGACTTAATAAAAGGGATCAATTTATTTTAATGTCATCCAAATGAATTATACGAAGTTCTTAAGAGAGAAAACAATTTACGTTTTTACTTCCTTAAATTAGTTAATGTTAGTCTCTTATCTTATATCAATTTTAAAAAGTATAGATTAGTGAAGATATAACTTGGCAACCTAACTTTTAAAACTAGTATGAATGTATACTATGCCGCCATCACATAAGTTGATATGTTGTATTTTCATGAAAATTTATATTCTTGTCTTATATGTCCATAATTTATCCTTTACATAAGGAAAATAGACTTTTATTTCATAGGACATTGTGCTTTAAGATAGTGCACCAACTTATAAGTAATGTCAGGTGTTGAATTAATCACAGTTTCTTATACTAAAAGTATAGGTATTGTTTGATTATATACGGACGATTCTCCTATTCAAATTTCAAATATTCTCTTCGATTCTCCACATTCTCATTTACTCTAAATTATATAATGTTCCGTTGATCATTCATTTTGGAAATTGTTTTTGTTGGATAGAAGGGTAAGGAACCTTTTATCCGATTCTATTTACAAAAGGGTATGCATTTTTGGAATTTGTGATCCTCTATTTTGTCAAGTATTTTCTTATAGTATAAGTACTCACATACAACTTATCAAGTAGTAAAGTTTGTTCTATTTGGACTAATTATTCAACATACATCTAGGCCCTACTGATCAAATTCAATTAATTGGAAGCATGCACGCCTTTAATACTTGGACCAATTGTTCATCATACATCTCGGCCCCACTGATCTTAGTCAATCAGATCACATCCCCTCGTATTATACTAAGAAGGGAGAATATTTAAAAATGTATACAAGTTATATAATTTGTCTACTAAATGAATATATACATTATCATGATTTAATTGAACTTAACTTTTGTGAATAGTTGTTAATTAAGACTGATTCAATGCAAAGAAACATAAAAAGTAACCATTAGAGGAAAACAGAAAATGTTAAAAAATGATTTAATCATGGCGATGGTACGTAGTTCACTACTTCAAGTCAGATGGTTTACTTTGTATTTGGAAATACCCAAGTTGTTACTTCATAATATTTATTATCACTTGTCCTAATGTCGTCGTCTAAAATAAAATTGACTTAATTCATCATATGGCACAAGACGCGATTAATCACTGCGCCTTTTCACGCGCAAGCCTCTCGTTCAATATGTTAATTCCCATGTACCTGCAAACCATGCACGTCCAATTAGTGAAGTAGATTACCCTATTTACACCACTGCAAATGTAAACTTTAATCGACTGCGTGTCTAGATTCTGAATGTTGTGTACCTTCCTAGCATCATCACAGTGGCCTGAGGATTAGTTCCCGGAGACATGTTAAACGTGGATCCATCGATAACCCTTAAAGCATCAACACCCAGAACCCTGTAATTTCGATCAATAACACTACCTACTTGGCAGCCTCCGTGATAGTGCCATATGGTCATGACAGTGTCCTTGCAGTATTGTTCCAGGGACATTGTTGTATTGCTATGTTTGGGTATCAAATTTATAGGGGCACTGGCGGTCATATTTAGTAGCTGTGGCACTGATAAATAACTATACCTAAACTTGGAGAAAGGCTTGGACTCGATCACTTTCGTTATTGTTGAAATACCGTATACACATCTTTGTAAGTCTACAGGATCTTTGAAGTAGTTGAATGTAATGGATGGATTATCATCCGGACTTCGTGTTCTTAGCTCCAAGTGACCAGTTGAAATTGGACCCATGATTTTCCCAAGAATGAAACCTCCCTGAAAAGCTCTTCTGTTGAGGCTGTCCACTGCTTCAACAGCCTCTGGGATCCTTTGTTTCTGTGGAACAGTTGATAGCTGACCAATATAGGCAAAACGAAAGAAAGAAAAGCAACACTTAAGGCCTCGCTTAAATAGAGATGAATCAATCTGTGTACAATTAAAGCTTAAACATCAATGCATTTACCTGAGGAGAAAACGTTCCCAAGTTTCCATTTGGCTGGCCACCGGCAAAATTTGCGCCACTTGCCGCTTCAATGTAGCTACCAAATTTAGTGATGCCAACAACTTGAATAAGCGAAACCTCAACTGGCATAGGCGAGGGAATGTAAACTGCATTCATGGGGTTATCGGACATGAGTTGGCCGACCATCGGCTGATCCAGCACTATTGGAATCTTATGGGCCTTAAGTTGCTCCGAAGGACCTATTCCACTCAACATTAATAACTGTGGGCTGCCTAGAGCACCTGCCGATATCAAAATTTCATTTTTCGACCCCCTTCGTAGATAAGCTTTGTGCTTGGCCCCAGTCTCATCTCTATAGACTACTCCGTGAGCTAGTGGCCTTAATTTTCCTGTTCAACGTTAAAATGTTGTCAATGAAAGAACAAGAATTCAATATGTGGAGCATGACTCATTAGGTACCTTTGGTTCTAAACAGGATCCTATGAACAGTTGCATGCAAAAGAACAGTAAGCCCACTGGGGTTGGCATACTCCAACAAATCAGCAGCTGTATGTCTATAACCATTTTGATCAAAGATTGTCCCTCCTATTTTAGTCCCCTTCATATGGTCATACGTGAAACCGTTGTCTGGCTCCACCCCAACCTCTAGCAGCCCTCCTCTTACCGCCGACTGCCATTGCCCCACCTCCGGCTCGAAAGCCACCCGCCTCTCCACCCAATTATATGACTCGTTCACCAGTACTCCGTCCCATCCCACATGCCTAATATATCACAAGTCAAATTACAATTACAACCATTAAATTCGATTAGGCCCTACATTTCCTCATGAGCTCCTATTAAGACACTTCATTATTTATTATCATGCGATTAAGCCTAGGCCTAGTTTAAGAACTTAATCCTTTTTTCTTTTAATATCAGAAGAAGAATATAAAGACTTCACCAAAAGATTTATACCTGACGTATTCATTGGCAGCGCGAGTGTAGAAGCCGGCATTGAGGCAGCTTCCCCCACCCAAAACGCGAGCGCGGGCATTGATGACACCATCTTCAGATATAAAACGTTGAGAAGGAGAGGTGGGAGAGAGATCAGAGAGTGAAGCGCCAAAGTTGGCTAAGTCGGTGATATTAGGGTTGCCGTAGGGCGAGCCACCTCGTTCAAGAAGCAACACTGTGGCCTTTTGCGACAGAGTGGCGGCCAGAGGGCAACCTGCGGTTCCACCACCCACAACTATATAGTCGTAGTGTGATATTGGTGGAGCTAAACTAGCGTCATGGACGAAAGAGTAGTTCGGAGCTGCCCACAAAGAATAGAATACTGATCATGTTAATTAGGTTGCTACGATTCGATTTAGTAGCTGAATCTTAACCTCTAATTAATGATCTTGAAATTGTAGGAAGATAGAATAATTAAACCAAGAAGTTTGGCATGGTTCAATTTGCTGGAAATAACTCGGGGGTTGGTCAAGTAAATTGAAGCATCAAACATTTTCATTTATTCTTTAAAAGTAATATTGTGGATATTGAGGGCTTTATTTAACATATATAAATTCTTTTCTAAATGAGTACCTTCTGTTTTAACACATAATTTAGTAAGAAAAATTTAAAGGAGAACAGTAATATCTTCTGCATTATAAACTTTCTTCATTTATGTTTTTAGGACCAGTTATGTACCGTGTGAAATGTCAAAATCTGATAAATCTTTTAGTGCATTAACATCACCATGATTAATGTTGCGAATATGGTACCGAACCTGATATTGGATTGAGTTCTGGTATAATATTATATCGATATCGGTCAATAGTAGGTATTGTATTGATAACCGTACCATTTTGGATAATTTTTAAATTTATGAAATAATTTATAAATTTTTTTAAAAATTGTAAAATAGTCCATTGTCATATTATATAGTTGTGCTGCATATTTTTAACCATATCTTCAAAAATCAAAATAACAAATAATAATCACAATTAATATGAAATAATAATAATTTTAAGATATTTTATATATAAATAATAACCACAATTTATATGAAAAAGACAATCATTATAATACAAATATAAAATTAAGAATAATATAAAGTATTTAAAATAT
>JAOTIZ010000007.1:13863560-13874153 GCA_027123425.1 Erythroxylum panamense | reverse complement strand
AAATGGACTGGAAAACTACTTAACATAGATTTGGTCAAAGCAAGCTTACCCCCCAGAGATAAGTACTTTGCTTTCTTCAAAGCTCGCTATGGAGGTGCAAAATCTGCTTCCAAGTAGACGCCCATGTCATGGATTTGCAGCTTTTAGACACCCGAGTTTTAAGATATTTTCTTGTTCCTTTCTATTTTCTGTATTGTCAAGCTTGGTGTGTACTAGATGAGTTTTGTCTCTGATAAATAAAAGCTTGGGTTGTTCAAATAGAAGGTGTTTACACTGGCAGACGAGACATGACAACTACTTCATAGTTGAGATGTTTTCAATCCATAGTTGACTGGAAATATTCCCACAACTCAGAGGCACAAACTGTTGAAACTCTTATATGATGCATACATTCATATTTAGGATGATGAAACAAAGATAATGTGAAGTATTAACTCTGCATACAAATCAGCCCTAAACAATCCACACTTTCCAATCACCTTTAGGAAAGTATGTTATCTATGAAAAATCAGAGGGTGAGAGTGCTATTAATTTCTGAACTGCTGATAGATCATCCTTAGCTTTCACTAATGTTTCATTTGTTGATCCCTTTGAGGAATGTAACTGTTTGAGTTCTTGTTTGATTTCCTTCAGTTGTTGTACACATGTAAACTATTTGGTTCCACTAAAGGCACAATCAGTACCTTTCCTACAAGCTTCAAGGAAAGCTGGATCATATGATAGATAATTGTTAAATCTAAATGGGTGGAAGCTAGCAGTTTTTGGAATAGGTTATCGATTTTAATGGGTGATCTGGTCCTAAAATATAGCAGAGCTGTTGGGAAATGAATTATCCATTTAGCATTCACCAATGCTCAATCCGGTTTCTTTTGGATGCACCAATGTGAGGATTGTTTGTTTAATCTTTTGGCTTATATACTTCAGATCAGACAATCCCAATTTGTCTACACACTACTTGAAACCCTCTGAATGCCTACGAAGATTGCAATTTCCTTAAGCCTTTGAATTGTAAAGAGTGGAGTTAAATTCCCCACATATTAACCATGGCGAATGTAGTCCTCTATGGAGATTGATTAGATCATTCCATAATTTAGATCTTTGGAACCCAAAGTTGCTAGCATAAATAAAGGAAACTATGATGTCAGTTTTATCATGCAAAAAGGATACTTTCAGGTGCATAATATGACATGTGGAATGGAGAATCTCCCCTCTAATCTCATCGGCCTTATAACATTTGACGACTCTCCCATATGCTTGGTGTGAATGGTATGTGGCTTGCTTCCAATCTGATCCTAGTATGTTTAACTTGTCAATATTTTACTGCTTTATTTTTGTCTCAAGTAGCCCTACTACTAGAAGCTTTTCAATCCAGAAAAAAATCCCTTAAAGCATCTTGCTTTGTAGGGCATTTCAATCCTAAGACATTCCATACTACAATTGACATATTAACTTTTTTGTGAGTGGAACTTTTGCTCGTGCTCCTCTATCATCTCCTCTTTTCTACTATTTGAAATGACTTAGCCTCTGTTTGGTTGGGCTTATATCAGTAAAGCTTTTGTCAGTAAAGCTTTTTCCTATAGATCTTTTATAAGAATAATTTCTAAGAAGCCAGTTGACTATTTGACTGTCATTTAAAAAAGAACTTTTTTAAAAGAGTTTTATACAGTAGACTATTTGGCAATATAAAAAAAACACTTTTAATTTTAACTATATTTTATTTTGTAATAAAAATTATTTATCCATATAAAATTTATTTAAAGTATATTAAACAATATGCAAAGCACAATATATTAATTATTATATAACTTTAAACCATATGAAATGTACATGAAAATATATCTAAGAGAAGCGGGATTAGGAATTAAGCATTTGTCTACTTAGAATAACATGCTAATAGGGAAAAGAATTTGGATTTTGTTTAATGACAATGAAGCATTGTGGGTTAGGTGGGTGCACACAATAATTCTAAAAAGTAAAAATTTCTGGAGTGCCCAATTTACCAACTATAGTTTATGGAGTTGGAGAAAGATTTTATATGTGATGCATTAAATTGGGAACTATTTCAGATTTAGGATAGGAAATCGAAATTCTACTTTCTTATGACAGGATCTTTAGCATCCGAGGGATATCTTGAAGGATGTCTCAACACCTAAAATGATCAATGGGTCGGAGCTACCTATGAATGCAAGAGCATCCCTTGTAATCAGGAATAATGAGTGGTGTTGACAATAGGCAATAGTCGGGACCATCAGGAATCTGGAACCTCTACAGTATCAATTAGATGGCTCTCGAGATGATAGGTTGGAAAGTCTACCAAGCTCTTCTAAAAGTTACACGAATGATTATGCATATTCTTCTATGAGACCTCCCATTCAGAGACTGCCTTGGCATATGTTAGTATGGCATAAACGGAATAGCCTTAGGCATTCCTTCATACTATGGTTGGCTTTTTTGAATAAATCGCAAACAAGAGACAAACTCCTTTACCTTCACACCCCTAATCACTGCTCTCTGTGTACTTCGGACAATGAGACTATTGATCACCTATTCTTTGATTGTCCCTTCTTTAAAACATTGTGGTTACACTATCTTCATCATTTCTAGTTATACCTTCCTAGCTTGACAAATTTTCATTCCATTCTTAATTGGTTCAACCACACATCAAATTCCATTAATTGTGACATTAATGTGTTTATAATCATCCTTTCAGTTATAGTGTACAACATATGGACTGAAAGAAACCTCCGAACCTTTAAAGACGAAGTCTCGGAAATGGGGAACATCTGCACTAGAGCGATCTTTCAAGTTATGGAATAACTCGGCTTAAATATGGAGAGAAGGTAATATTGGAGTGTTTTATTCTTCTAATGTAATGTTTGCAAGTTTTGATTTCAGGTGCAGGAAAATAGAGGGAATCCAATCCCTCTACAGTATTTACAACAAAGAAAACACCAAATTCAAGAAATGCTTTAGCCTAAAGAATTAGTCGTGGAAGCAAGGGTGTTAAACACAGAGGAGGCAATCCTTTGGCAATGGACCTACCCCTAGCAGCCTAAAAAATGTTCCAATTAAGATTGTGCTAACCAAAGTCTTAACAGTAGGTGATCCATAACTCCTTTGTCGGGTTTTTCAAAACTGGAAGTACATTTGGGTTTACAAAGGATGGTGGGGTGAGAGTTGTACAAACACTTGATAGAGAGGAAGATAACTACAAAGGACAGGGCCCAATTTTACCACCATAAGTATGCTATGTTGAGAAGTTATCACATAGTACAGTAAAATTGAAGAACAAAGCTTGGTTTCTCCCACCGATGAGGTAAAGGATAGAAATCATGGCATTGTAGTAGAAGAAGACTTGACTATTTTAGTTTTTCTTGAGAATGGTTGTATGATATGCTTGTGTTTCTGGTAATATGATCCTTGCCAAAAGATCATCGTGGTGGGTAGTTTTATCTAGGACGATTATTGGGAATTTTTTATAAGGAACAATTGTAGGGGTCCTCATGTTCATGCAGGGTCTTCCTTGTTAGTGTAGAAAAGAGATTGGCGTCATGGACAATCTCAAGTGTTGTACATAACTTTAATTAGTTTTTATAGATTACTGATTTACCAAAAAAAATCTTTTATATAGATTATAACATAAGTAAAACTAATATAAAAAATAAATATTAAAACATATAAAAAGCCAAATAATGTTATATAAATCCCAAAATAAACATGAAGATGACTTTGTGGGCATTGTGGAAATTATGTGTAAAAAAAAAGGGCAAAAGGTACTAAAAATAAGCTTATAATTGATCTGCAAAATCTACCTAAAAAGTGCTTTTTTGGGAAGCTCCAAATTTGAGTTTCTTAAAAAGTTGTATTTTGACTGCCAAAAAAGTAATTTCTATTAAAGAAATGCTTTTTTATTTTACAACCAAACACTTGTTTTTCTTTAAAAAAACTTTTGTGGTGAAAAAATTGGCTCATTGACTTACGAAAAGCTCATCCAAATATGCACTTAAACAAACATGTGGGTGCTTATTAGAAAACAAGTTCACTAAACAGACCCAACATGAGAAATCCATTTGGAACATTACTTGTATGTCTATGAAATTCTCATTGTGATGATTATATAAGTTATCCTTTGATTTGAGGTCATAAAAGTTATCTTATATAGGGATTGCAATTTTTTAATACTACTTATGACTTATTTAATCATGGGTCATTTAATCGGTAGTCACTGGATGTAGCATGAGCTATATAGAGGTAGTTGAGTGATCAAGATAGGATGATGAATCCTAAAGTAATTAGGGAGAATGCTATATTGTTCTCGATTAGTATTGATTTGAGAAATCCTTGGCCAAGGTGGAATGACACTTTGTAATAGTTTACAAATGTCATTAATTGAATCGATAACTAATGGATGAGAAATAATATGATTAGAACCCAAATAAAATAGACTTGCCCTATACTTAATCGAAACATTGAATGATGAAAGGACTAAATTATACGAAAAAATCATGCACAAAAAAGTTAGTAAAAACCACTTTGACATTCATAAATATTTGGGTAGTCATGAAACATTGTTAGACGCCAATCTTAATCTATGATTATAAATTATTTAATTAGAGAATTAAAGCTTAAATAAAAGGAGTTTTAATTTATCAAATTTTAATTATGAATTAGAATTAGAATTTATAATCATTGCCAACATATTTAGGAACCTATTGGTTCTCACATATAGAATGAGTTGAAGAGAGCAAAATTAATTTAATCAAGTTGAACTTGATTGTAAAGTTTGAGAAACTTTATGATTAAATGTAAGATATTTAGTAAATACGGATCAATATGAGATATTGAATCTTATTTGGGCATAATTGGAATTTAATTAGAATTATTTGTAATTCTAATTAAAGTTTAATTGAAATTAGAATTTAATTTCAATTAAATTACGAAAACGTTCAGAACCTATTATAAATAGACTCAAGCTCTGTGAAGCTAGCACTTCTTGCTTAATCCTTTCTATAAGAGTTACAAAGTTCTCTCAACTCATTCTGTGGATATTGTTAGAGGCTGGACATTTATGCAGCTAAGTGGTTAAGACGGATCGATTTTGGAAACGATTTGAGGGACACGATAAGATAAAGATCAAACTTCGAAATAAAGTACAAATTAAGTTTTCGCTTTATTATGATTGATGTTAATCATTTTATATAATTAAGAGATCTTGGTTTTTGAAAAATCAAAGGTTAAGAAAAAGTTTCAATTATTCTGTTATTGACAGGATCAGATTATGACCGAATTTCCCAACTAAATTTTTTTTAAAATATATTTTGAAAATCGAAATCATTGTTCTCCTACTCAAAAAGTTTTTTGCTTTCCACTGCATCAATTTAATATGGAAAAAAGCAATTCTTTCCATCCTTAGGAGGGAGGCAAATAAATGAAAAACTAATCTTATTTCAACCTAGTGACAATTATATCAACGATAATTAGAAATCATAATTAGTCAAAACCTTAAAATTTAAATAATTATCTATTTTCCACTTCACCAACACAATTTCAAACTTATTATAAATTGAATATTTTTTAGTTCAAAACCTGAAAAAAGTCCTCCAAATTTAACAATCCAAACTCAATTGGATTTCAAATTGAGTTTAGAGTTATTTTAAAAATTGGATGCAGCCTACAATCATACATAAGGACAATTAAGTAGTAGGAAATCAATTTGGCGATGAAATTGTTCCCATAAGTTTCTCTTTCAAACTATACAATCGAAAAGGCAAGTGCAACTATTTAACTTTTCTAAAATAAATTATATAAAATTTTAAGATGTTAAATTATATAATACTAATCCAAAATTTTAAAAGTAACAATAAAATGATTAAAATTTTAATTTTTAGAAAATACCTTGTCATAAATTTTATAGTTAACATTACTGATATGTTATTAGACACATGACTATTACTTAACTTATTAATTCTATATGAGATTTAATATTAAAAATCTATAAAAAGGAAAAGAAGAATTGTATTTTTTATTTATTTCTCAAAATTCAAAATTATTTAAATTTTATAAAATGATTAGTATATAAATCATAATAAAGCACGTATCGCAATTCATATCTTATTTTAAGGCTTGATCATTTTCTTGTTATATCTTATAAACCTTTCCAAAACTAACTCATCTTAACCACTGTAGTTGTACAAATGTCGGCCTTTAATGGTATCCATATAACAAGTTGAGACAACTTTGCAACAGCCTTTAACGGTATCCACAGAACGAGTTGAGAGAACTCTACAATTGTTGCAGAGAGGTTAGGTAAGTAGTGCTAGCTCCCTTAGAGCTTAAGTATATTTATAGTACGTTTTGGACATTTTAGTAATTTAAATGAAATTAAACTCTAATTTTAATTAAAATTTATTTAAAGTTACAAATAATTCTAATTACATACTAATTATGCCGAAATAGGATCCAATATCTCATATTGATCCTTATTTATTAAATATCTCATATTTAATCTTAAAGTTTCTCTAACTTTACAATCAAGTCCAATAATTAAAATATATTTTTTCTCTTCAACACATTCTTTATGTGTCACTCGTTAGGCTTCCAAATATATTGGCAATGGATACAAATTTTAACCTTAAATTATATTTAGGATTAGACAAATTAAACTCCCTTAATTTATCTATAATTAAACAATTTGTATCTATAGAAAAAGATTAACGTCAAGTAACACATTATGGCCACCCAATTATTTTAGAATGTCAAAGTGATTTTGACTAACCTTTTGTGCATAATTTTTCTATATAATGTAATTCTTTCATCATACAATATTCTAATTAGACATAAGATAACTAGAGAAAAAGTTATGGCTAAAAAACTGAAGCATACTCCATGACCATGTTTCAACTACATTTTTCCAGCTTTCAACTTCCAACATTTCACATATAATAGTCCTAACTTCTAAGAAAAGTTTGGGGTCCAACATTGTGGGTTATTGATCCTCCCATATGTACGGGAAGACTCTTTCTCCCCAGGCCTCTACGTCTGTTGGTGGAGTTGCACCTTGAGATTGACATTGTCGTAGGGCTTCTCCAATACTCCTACCATCAACTTCATATTTGTTCCGAAATATAACGTGGTCGTGTACCAGTCTTGTGTATCGCACCAATAAAGTAATGATAATGTATACGAGCTTGCCTCTCCCATAGTCTATGTATGATGGCGTCGATACCAGAATCTCAGAAAAATCTTTCTGAAATAAGAAGAAAAAATTTTAAGTACTATCATGGAATAATATTTATGTAATTAGTGTATATAAATCAATATAAAACAAAAATAAATGTTTATTGTACCTCAAACTCCTGAAATTAAAATTCCTTTATTACCTGAGAGATATTCTTTCACACATAATCCTCAGGATCAATTCGTTCTTTAAATTTAGCAGTCATATTTCTGAAATACGGTCCAGACAGAATCAACCTAATATAAGAAGTAATTTTATACTTATATAAGACTTTGAATTTTCTACTTATATAAGAATTTGAATTCAATATTTGACACAATATGTATTAAAAATCATTGTTGAAATCCATAGTTATAAGGATATGAATGTCATTTTCATACTTGCTAAAGCTTATCTTCAATCTCTTTGAAAAAATAAGTACTGCCAACAATTGAGATCCTATAACCAATTCCCAAAAATGCTCACATTTTACAATGCGGCATATATTAAAACAATTGCCATAAAATATCATAATCAATAAAGGTCATGAGCTATACGAGAAGCCTATTGAAAATTCGACAGTATTTTCCCTATAAAATGAACATCCCCTTTTGAAAAAAGGGGTCATTCCTACAATAAAATTACACTTCTATATCCACCAGTAACTAGAACTCAATTTTGGTCTCCAAACTATATGTATATTCTCAATTGTGTACTTATATTTTTAACGGTTTTTTGCCTGATAATATTGTTTTAATTTAAAAAATTGTTTGGTTTTGATATTATAACTAGAATAATTAAAGGTCCTTTAAAAACTTCTAAGCTTTCTCTCAACCACATTCTGCTCCTTAATATAAGAGTAAAGCAAATAATTAGAGTTATGCGCACAAAGGTTTCTCAAGATATCAATCTATAATCGCATCAATCCCACAAGAACTATATCATTAAGTCTATTAACCTTAATTAACTGATAAACTAAGAAATAAGATTTGATAAATTAAACTATTAAATTAACAAAAACAATACAACTAAATTAGTAAAGAGAAATCAATGAGATCAACGTTAGGATTTGGAATTTCACTAGTATGGAATTCCAAGTATAACGTAAGAGTTATCATATTGATTGAAATAACAATTAACTTAAAGTATTTATGTCTTATATTAAATTACATATGTATATTCAATTAGATAACTACCATCTCTCAATCCACAATTTAAGCTATCTAAACTTATTGAGCCTAGTTAATCTTTTTGATAGAACAATAGTCTAGGGCACTTTGGTTTCTAGACCTAACATTTTTTTCTCCTAATGCACAAATACCGTTGTATCTTGTGATCATTCATATAATTCTTAAGATTGCATTTATAGTGATCAAGTGAAAATTCAACAATCAAGAATAAGATAATAAATTCAACCAAACATATAATTAAACACATGTATTAAATAATTAAAGTATCCATCCTCAGCTACATCTCTAAGCTTAACTAGGATTTTTCTCCATTAAACATAATAAAAATAAAATAAAAAAAATCATTCATAACATAAGAGAAAGAATTAGAGAAGCTAACACCTTTCTTCTAATCCTCCTTTTATGATAAGAAACACTAAAACTATGAAAATTCAAGTAAGGCAGTTATTAAACACTTTCTGACAGTCTCCTATGTTAAACTTAATAATGGTATTTACAGATAGGGTTACAAAATAGACCTATAATTTCCTTAAACTTCTAATTTTTATGCAACCTTATTTAAGTATGCATAACAACCAACACCCATTAGCATCAAGTTCTGGAATGTTTATTCATTGCTAGATAGTGTGTAATGTTACAAAACTTTCTATATAAAAGCATGACGAATACATCGCTAGTTACATAAACAAATTTGGCACCCATTTTTTTCTACTTTTAACTTCTTTCATCTAGTGTATTACTGACATTTGTCTCTTTCATCATGCCTTAGACATATTTGTCTTCTCCAAAAACTTTTCTATTTTTCTAACATCTTTGAACTAGACTTGACCTTTGATGTTTTCTACAAAAAATTTTCCCTTCAAGTTAGCTTCTAAATGACTATAATATCTCCTTGATCAAATAAGTATAGAGAAATTTGCACTCAAAAATTTTTTCTCCTTCAAATCATCACATACAAGACAATGAGCAAAACATATGAAAATATCATACAATAGTAACTAATTTAATTCTTAATAATATTTAAAATATAGAATTATCAAATTTCTTCCCACTTTACTCATTGTTTATCCTCAAGTAATCAATAACAAGTAAAAACCTAACTATTAACTTAGACTCTACTAACTAAAACAAAAACAATTCCACAATATACTATCACAATATTTAACATATATCACAAATCTTTGAACCCTTAGGTGTCCCTTGTCGAAGCTCTTAAGAATTTAATTAAATATTACCAAAAACATCAATTTACACTCATTAGTTTGCTTCATAGTTAACAACACAGAATATACAAAGACAAGTCTCAATCGAATTGTAAAACTTATGACACTTTTTGTAAAATCCTGTTACCCATCTTAAGGCTATTTTTTTAAAATGTGAGAGATTACAGAGAAATTAAGAAACATATTTCATGCTCATGCATTCCATGATATGCACATACATGTGAATAGTAAATTTTGCACACATCAAAATGATTGTACATGCATTCATTGACATTTTTGGATAAAATTGTTTGCAAATGTAATTTTATTAGAAATTGTGGTTTAATTGTAAAAAAATTGATTTGGAGATTATGATTTTTAATTTAGAATTTTTGAAAATTTTGGAGAAATTTTTGAAAAATTGTTGGGTATTTTAACTAGGAAAAATGTCAAGTAGTAAAACAAATGATAAATGGTATTAGAATTTACTACCAAATGGCAATGAAAATTTCAATAAATGACTTTAGGATTTAATGAAATACGTCATTGAAAATCGGGAGAAATTTGGGTTGAAAATTAGAGACAAATGGACTAGTAGATTAAAAGACCAAGAAGAGACCTTGAGAGAGTGACATGTGGCAAGTGATAACTTGTTGTAAGCCATGAAATTCATTAACTGAAAGACCCATAATTATGGTCTTTCACTTGTCTTTTACGAGACATCCTTTATTTCTCCATCTTCTTCCTTTTTTATTTTCTCCATCTTCTTCATGCGTTTTCTTCCTTACTTGTAAAGGATCTAGAAGGGGGGTTGAATAGATCTTTAAACCTTTTCGTTAAGTTCTACAAAAAATTCAGAAGTTAATTCACACAAAAACAATTTAAATAAATTTAAATGCAAAGAATAGGGAAGAAGAGCAAACACTGTTTTTATAGAGGTTCGGTGCTAAGACCTACGTCCTCTACCTAAGCTCCCACTTAGGAT
>JAOTIZ010000007.1:13853232-13863460 GCA_027123425.1 Erythroxylum panamense | reverse complement strand
GAGGGAAGGTTTCTCATAGCCTTGAGAACACCACCTATTCTAGAACACTCATGATATACTCTGACAATCAACCTTTGAAGAACCCTCAACAAAAAACTTTCATTACTTTATTTGGATTTCAAACTTTCCTTGCTCACACTCTCAACCTCACAAACTGACTTCACTTCTTTGAAAAACTTCTTTGTTTTTAGTTCGTTGTTAACTACAAGAAATGGAGACAGCCAAGATAAGCAGAAGACTTGTTAATTTTGAATCCCTGAAGCAGGACAACGTGGATATTGAACCGGAGATTGTAGCAGTCAGATGGAGGAATTTCTTTCAAATTCGATAGACTCTGGAGTACGTCTAGAAAAGGGAAACAGGATGAAGACAAATATCAAAAGTGTCATCAATTCTGCAACAATTGGAAAAATGGGCTTGAAGAATCTAGAGAGAGTAGAAGCAGATTCTAAGAAGAAAGCCAAGATTGAGGGGGAGTGTGCTAAAAAGAATCTCCCTCAACAAAATCAAAATATCAATCTGTTGAGAGGATACCTGCAGAAGGAGAAAATGAATCGTCAGGACAATCAATGGGAAAGATGATATCTCTTAAAGAAGGAAGCCAGGTGCAACAAAAGGAGACAGTAACCCTGAAAAGAAAAGGAATATGCTACTTTCGGAGAATCCGAAGCAAGCAAAAAGGTTGCCTAGAGTTTGAACCCTGCGTTAATAAGAAGAAAAGAAAAGGAAAGAGTTGATTCATGGTGAAAACTCTGAAAAGAAAACATCTCAGGCAACCAGATCCTTAGTTTTAATTTTGAGAGAAGAATCACCAAAATTGGCTAAAGTGACTGAAATAAGGAAGAAATTGGAGTTTAAGAAAGTAAAACCTCAACCTTAGCAGACTGCCAGACTGATTAAGGAGAATAAAAAGGAGAAAATCAGTACTGAGAAGAACACTCCTACTGTTGTTCAGAAGAAGAAGAAGATAGTGAAACGGAGTCCAACACAGGTCAATACTTCTTGACTGATAAGAAAAGAAGACTTGAGAGTCAAGAGTTTTGAAGAAATTCAACCTGTCAGGAGTAGTGATTCAATAATAATAAGAGAAATCCCAAAAAGGTCAATCAAGGTACAATTTCAACTTATATTGGTAAATAATAGTACCATGCATCTGTTGAGTGAGGACGAGAAAAGTATGTATAATGTTCTGAAGGATGAAGGAACTAGACCATACCCCACACAGATGACAAAGCAGAAGTACACTATTTTTCCAATCACAAGGAAAACTATGATCAAGGTTGTGCCTGATATTCAACCTCGACCTTTCATTGTTGGCAATGAAGATAAAGGGAAAAAGAAAATGTATCCTGAAAGGATAAATGATCTGACAGATGAACAGATTGAAGTTGAAGTGAGAAACATTGATGAAGCATGCCATGTAGTCCAACAGATTGGAACTTATGTTTTCCACTTCATTTCAACAACGTCAGGAAGTAATTGTGGTCAGCAAACCACTGAAGATTCTTTTCAAGTAGGTGGAAGATTTTCAAAAGGGCCGTACAGATCCATTAAGGTTGGAGACCGAAGCTACTTAGTAGAGTCCCTTGTGCATTTCATTATGCACATTAGACCTTTATCAACTGTGTCTTTATTTGGTGATGTTCTACACCTATTGGGAAGACAAGTTCCGCGTCTAACTGGCCTTGATGATCTTGATCTTCTAGAACCTAACCTATATGTTCAACCTCCTACCATTACAATAATTGAACCAGATGTTATATCTTCAGATGCATAGACTACGACTGTTGGTGTTGAAGTCGTACAACAGAAGCCTGATGTAGATATTGAAGAGAAAGTTGATTATCTGTGTGTTTCTATGGGTGACTTGCGTAAAGAAGTAACGGATATTTGACAAGATATCAAGTCACTTCGCATTGAGATGAGACAAATGTTTTCTAAAGTTATGAAACATCTGCGACCATGATCTTTTTGACCAATAACAAATAGGGGGAGAAAGAAGAAGAAGAAATGACAAAGATAGGGAGAGAACAGAACAGAACAGAAGATGGGAGATAAAAATTTTGTTTTGATTATTTGTTATCATCAAAAAGGGGGAGATTGTTAAGTCAAAATGACTTTATGATTAATTTTGATGAAATCCAAATAATGATGAAGCTGAAGAAAATGAGACGGAAGTGAAAGAAAAATGAGACAGAAGCGAAAGCAAAATGAGACAGAAGCAAAATGATACGGAAGTGAAAGCAAAATGAGACGGAAGCAAAATGAGATAGAAGCGAAAGCAAAATAAAACGGAAGAAAAATGAGATGGAAGCGAAAATAAGTTAGAAGCAATATGAGACGAAGTGAAGCCGAAAATGAGGTGAAGGAATCAAAGATGAAGAATCAAAACAGTTTGAGTTAGTTACAGAACTCAACTGAATAACCGTTTCTTTAAAGATCAAGAATCAAGAAGAAAGAAGCAGTTATCAAGAAGCAGTTGCAGATGAAGGCTATAAATATGAGTCGAAGTCGAAGACTGAAGAAGTTAGTAAAATTTTGTGCTAAGTGATTTTTGTTAGTGATATTCAAAAGCAAAATACTGTATTGTGCGAAAACACGAGAGCTATATTTTCTGTAACAAATCTCGAAATATTTTTCTGTAAGAAAGAGGAATAGCTGAGAGCCTAAAGAGGCTAAGTGAGAAAAAGAATATTTACTGTACGAGACCTGAAGAGGCTCGGTGAAAAGAATACTTGTACTACTGTGAAGTATAGTGAAATCTCAGAAGGGATTATGAGGACTAGACGTAGCCCACGGTTTGGGGTGAACCAGTATAAAACTGTTGTGTCGACTCTCACTCTTATCTCTTAACTCTTGTTTCTATTACTGACATAAATATCTTTTAATACTGTTTGTCTATTGTTTTGAGAAAGCAATTTTTTTAGAGAAGGGAATTGGATAAAAATCTGAATACACAATTCAACCCCCCTTCTTGTGCACTTTGTAAATCGTATACTAACGTGTGATTCACTTCACTAGACTTCTACTATATCACCTTAGTAGCTAGAACTCCCTTGAACCTGAAAAATAATGTTGCAATTTTGATGAGTTTATGAATTTAGTGAGTGAACCATCATCGATGTATTCACTTAAGTTAGAACACAAAAACAAGTATATCAAAGTTTATCATACTTTTATAAGCATATCATGTAAACTAGCATTGCATATCATAACATATCATCCATTAAGATCAACTATAATTCACTATTTCAACAATTCAACAATACATTTCAATTCATTCATTTGATGCATGTAGTGATGTATATGCAAATGCACATGTGTTTTCATTTTCATGTTTGTTCTGTTGTGACCAAGTGCCAATCAACCCAATTTACTGTCTCGTATCTGTTATGGACACTGAGATCATTTTTGGGCCATATCCATTGTTGATAGGAGTCCATATCATCTGAGCATGAGGCTCTTTTTCACAAGTCTGAGCTCAAAACTCTTTTCTCGCTTCAGTCACTTTGGTCATAGCTCCTTTATCTGATCATGCATTTCAATGTAATGAGATGCATCATTTCATATGCTATGTTTTCATTTCCTTTCATCTCTGTGTACTTATTCCATATATATCAAACTCCTTGGATCTAAGTCTAGCATTTATCAATCTGTTGTACACACATTCCATATTAACATACAATTCATATTGAAGCAAATATAAATAAGTTTACATATCTAAGTTAACTCATAGTATGCTCCAAAAGAGCGTTTGCCTTAATGTTCTAGCAATGTCTGGATATTAACATCTACCTTGCATGTCTATCGTCATGCAATACACACATAGTTCATAAGTCACTAATTTCTTTAATCATATGAATACATAATCATGCAAATGTATATGTGTCATGTTTCAATGCATGTTCATTTGACTTTCCGGGTATGTATTCTTATACAAATATCTTGACCATTTAAAATTTATAACTTGTATACAATTAATTTAAGTTATGACATCAATTAATAACCTAAACTTATCAAACTCTTTAACCAATTAATCAAGCAATAATCTAGGTTCATTCCAAGCCTTAATCAAAACCAAATACACCAATTTAGAATGACTTTTCCTTAATTAGTTTAACATATACACAAAACATAAATTATTAATCCAGAACTAGGCCCACGATCATACGGGACCTTGCCACTATCGTAACATAAGGCAAGTAATCAGGCCACGATTGTACACTAAGGGCCATGATTGTGCACAGTCTTTCTTCCTTAATTCTTCACGAATTTCACCTACTTAGGGACATCACCACCACTTGAATTTTTCCAGAATTCATGTCCTATAAAGCTACTTCATTTTATACTAGTCTAGCTTCAATAATGGTTACATTAAATCTCACAAAGATCTACTCATTTGTTTCATTATCATTCACTTTATACCATTATACATGTAGTCCTAACTTTTCCAAATTTGAAAACACTTCATTAACACCTATCCTTAACATGAAATCATTATCAATTATACTTCAAATCCTAACTTAAATCATCCATATAACAACCTATAAACCACTATTTTCATGCATCCAAAAACATAACAGAAGATACCCATTTCATTCATCATTTTCCAGCATAATGTCAACACCAGTGCGACATTCAATCTATCCCTAACATTCATCATAATTTCTGTTAACACATGCCACAAATATCAGTATTTCACTTGTTCAACTTAAATGCCACCTTAGTATATCAAGCCTACTTTTGCTCTCATGAATGCAAGATTGTCTCAGGAATTATGAGGGAATAGGATGAGTTTTAGCAGAGGCAAGATGAAAACAATAGAATATAACTATCTTTAAGAAGAAATTGACAAAGGTTTTGAGGTGGTAATGAACAAATTTTAGAGAAAAAAACTCAAGATGTGAGGGAGAGGTGAATTTTAGTAGTGAGAACAAGAAAAGGGAAACAATACAGTAAGAACATGAAGATGATGTTGGAAATGTCTATGTTGGTGTAGGTGTAAGATTAGTTGAAGGAAACTTGTCAAGAAAACAAACAAGACATATGTCCACTTTTTAAGTTGCCAAATGTCACTTAATTCCTCTGGCATATGTACCCAATGCTATCTATAGGCTACCCTAAAATCTACCCAATGTACAAACAAGACATATGTACCCAATGCTATCTGTAGGCTACCCTAAAATCTAGAAGTAAATATGAGATCTTGATATGATATAATAGACATTGGGACCCTATATAACCTCACTATCTTATTTACATATCTTCGAGCTAACTGATCTAGCGTGTTATTCTCTCTAATGGATAAGAAATGAGCTGATTTTGTTAATCTGTCAACAATGGCCCAAATGGTATCATGTTACCTCGTAGTTCTTGATAAACCCAATAAAATACATTGTAATCCTCTCCCATTTCCACTTTGGAATAGGTAATGATTGCAAATTCCCAATTGGTGTTTGATGCTCTGCTTTAACTTGTTGGCATGTCAAACATCTGGCTACATACTCACCCACTTGGTTCTTCATCCCTGGCCACCAAAAATGTTGCTTTAGAGTATTGTACATCTTGGTAGTACCAGGATACATTGCACAGGCTACTATGTGTTCTTCCTCTAAAATTTCCTTTCTCAAGCCATCAACATCTAGTACCCATAATCTCTGATTCAACCACAATGTATTATTTCTCAACTCAACTCAAAACTCAAATTCTGTTTAAACTTCTCTACAATCTTCACTACTTCTAGGTCTTTGCTTTGAGCTATTCTGATCCTTTCATGTAATATTAATATAAGCTTCAATGTAGCTAACAATGCTTCATTCTGCCCCAAACTTAGCTCAACATTTAGTGCTCACTTTGAAAAGCAAGCACTACTGCAACAAGCTCTAAATCATGAATAGGATAATTAAACTCATGAGGCCTTAACTATCTTGAAGCATAAGCAATCACTCTACTATACTGCATCAAAACACATCCTAACCCTTGGTGTGAAGCATCACTGTATACAACATATCCTCCAGATTTAGATGGAATAGCTAATACTGGTGCCATAGTTAATCGATGTTTTAACTCATCAAAGCTCCTTTGACATTCATCAGTCCATCGAAAAGGTATGTTCTTCCTCAGAAGCTTTGTCAAAGGGGCTGAGATCAATGAGAACCATTCAACAAACCTATTATAATAACTTGCTAGTATAAGAAAACTCTGAATCTAATATATAACCGAAGAAAACCATTTGATCAAGCAAAAATTCACACTTACTGAACTTAGCATACAATTGCTTCTTTCTCATTATCTGTAAAATTAACCTTGAATGCTTAGAATGTTCCTCTGTACTCCTTGAATACACCAAGATATCATCTATGAATATAATATCCAAGTGATCTAAGTAAGGTCTGAATACTTTATTTATTAATGTCATAAAGGCTGCTAGAGCATTAGTTAATCTAAAAGGCATCACCAAAAATTTGAAGTGTCCATATATAATTCTGAATGCATTTTTTGGTACACCAACTTCTGCTATTTTCAATTGATAATACCCTGACTCCAAATCTAGTTTAGTAAATACCTAAACTCCCTATAACTAATTGAGTAAATCATCTATTCTTGATAGGGGATATTTATTCTTCACCGTTACCCAATTTAATTGCCTATAATCAATGCACAATCTCAAAGTCCTATCCTTCTTCTCCAAAAACAAAATTGGAGCTCACTCTTACAATTGAGTCTTAAGTTCTTTAAGTTCCATAGGTGTCATCCTATAAGGAGGAATAGATATAGGATTAGTACCTAGGACAAGGTCAATAGTGAACTCTGTTTCCATATCTGGTGGTAATCCTAGTAAGTCAGTGGTAAAAACGTTTAGAAATTTCCTAACAATAAGAATATCCTGTAATGTCTGTTTAACTCGAGTATCAGTCATATAGGCTAAATAAGCCTCACATACACTTCGAATTAGTCTAAAAGTGCTTATTGATGAAATCAATTTGGCTGGCATTGCTTGACTAACACCTCGAAATGTTATCCTTGGTTGAGTAGGAGCTTCAATTATAACTTCCTTAGTGTAACAATTCATCACAACCCTATGTGTAGTAAGCCAGTCTATACCTAAAATAAGGTCTATGTCTTTTAGCTGTAGTACTATCAAATCAAGTTTTAACTCAACTTGATCAACCCGAATAATACACCCTCTACATACTTATCCAATCACCGTAGTACTACCTACTGGAGTTCTCACCTCTAAGCCAAATTTCATCGTCTCTCACACACAATGCAATTTAGATGCCACGTGTGGGGTAATAAATGAATGTGTAGATTCAGAATCTAACTATGCAAATGCCTCACAATTAAAGACATGTAACACACTTATAACAACATTTAGGGAATTCTGCGCTTCCTGTCTCGTAATAGCAAAGATCATGGTCTAGGACTATAGTTGGTTGCTTCGTACCTCAATCCTAACACTAGGACCTGATGAATTAACTTTGCCCTGCCTCTTTGTCCTGCTTCACTAGCTCTGCTATGTTAAATATTCATCTCCGTTATTGATCCTCCTCTCACTCTAGCTGTGCTTCTAAAGTTATTGAAAAGTCTCTAATCTGATGCTCTAAGGAGCCACATCACAAACAAGCTCTTTTTCCACAATATTCATAATTGGGAACCTATTGTGTTTGTCTACCATAAGTTTGTCCTCTAGATTCCTAACCTCTACCAACACCAAAATGAACGTAGCCACCTCTAGGTCTAAACTCTGTCTGCTTCGATCTTGACTATTTTCGCGATGATCTATTCTGGCATTTACTAAATTTCCTACCAAAGTTAGCTTGAAAATCACCATGCCTCTTAGACTTGAACTCTTGTCTATACTCTCCTTGTTCATCCTTTAGTAACTGCTTAATTTGAATCGAAGTAGCTCACAGCTCAGTAAAACTATTCAGATTTGTAATGGCTAACCTCATCCTGATCACATTCAATCTATCCTCAAACCGTCAATATCTATCTTCCTCAGTCGGGATCAGAGTAGTGACAAATCCCAATAGTTCATTGAAACGTACCTCATACTCAATTATCGTGAGATTTCCTTGTTTCAGATCGAGGAATTCCTTCTTCTTCCTATTCAAATAGATCTTTGGCATGTAATTATCCTTAAAGACCTTCAGGAAGTCTCCCCATACTAGTTTGCAAAGTTAGGTGGAACTACCTAGAATTGTCTTCCACCACTGATAGGCTAGACCTTGAAGTAATGAGACTGTGTAGTCGAACCTCTAATCAGACTCACAGTCCACTTAATCAAATACTCTCTTTGTTTTCTCTAGCCAACCCTCTGCCTCAGTAGGGTTTGTACTTCCATAGAAGTCTTTAGCCCCTTCCTTCCTAAGTTTATCATACCTCCTTTCTCTCCTCTCAGAAACTCTTTGAGGCATTTGTTCAGACTAGGGTATAGGGGACTCTCTATTGGCCCCTATTAACTCAAGATCAGCTGATTCTATAACACGGTCTCCTATAGTAGATGACCTATAATAAACAATAATAATGATCACTATATGGGTCTCTTTCTATATGCCATGTTAAAATGCTCATATATGTCCCTAAGGAAACCAAATTATGGTCTGATACCAAAACTATAGCATACCACTCCCACAGAGCATATCCCAAACATACCAGAGGATATTCAAAAACATACTCTATGAAAATTGTATATTAGGACAATCAAACTAGCTCATTAAAGTCGTCAAACATGTCATAAGCATTCTAAATGTTCAATTCTTCCTATTTCATTTACAAACATAAAAGTCACATGTCATTACAATTCACAGTCCACATATATACATTACATAATTTTTTTATGAGTTTGCTCTCAGTACCAAAAATACAACATGTAATGGGATGCCAATACACAAGACATCTATCTAAACTCCTCAGATTCAGCTGTTAGACCTTTGAGCCATTCTTGTCCCCAAAATGCAAGTACTAGACTTCTATTTTATCACCTTAGTAGCTAGAACTCCCTTGAACCTGAAAAACAATGTTGCAATTTTGATGAATTTGTGAACTCAGTGAGTGAAACATCATCGATGTATTCACTTAATTCAGATCACAAAAATAAGTATATCAAAGTTTATCATACTTCCACAAGCATATCATGTAAACTAGCATTGCATATCACAACACATCATCTATTAACTTCAACTATAATTCACTATTTTAACAATTCAATAATACATTTCAATTCAATCATTTGATAAATGTAAGGATCTATATGTAAATGAACATGTGTTTCCATTTTCATTTTTTTATTGTGACTAATTGCTTATTAACCTAATTTACTGTCCTATATTCATTGTGGACACTGAGACCATTTTTGGCCTATATCCTTTATGGATACCGAGTCCATGTCATATGAGCCTGAGACTTTTTTTCATAATTCTGAGCTTAAAGCTCTTTTCTTATTTCGGTCACTCTGGTCACAACTCCTTTATCTGATTTTGAATTTCAATATGATGAGATGCATCATTTTATATGCTATGTTTTCATTTCCTTTCATTTATGTGTACTCATGCCACATATATCAAACTCCTCAGATCTAAGTTTAGCATTTATCAATCAGTTGTACACACATTCCATATAAACTTACAATTCATACAGAAGCACATATAAATGGGTTTACACATATATGTTAACTCACTATATGATCCAAAAAAGCTATTGCCTTGATGTTCTAGCAATGTCTGGATAATGACGATCACCTTGCGCATCTATCGTCATATAATAAACACATAGTTCACAAATAACTAATTTTTTTAATCATATGAATATATAATCATGCACATGTATATGTGTCATGTTTCAATGCATGCTCAATTGAATTTTCAGGTATGTATTCTTGTACAAATATCTTGACCATTCAAACATTATAGCTTTATACAATTAGTTTGCAATCAAGTTTATACCTTAAGTAAGCTTGATTTACTTTAAATTCATCAAGCATACATTCACCAAACTTTTTTAGAAATATATAATCATACAATTTCCTAATTCTCATTCATCCATACCTAATAAATATTACTCAAATCCTTAAGATCATGTTTGCATTCATAAGAACACCTTCATTCCTTCATCACAACATAATTTCTAGATTTGATTACATTGACACAAAAACAATACATTCTTTAAGTTATGACATCAATTAACAACCTAAACTTATCAAGCTCTTTAGACTAATTAATCAAGC
>JAOTIZ010000007.1:13790897-13801199 GCA_027123425.1 Erythroxylum panamense | reverse complement strand
TTAAAATAAGTTTATTTAATTAAAAATAATTTACCCTTAAGTTTTGTGCTAGATTTTTTGTGTTTATTAGAAAAACTAAAAAAAAATCAAAAACTATAACAGAAAAACAAAACCAAGCGACCCTGATTTCATGTTTATTCAATTCAATTTAATTAACCATGCTAATAGCATTTTAATCTAAAATAGCATGAGAATAATGCTTCGTTCTATCTGCAATCAATTCTTGTCGATTAGTAGGCTTGGCAACTTGGCGCGAGATCGTAAACAGTATAGGTCCAATTTAATCAAACCTTGGGCCGGATTAAGACCCAGATCTCAAATTCAACCTAAAGCTCAATAGTTATAAAACAAACAAAAAAAGCGCCATTTTGTAAAAAATAAAGTCATTTTTCAACTTCAATTTAAAAATATAATGAATCAAGTTAAGCCGGGGTTGAGTTGAGCTTTAGACTGTCTGAGCCCAGTCAGTGTCTGGGTTTGACTGCCTCAGGCCCGAGCCCAACCCATTGCCAATTATCAGTGAACTTTTCAATAACTCTAAATTATAGCAATTATTTGCCTAATCCCCATTTTTGCAGTTTTTATCTATAAAAGAAAATTAATTGAGACATCTGCAAAGAGAAATACAAATTCCACAATTCCGTCAAAGAAGAGAATCCTTACCCCAATACACAAAATAGAGCACGTTTTATTTCACTTTCTGATCTACTTCTTTTACGTTTATACTCCGTAATTCTACACAACTAGAAAACTATTTGTATCATAATAACAGCTTAAAGCAATAATTACCTTATCACCAAGCTAAATTTGCTTTAACAGTGGGGCAGTCTTTTCAACAGGCATTATTCATATTGCTGCAAACTGCAAACTAAAACTTGAACTTCTTACTAAATTAATGCAAGATGAACATCTTTCATCTGTCTGGCCTGTGAAGGATAACTAAAATTTATTGTTAACAACTCATATAATGCATAGGTGTCTCAGTCAAGGAGGTTTAGGACCCTATCATAGCCACATAATTGCATGACAGGTCAATCAAGGCATTCTTGTTCTTGCCTGAAAGCATGAAAGTAAGAAACAACTCAAAGGAACATTTAAACCGAAAGAATGGAAACAAGAACCTGCTTACTATCCAGAATGAAGAATCCAAGATCAAGATATTTGTTCACTTGTGGAATTGAAAGAAACAGGAAGCACTATCAAAGAAGCTGAGAGATTATTGCAAGCCTTGCCAAGAACATTTACTTGAACTTGCAAAGCCCCAGCAGCCAAAAAATGAATCCTTCATTCCTTCTAACAATAATTTAGATTCTGTAATGTATAAAAAGGAGTTCTGTGTTTAAGGAACTATATTTGAAGAATGAAAAATAATGAAAAGAAGAGCCCCCTAAGAAAGCTAAAATTTTCTACTTCTGACTCTACAATAATGCAATGACTACGTAAAGGTGTTGAAGTATTGATAACTGCAAAATCACTAACAATCAAGACGTAGCACATCTCAACTTGTCGTGCAGTCTTGATAATACAGGTGGCTCTGATTTGTGTACCTTTCCCATAGAAGCTTGTACCTGCCAATGGCAATTTTAAGCCAAGGCTTCATGTTCCCATTAAAGTGAATAACTGCAGCACTCTCAATCAGACGATTGTCTATGTTCATATCAAATCCTAAGCCTAACACATGCCATCTCCGGTCAAGTGGTTCGGTCAGTCCATAAAATGCCAGGAGAGCAGGAGGCAGTGTTCCCAGCTTCCACAATGTCCGTTCAGCATTCTGCTCCTGCCAGTAATGATAGCGTGCAGTCACATTTGCTTTCCTCCATGCTATCAAATCAAAAATGTTCATACCAAATGCCCATCCACATGCCTGGGGATCAAACTTTGAGCTGATGATCGGGTTTGAGAAATTGAGATATTTGTAATAACGATGAAATGCTTCCAGACAAGTTTCCACAGCTCCATTCACATTTCCATGCAAATCCAAAGAAAAAAGTTGTGTCAGATCCTTCTGGACAACAACATCATCGTCAAGAAAGACTATCTTTTCCAGATGCGGGTAGATCTCAGGAATGTAAAAGCGAAGGTGACTGAGCAAAGACAAGTATTTAGGATTTCGTAGCTTTGGTACGACCTTCAGATCTTGATAACTTCCAAAATAGTAAGCTCGGATATCTTCATCGAGTAGTTGTTTGACAATAGGAGCATATGAAGCATTCAACCAAGAAAAATTTTCAATATTCTGCACTTCGATGGTGGCACCTTTAAAGTCATTACTGAGAAACCAAGCCTGCATTGCTCCAAAGCTGATCCCATTTGTGACTATATGGAATACAATCTGCTTTGGATGGTCAGCATTTGATATGGTGGAGTTTACAACCACAGACGTAGATAGAACATTGTCTGAGAATATGCAAAAGTGATAGAGATTGTTGTCAACAAGTCGGGGAGAGTTTTGTTTCTCCTCTGCAAGGTCTTGAAGATAAACCTTCTTAATCCAATCAGTTGTGAGTTTCATTTTCATGCAATGGAGGTTTTTGGGTACAGCTTCAGCAGCCATCTGACCAAAAATAGTGCTTTGAATTGTTGCTGCATTTGCACGCTCTTCAAGGGCTTGAATATGAGATTTCATTGTCATTATGGTGGTCGCAACATCATAATGAGCATCTTGTGCCTTGAAAATTAGATAGGACAGGCTACTGATAATTGGCACTGCTTCTTCTGCTGTTAAGGGCTCTCCTCTCATAGCAGTTTTTGAAAGCAAAAGTTGACACTTTCTGATCTTTTTGCTCAGCTCCCAAGCAAGGTGCAGGTTATTGTGTTCCTTTGCTATAACTACATAAGCTTTAGCGAGTACCATTTGCTCTGCCAGCTGCCTTGAGAAGGAACTAACACTTAAAATTTCTTTAGTAACATTAAAGTCATCACCGTTAACTGACTTGATTCTTGAGTTTGTTTCCTGGAAGAGGACAGTCAGCAATCAGTAACCTCCTTACCCTATACATACCTAATTCCTACAAACTACACATTTCAGTAACTAAAAGAACTGTTATTAAGGAAATGTTAGAACTCTAAGAAAGAATCAAAAGCCTTTGCGAAGCAAGCAAATGACATTTCTTTCTAAAGCATAACTGACCAACTACAGTGAAAACGATTCATAAACCAGGCAGGTAAGGAAATAAATCATTGCATACCACTCATAACTATATCTTTTGGAAGCAAGGGCAACTTTTTAGACCACTGTTGAGTTTTGCGTAATGACTTTATCACAGTCAAAACAGTAGAAACACAACGCTAAACATGTATTTTATAGCGTCTCTGTAAAGAATCTACGGTTAAAATCAGATTGTTCAAAGGTTGGTGTTGGTCATAATTTAGCATTTGCCATGCATTAACATTCCTTAAGAAGCATGGGATCCCTACTGATGTGATGAGAGTCAGAAATATGAATTAGCAACAGGCTACCTAATTCTGAAACACAGAAAGTGAATCCGTGAGGTCTACTATAAGAAATGTCCACTCTTCATGCACAAAGAGCATAAAAGCAGCATGAAATGTTCCCAACAAACACATTTTACAGATGCGTTGAAAGAGCATCTCCAGTTTTGAAGTATTCCTCTATTTTGCAAACAGGTGGAGGGAAAAACTACATTGGACTTCACCCCTTCAGTTATGATCTCTAGTAAAAGAAGAAAGAAATCGGTAGATTCAATTTAGCCCAACATAGCAAAAATCTTGACATTTGGCAAACAGACACCACTATAGTAAAACTCCAACTCTCATCAACCTAAGGTTTATAACATTACACTCCACAAGTGAGGAGGCCATGCATGATCATAAAGCTTAAACATAACATTGCTGATAAATAAGCAGCTTTATGAGAAGTAATGGCTATTATTTCACTTCCATGGGCAGTTGTCAGTTAACCAAACAATGATCCGTAATGGCCATTATGGCTGTCATTGTGATGAAGTTATTTTACAGGACTAGCTAAATGAATCTTGGAGCTTTAATTGCTAAGTCTATCATGCAAAGCATCTCTGGTGGTCTTAGCAGAGAAACTGTTATAGCTATTTGAGGAATAAATAGCCACTTATTTTGGAGAAAGATATTTTAGAATGGAATGGCTAGTTTCAAATATTGAAATACTTTTTACCAGTGTGGAGAAGATCAAATTCAACATAAGATATCAATAACATCTAAAAAAGTTGTAAACTGGTATTAGTTTTTGGGAAATCAATCTTCCAACAAAGAGAACATATAATTTCATCTTAGATCAAATCGAAGTTAAACCAGTGTCCTTTTTTAGCAAGGACTAAACTATACTAAAGTATCCTTAAAGACTGCAATTTAATGTCTTGTTTTCACCCTTAAGAAAATTGAACTCAAACTATAAGTTAGACAAGATTATTCTCCTATCCATGAATTAAAATCCCTTAGATTAGCATGAATCAGCATAGCAGCTGCACCATAACATCTAAATGTTTTAAGTTTCAAATAAACCATGTTACGTTTATACTGGCTAGCATTAGCATTCCTCATAGTTTTTGTCCCAATCAAGAAGACTCGAATGGAACTATACAACTAAAACCAGCTATTCACTAAAATATGAACACGGGAATCAAGCTCTTCAAACCAAGAGAGGATAGAAACTAAAATAGTTAGTGGAAGCAGTTCCTAACACCTCTACCTTTTTTTATTTTTGGTTGCATCTTCAGGCTATCTTAGCCTACTCATTCAGGTAATCTTAGTCTCCAATATGCTGAAAAGAATGATTGTCTCTTACTCTGTCGCTCACCAGAATGCACACCCAAGGTAATGATGTTGAGAAGCATATAAATATCCTCCCTAACACGTAAATCCAACAAACCTCCCAATCGCAGTTTTTAAAGAAAATGGATGCAGATGTAGCCAAAAGACTATGCATAATAAGATATCATGTTTCCTAAACATAAAGATCAAATAGTAACCGCCGACGTAACCAAACAATAAAGGACATGCAAATCTAAAATCCAGCAAGAACAGATCAAAATAGATGCAAAAATGATAGGATGAGAAACACAATAAACCTTACCACTAGAGGCCGCTGAACATGATCTTCTTGTTGATTGTGGTGAAATACAAACAACACGAATCCTGCAATTAAGAACATCCCAAGAAGCGGCCAGATCCACTGTGAAAACCTCCTCCTAACCGGGCGCCGAAACTCGGCCGCCCGCCTCCTCATCTTTCCTCGATCCTTCCCCGACAATTCACCACCAAAATATTAAGTTTCCCAATCGATCCATCTCTTCTTTCTCTATATTCTAGAAGAAAAACCAATCAAACACGACCAAACTTATAGCTCGAACAATAATGAGCCAAGCAGTGACCACTAGCTTACTCTGAAAAATGCATATACTTGAGACCAATGAATACAAAAGGGGCTACAACCAACAACCAACCAAAAGAACAATGCTTCAGCTTAAATGAAAGGTGGAACTAGATTGAATTAGGAAGGAAAAGGCGATCTGGTTCGTAATCTGTGTGCGTTTTTTGTGTGGGAAATAGTGAAAAATGACTTCTTTTTTAATCGTCTTATAGTTTGATAAGGTCCGTGTTTGTGTAAAGATTGAGGGTTTAGGAGAGGGAAAGAAAGATAATGGTCAGAGTTCGCCTCCGGTTACAAATCTAAAGACTTCTGTTTTAACAACTAGTGAATGACTAAAACGTCTCGACTTGGATCTTCGGAAAGAAAGAAACTTGATTCTGTATAAATAACAACCTCTATGTACTCCAAGTCTCTTAATTTCATTTCATCAAAAAGGATTCAATTCGTACATAGCTAATGCTAACATAGATGAAGTCGAGATGTACACCAACAGATTTTTTAAAATTTTTTTACTTTTTTAAGTTTTGCTCCCATAAAAAAAAAATATTTTACTTATATTAAAATTTTACCCTTATTAAAATTTTATATCTATTAAAATTTTACCCCATTTAAAAAAATTTCTAGATGTGTCCTGACCAGAAGTATGCATATGATGACGAGGGTGTCAAATCCTCTTTACTCATAACCTACATTAGCCCTTTTTCTGTACAATCTCATCTATACATTATATTATTGATTTTTTTTACATGTACTAACCTTATTTTATACGATTTTATCCGTACATTACATATTTGTGTAGTTGAAATTGTATAGAACAAAGTTTGTACAGAATTATTGTACAAAAAATCTTATCCATGATCAACTTTCTTTAACTTTAAATTTTTTATATTTAGGCGTAATTGCATTAATTATTTTTCAAGTGTTAATTAAATTAGAATTAAGAATATTTAATGTATTATTGTTTTTAATTAACCACCCTCTTTTAAATTTGAACATTATAATTTTTATAATCACAAATTGAATTTTTATTTTTTATTTTAAAAGTTGTAAAGAAGATTAATTTCATCACATGAACTTCTTCTTTAAAAATAATGTGAATCTTATTTATTCATGATAAGGCTTTGAAGAGATGATTGATTGAAGAGTGGTTCTTCACCGAATGTCATAATTTCGAGTAAAGGAGAAATTTTTTAAAATTTATGTTTTCTATTGAATTATTATTTAATTTTAAATCTTTATCATCAAATACTTATTTCAATATATACGTGATTTGAGAGTTATTAATTATATTTAAGAATTTGCGTTAAATATATTTGAAAAACAGCTGTAAATTTCTAATTATCAAAAAATAAAAGAACTCCGTGGTTGATTTGTGGATGAAAAAGTGAAAGTAACATTATTAGTAAATCTTGTTTCTTTTTTCATCGTATCATTAAGTAGATTTAATCCTGCGATGGGTTTATATTTAATATCTATTGTCGGTCGCTTTATCTCCCCTCAACTTGATACTTGATAACGACTTCTTTCATTTTTCTATGTTTCAATAACAAGTGGTGAAAAAAGACACGAACTGTCTGCCAAAGGTCAATGATACGGATCCACCAAGAAAAAATCATTCACCTTGTGCAAATGAAAAAAAGAAATAATTACGAAAATTAGGCTCGTTTTGAATTCTCATTCCAATTATAAGCAGTTATATGAATACCGTATTAACATTAATATGAAATTTAGTTTGGTACGATACTATACTGATATCGAGTAATGTCGAATACTATTTTAGGTCATGTTTAAAATTTATAAAATAGTCTTTAATTATTTTTAATTACAAAATAATTCTCCAATATACTATACTATATAATTTATAACTTTTCATCAAATCTATCAAAAATAATAATAATATAAATTTAAAATAATAACAATATATTTATTTTATTAATATTATTTTCTCTTATTTCACCTATAAATAATAGCTACAATTGATATATAAAATATTATTTAATCATCTTACCAATATAAAACTAAAAATAATTTAAAGTATTTAAAATGTTGTAATTTTATCATATAATAAAGAGTAATCATATTAAAATATCAAATAAAAAGAATAATAAAATTTCTAAGATTCCAGAAGTATTACAACAAGAGATTATCCAAAAGAATACAACCAAATAGAAGTGAAACCAGTAACAAAAAATTTTACGGTAAAAAGTTTTAGGGAGTGTTTAGTTAATAGGTTTGGGAAGATACCAATGGATAAGGAATTAAAAAATATCGGTTGATTGTATATTTTAATATTTGAGTTTTGGGGATTACTCCATACCATCCGAATATGAAATATATGAAAATCATTCCTGAGCAAAACGTAAGTGACATAGGTATGACAGATCGCTGTCACGCCCATGAAAAAAGTGGGTGTCACACCTGTGACAAGAGTATCATGGGTCATGCCCATGACAATTTTTTTGCTTTTTTAATAAAATAATATATTTAATTACAATATATTAAAATTAAATTAATTAGAATATATTAAATTTTAATATAAAAATTTAACATTTATTTATTTATCTTTTAACAAAACAATATAATTAATTAAATATCATTAATTAGAATATATTAAAATTAAATATAACTAATTAGAATATATTAAAATTTGGTGCAAAAAAATTTAACAAATTTTATTTTTTCCTTTTTAGTAAAACAATATATTAATTAAATATAATTAATTAGAATATAAAAATTTGATGTAAAACAAAAATTTAACAAATTTTTATTTTTCAAGATTTTCAACAAACTAATCACTATCAATAGTAATAGTAATCATTCATTCGTTCTAACCAACCATCATAAGAATAATGATTGTATCCATATCTCATTTCTCATTATATTCATTCTCATTCCTATTACCATTGTCCCATATGAACCAAGAGGCCCTTATATGTATATTGTATGTACAAAATTTAACATATGCATCAGATACAAGTGAAGTTAAAATAAGAGAAGAAATTAAAAACTCAGAACTTTATCAATCGAATATCCACTCAAATCGCAATGACCTTAATTCTTATTTGGTATAAAATTTTTATTTTTGAGAGGAGTCTCATCATCACTATCATTCAAATTCATTGTATCAAATGACATGTTAATATTTTTCCTTATAAGATTATCTTCCAATTCACTTTCTTCTATCAAACTCGGTTTCTCAAAACCCAATATGCAAACATATAATTAGTAGTTAAGGCAAATTGGATCAACAAAACTACTTGTTTTATTAAGAGCCATAGTAAACAAATAAAATTAAATCATTAAGAAATTATATTAAACTTACTAATGATAATAACATACATGTCTCGAAGATTTAAATTGCATCTAATAAAGATCAAGTCGTTCAACCTTTAGTATTCTAATCTGTTCCTTTTCTTGGAATTGATAAATTCAACTTTTATTTTAATTGATGAATTCAAATATGCTCTAATTTCTTTTACATCCTGTTGCACTCACACATTATCTAATAATTCAAATTTTAAACCTTTACAATTATAGAACACCACTTTTGAATTAGTCCCGATAAGTGACTGTAAGATAATAAAAGTAACCTTATAAACAAAATAAAATGATGATTAATTTCTAAGAAGTAACAAAAGTGAAAAAAAATATCTGGATTAAATTAATCTATTTGATAAATAGCAATGAACATCTCAAAATCACCAGAAGCATCCTTATAAACCTCCATGTGTGAGATTAGGAGATCATACATATCTTGTGGACAACAATTATTATAATAGTTAATCGCATTCTCCTATTAACTTTGGCTTTCTTAGTAAAACTTAGTCTAGAATAGACACTAGGAATAAAAAATGCACTAACTGCAAACAACAAAGAGTAAAGTTACATTTTTCATCTCTCGTTGATGACTACAAGATAAGGTGTGTACAAAGAAAACCTATTTTTCATATTATCCTTGATTGCTTCCTTTACCTTATTAGAGAGTGCTCTAAAGGTAATCACCTTTAGCACTTTTGTATAAACTTTATTTTGATTAATAAAGTGAAAGGCATTTTTTCATTAATTTGATGTTCGTTTATTTATGAATTGATGTCGATCTTAAATTGAATTAAGGAAGTCCATGATACAAAACATAACATGAAGGAAATCATAATGAGATCATGATAATGAGATTCCTATCATATGTAATTATGTTAGGATCTAAATTATCACTAGTCATAGGATTAATAAGACAAGACATTATTAATCCGGATAGACTAGCATATGTTATACTCCTTGATTTGATCAAATAGTAGATCTCACAAACTGTAAACATGAGATGTTTAGAGTTAACATGTGGATGTTTTCTAACGTACATCGGATGACCTGCTATGAGATTATCTATCAAATGTCAATGATTAATCTCACTACATCAATTGTGCAAATATCCTTAGACTTGAGGTACTTAAGGATATGCTGGATACTGATCATGTGATTTGAAATCATTCCTTCTTGCCTCAAAATGAGGTCGATCAAAGGGTGGTGATTAGGTACAACTATTGGTATTTGAAGGTAATTGGGTAGCCAATAAAGAATTCACCACTCGAACTCAAGAACCAAAGAGGACAATACCTGGAGTGATGGCGGTAGAGGCTGGGCTCTACATTAATGGTTTCTCGATAAGATATAATGATTTTGGATGGTATATACTTCACTGAATCGTGTTAAAAGGGATGTTATGATTTTATGAATTGCGGCGTAAATTGATTTTCACGGGATATTATGAATGGTTAAAATTGATTTCCTAAGGCATTGAGAATGGCTGACAAGAAATGTGACGATTGTTGATGTTTAGGAATTCCATGAACGGTATCGATGCAGGTAGTAAGAAATCTTCTTTTAAAGGAGAATTTCCCTGAATTGGATTAAGTCGATCAGATGATTCAATTGAAAGAATT
>JAOTIZ010000007.1:13767711-13789415 GCA_027123425.1 Erythroxylum panamense | reverse complement strand
TTGGAAAGATAAAAGAACAAGCTACAACTTCGAAGAAGGCAACTTTGGCCAATTCTATTTCAATTATTCCCTAATTTTCCTTGAATCAGCATACACATTTTTCTCCTCATGCAAAACTTAACATTCATGGCAACTTCACTTCTTCAATTTCAACCTCATTCAAACAATTCAATTTGCCATTGGAACTTATCCAACATTTAACCACAATCTATATGTTTTCTGACATTCAATAGCACCTTGTCATTCACCACGTTCCTCTCTTTTTCCTTTTTCTAATATCTTACCTATCTAACCATGATTCATGCTTAAGGTTTCTCAACTCATCAACCATGCATAATTCACATTCCAATATCAAAATAATCTATAACACAAATTATATACCAAAAACACTCATTTACTTTCATTTTCATATTTCTAATTTCCACTCAAAGTTTGGGGTCCAACACTTGGACTAGATGTGATGTAGTCAATCTAGTGGGAATTGACACATAGTCTATACTCCGAACCAAGTGGGGTATAGAATGGTGAAAGGACAAATTTCACGATAATTATCTATGAAAAGGTTCATAAGTCGGATAATTAACTATCAAAGAGTTTGTGTGTTAATCCACTTATATTCCAGTAAATTAACATCATAAAGCCCTTTATGATTTGCTTGATTTGCTCGAATTAAGAGTTAATTCAGGTGTCCAAAATAACCGAGAACCTAAAAGTCACACGCATAAAAGATCAAATAAAAAACAAAGTGTGCATGACTATCATTGAAGTAGGCCACGATCATGACTAAAGGCACAACAGATGATGCATAAATGAGTTCTTCAATTATGTACACATGAAGTAACAAGTTAAAAATACACTTAAGTGAGAGGATAAGGGGTCCAGAAGTGTTCTAGAGTTAGAGAGAAGTGGTATTGAGTTTTGTTCTTGCAATTTATGCAATTGTTGCTTGAATCTAATAACATGCAACATAATCTTGATCTATCTCTCCATTTGAGCATCTGCTTGAACTCATCTTGTTTGGTGCTCTAACCATCCTTACACACTACTTTTTCTTCATCTCTAACCACCCTTACACACTGCTTTTTCTTCATCTTTGCGTGTTCTTGGGTGATCAAGGAAGGTGTTTGGTGTTTGCTACAACCCAAACAAGGAGAAGATTAAAGAAAGGAGGAGCATTATCAAAGGTATATGTGATGAAATTCAATGTTCTTATAATCTGTGTGTGCATGCATCTAAGATTCTAGAATTTTGGGGATGTCAAGGGATTGAAATTTAGATTTCGACACTTTCGTTGCCTTGTTGTGCATATGATACATGAATCCATAGCTCCCTTACATACCTTCTTCATGACATCATAACAATAACTCATTATTGCCTTCTCATCACTATCAGCTAGACAAAGTACTTTCAACAAATGTTTACAAACTCATATTACAAATTGACATTAAGATCAAAATTTATAATCTTCAAGTATAATTCTAGAAACCTCCACTTTAGCATTAGACATGACATACCGAGATGCAACTCACTTATCACTTATAAACATTTGCCTAAACTATTTCTTCATAAAAAAATACTACAGTGATAAGAAATTAGTTCCAAATCTTTTAATAGCATGATGACACAAATTTATACCATTAATGAAGTCCTTTCATATAGGATTATGGATGAACTTGGTAACTTTTTTTTAACTTTATACACAGTTTCATCAATAATAGTAAAGTATCTAGCGTCTCCTATATTTTGCAAAACAAGGTCAATGCAATGTGTAGCATAATGAGTTCAATAAAAAGAATTATACCTACTTTGCAATCTTTTTTCAGTTGCTTTATAAGTAGAATTATTGTCAGTAATGAACTGAACAATGATTTCTATCCCAAATTTATGCACAACTTCATCAAATAACTAAAATAGAGTATCATCATTTCTATCAAGGCCATATGCATCAATAAACATAAAGACATTGTCCCCTTAGCAAAATAAACCAAAAATTTTAATAATAGGCTTATGTCTTCTATTTGTCCAGCCACCACACTTGATTGAACACTTATAAGTTGTCCAAGTCATTCTTCTTTCATTGAAATAACTATTTATTTCATAAATAAAGATGCTCATAAGTTTACCTCTATAGTCATCAATTGAAGGAGCTTTATATCTTTGATGTAAATGGCATATCCATCATAGGCTAGTAATAATAAGACAGGCAGTATTGAATAGTATACCTTAATCACACTACAACCTAGCCATTATCATATCCGCATTATGGGTCTTTTTCCTTATATTGTAAGGCATTACAGATTGATGGCTAAGCTCCAGAAGTTGCTTATGGTGTAAAAAGGTTAAACACTTATCTTCTCTTTTTCCTTAAATTAGGTGCAAGATTATATCTTGTTGGGTAGGAAAACCACCTTTAACATCCCCACTATCCTCTTAACCACCAGAAAACAACTTCCACTACCAATTTTGTAATTCAATCTTTGCCTTTTTTCTTTCTAATGCTAACACACGTCAAATAAAGTTTTCATTAGCCATTTTTCATCATGGCTCATATTCTTACAAGGTTTAATATCACTTTTGATCCCAACTAAATGCTTTTTTAATCTTGTGATTCCCCCACCTTTCAAATATTTGTTACAATACAAGCAAATGGTATAGTTCTTCATTCTGAGAACCAATCTAGTATAAACCCAAGCTAGATCATCAAATCATCCTGAGATGACTGAACTATTAGGAGTACTTGAATTTTTTTCTATTTATCTGTAAAAATTAATGAAGACATATCAATTTACGTATGTGAAAGATAAAAATTATTGCATATGAAAGTAAATTTACTCAATCATTTTCAATGCTATAATAAAATTAGGTGTAATATACTAATATTAAAAATTCTAGAAACTACAACAACTAAAGGCAAAACTCATTCCATAGTTATTAGGGTAATTTATATACTATAATAAAATCATCAAAGCTCATACCACTAGAGCTCTAGAGACTAGCAGTGGCTAGTGGATTGATGGCAAGCTATGACTTGCATATGAGTGACATGGAGTTTTTTTTTAATGGTAAGAAGGTGAGGGGACAACAGGAGCTGGACTACTGAAGGGACTAAGATAGTGAGCAACAACGAGAGCTAGAGAAAAGATGTTAGCAGGAGAGAAGAGAGGGAGGGGGGCAATAGGAGTGTGAGTGAGGTAGAGAGAAGAGAGCAAGGGGCTAACACTTACAGCTTGCTAAGGTTAGAAAGGTTATACTGAAGGTATTTTTTCAATTTAGTCATACTTTTCTTTTAAATTTGCAATTAGGTCTAGTATCATACCAACACTTGGAATACTAAGACAATATTGTAGAATACCTTACCATTTTTTGGTCATTACAATACATTATTCTCAACCCTGCTCATAAGTTTGCAATACTAAAATTTATTTAAAAAATAATATATACTAAAAATGTAAAAAATAAATATTTTTTTACATTTTAGATTAATTATTTTATACTTAAAATTTTATTTTAAGGATGCATTATTTTATATGAATCCATTACATTTATAAATTATTTTTAAAGAATTTGTATATCTTGAATAGTACAAGGGACACTAAAACAAAATAGGTTATCAATTAAAATTATAACCAGTTTTTCAAAAAACATTCTACATTATTATTTGTCATGTTTTCAATTCTTTGCTAGAAACATTGTCAATTCCCTAATGCAAAAATTTATACGATGTTTTCTAAAATTGTAGACATTATTTTTTAGCTACATTTCCCAAAATGTAGCCAATATTTTTTAGTTATGTTTTATGCTCTCGTAGTTATATATATTTTACTACATTTTTTGTACTTTCATAAGTATAGTCATTTAACTATATTTTTGTAATATTGTAAGTAAAATCTTTTAGCTATAAGTGTGTGAAAATGTTCCTAAAAACTTTTTGCAACTTTTTACGTAATTTATATTATTAAATAATTTGTGACATTTTCTATATAATGACTTAACATTTTTTACTATAAATTGTTTGATTATTATTATCAAATTAAGTTGTAGAGAAACATTATTAATTATAGATGTCAAGCATTCCTTAAATAAGTAATATTATATAAGTATCATCACATTGTACCAATAAAAGTAATATAACATTAATAAGTGATTTTTTGTTACTACCCAAAATATTAATACTAATCTAAACATGCCATATAATTTCTAAACATAACAATAAGGAGAAAAAAAATTAAATTATAATGTGATTATGAATTGTAGTGTCAAACAACTGAATATTTTTAATGTTCTAAGTTCATGACATTTTTAAAACTATGAAGATCATAGATCGATCTTAATTGTTTTACTGTTAAAACAATTCTTGTAAATACATTAAGTTCAAACATCATTTTAAAGAAGAAATTTCCATGCACTACTTTGTTTATCCACACAAAAGTGAACTATGAGTGATGTGAGTTTATTTATTTGTTGAGTGTTAATGTTTTTAGGTATGTTTTTGGTACTTTTAGTTATTGGTCTTGGTGTTATTGCACTATATAACTTCAAGGGTAATTCCGTCATTTCATATCCAAAATGAAGGGTGGACGTTTAGAAGAGGTCTATAATGTGCAAGAATGTGGGGAGGAGCTGTTATGATCCATTGGAGGTGGAGAGTAGTGAGGAAATTAATGAATTCTTTCCCAAGAAGGAGAAGTGTAAAAGGAGGACCAAGAAATGCAAGAGAGAGGGAGGCACAGAGAAGAAAAGGGAAGAAGAAGCAAGAATGAGGAAGAGGAAGTAGGAGCTCCGTGAAGCATGTGATCCAGGGCATAAGAACATTTGTTTTCATCTTTTCGGTTTATTTTTAGTTTGCTTATGATGTGTGTTTTCTAGTTTCCTTATTTTAAAGATTGTTTCACCCTATAAGGTGAATCTTGTTTTTTAAACTTCTGCTATGTACGGTTTGTTGTTCTTATGAATAGTTATTATTTAATCTGAATGGGAGTTGGGTTCTTCTTTAAAATCATACAATTATAACTTACATACTAAGAGATTAGTGTCTAAGTGTTATTCCTTAAAGGTTATGCAATTCATCTCTATTTTATTGATATATGAATTGAGAAATTAGCATTATGATAAAACATAGTAGGTAATTCAAACTTAAGAGAGAAGAATTACTTCTAAAGAAAATTAGGGTAGCAAAATATTAGGATTCTGATTTACCTTATCAGGAGTTGATAACAATTTTTGGGAATTTTAATCTTGTGATTTTGTGAAAGCATTTCCTCTTCTTAAAAATTTAGTTTTGTTCCTAAAAGTTTAAATGTAATGGATTTATTTATATCACTTTTAATTTTTAAATCTTAATATTATTATTATCTTAAACAATCTGAAAACAATTTATTGGTCTTAGTACAAATCCTCGTGGGAACGATATCTATACTATAATAACACGTATGCTTGTGGTCGGGGTCCGAGTGCATTTTATTTTATAACTCATCAATGAGTCTGTTCCTAATAAGGACTTTCTCCACTTCCATTGCCATCATTGACACTAAACATTTGAGAGACAATAGTTTCTAAGTAAGTCTTTATCTAATCCATAAATATTTTATTAAAAGATACTGAATTGTGAAAATAGTAAAACAAACTCAACATATCACCTTAAATTTGTAAGGTTTAATTAGTTGAAAGACCATCAAATCTCCTTTGAGCAACTAATGTTTTGTTGAGAATTACCTCCAACCAATACTCAATCTTGTCTTTTCACTCTATGCATTTTGAATATGCTTACCATAAAAAAAAAATAGCAACATGGGATATAACCAAAGCCTTCAAAAAGTTAGGGAATCCAAATTCTAGATTTGAGTAAACCTCTTTGTTTTAATTATAGTTAATGACTTAGTTTCCATAAGAGTGTTGTTACCTCATTCTAAGGTTTATTTCCCTACAACTATAAAATGATTAGAGTTGTAGTTGTCAAGCTAAGACTTTTAAGAGACCAAAAAACTTGGATTTAAGTATTTAAAGCAATATCACCAACCATATACACTTCCTTAAAAGATTTAATAATGCATGTTAAAAAAATGAAAGTAAATACTAATTAATAAACAACATATATTTAAAGGCATAATTCAAGCTATAGGTTTATTTATCAAAACATCTAATGTGAGAACATAATAGTGTAGAATAATGAAACTACCAAAAGAGGAGAGATAATAACCAATAGGTTTGGGAACGTTAACAAAACCTAGATATTTAACTGAATTGAGCCTCACAATTATGCCAACATCACTAAAAACATATTCATTTTGTGCTCAAAATCAACCAAACGGTAGTCAACTTGATAACATAAGAAACAAAAACTACGAAAGAAGATCTTATAATTGATATCATACATTAGATTGAATACATTCCAAAGAAAAAGCAAATGGGGGTGGGAACAAATGATAGCAAAACCATTTCAGAGAGTATTATGATGATCACGTTCAATCTATATACCGTAATTGTATTATAGCTCCAAAAAGATAGATAAGAGATTTGGGAAACCAAAGGTTTTGAAACCTTAAAAATGGAAAAAGATGGTTCCCGCTAAGAAAAAGGCAAATGAAATCCACAACCTTAAAACGAATATTTCTAGATCTTAAGCCAAAAGTGTATTTTAAACTCTAACATTTACATTATAATATAATTGAACCCTAACATTTCATAGCATTCAATTTGAACCTGAACATTTACAAAACTTTTAAACCAAACCCTATTAGCACGAAAAATCTAACATGAGTTACCCTATGTTAGTTATGACGTGGCTTTAAAAGAAATTTGCACATTGGTGGGACTTAATACTTGTTGATGTTACATTCTTATATTTAAATGAAAGTGGGTCCTAAAACTTCAATACCCACCATTTTAACCTTTAGAAAATCCTTCAATACTCACCATTTTTAATCCTTCACAAATTCTCTTCAATCACAAATACTCACAATTTTATCTCTAAATCACAAAATCCCTAATTCTTCAAATGATTACAGAACCAATTCCCTAACTCTCCCACTTCGTTTAAACATATGTAAAATTATTGCATTCTTTTTTGCTAGTTCAATCATAGCAGCAACAAGCCTAATTATAGCCATACCATTCAATCACATCCTGCATACCTTTGTCGAATTTCTGGGAAACAAGATAAAGACAACACATCATGGTAGGTCCATTATTTTTTTTTCTGGATTTTAATTTATGCTTATTATATGTTTTAGTCCCCCCTATTTCTTCTTGATTTGATGATTCTTTCGTCTAGTTGTTTGTTTATGGTTATTGTATACTATGGTCTCCTATTTTTTACCTAAGCCTGAAATGCTTGTTAAGTTATTCCATGTTTGTTGTGATCCCCTATTCTTTGATTTAGTTGCGAAGATTTCTTGTTGGAAGTGAATGTGATGGTAAAGATTAAAGTAATAAACTTATAGAAAATTGAATTTCCTTTGATCATTAAATTAAGAACAAACAAACTAATTATTAAATACTAATTTGCAAAGATAATTATGACTGTAAAAGTTATAAGTTGGAGGAGATAAAATCTAATAAAAATAACAATACATAGGAGCTTGTTAATTTTCCTAGAGAAGAAAGGTCATTAGAGTGGAATGAGTTTATAAAACCAAAGTAGATAAATGCAAAGCTCAACTTATTATTAAGATTTAAAAGTATAAATATAAGTAAATTATAATGAATTATTTGCATTAGTTGCTAGGTTTGATACAACAAGAATCAGTGGTGACTTTAAAGGCCCAAAATACATGGCATATGCATCAACTAGATGTAAAATCAACGTCTATAATGGTGAACTACAAAAACAGGTATATATTAAGCAACCCTTTTGGATTTGTTAAATTAGATCATAAGCATAATGACCATAAACTTAAGACAATATTATACGAACTAAAATAAACTCTTAAAGTTTGATATAGTAGCATTGATTGATACTTTATAAAAGGCAGCTTCTTTTTGGTTATCCTTTTCAGCACAAAGTATATGTGAAGCATAATGTAGATAAAATATTAATAACATGCTTATATATGGATGATATGTTCCTTACTGAAAATGATTTAGCATTGCTTATTAATTTAAACCATTGAATGAAAAAGATTTTGATATGATTGATTTGAGGCTACTACATCTTCTTCTTTTTTGTATGAAAGTATTGCAAATTGATGATGGAAATTTTTTGTGTAAAAGAAGTATATGTTTGAGATCCTTAATATGTTCAAAATGGGAAAATGTAATTCAATTGCTACACCAATGGAGAAAAGTTGTAAATTGGAGAAGGATCTGAGGATAGCATGTAAATCACATATTATATAAGCAAATAATTGGCAATTTGATGTATATGACAACTATTAGCCCATAAATTATACTTAGTATAAGCTTAGTCAGTAGGCACTTGAACAAACTAATGCATCGACACCTCTTAATAGTAAAAAGGATATTGAGACACCTCAATATCCTTTTTACAAAATGTCAATGTTCTACTTTACAAAATGGGTATTCCTTGTAAGCAGATATATTATTTTGATAACGATTTTGTAGTAGTTCTTGATGATTAAAAAAAAGCACATTAGGTTATGTCTTTTCTCTTAGTTCTAGGATTTTAACTTAGAGCTCTAAAATACAACCTTTGTCACTCTCTCATCCATAGAATTTGAGCAGTTGGAAATAATCTTGGCAATTGGATTTGAGCCTGACCTAGCCTAGCTTGAAGTTAACAGGCCAGGTCGGGGTTGACTGAATCTCAATCTGAGCTCGGGTTGGGGTTACTTAAATGAGAAATTTAAAAATGATGTCATTTTGGGAAAAACGATGTTATTTTTTAAAATTCTTTTTGAAAAAATAAAAATCGAGCGGGGTCAAGTCTAGGCCCCTAGTTCATAGGCCCGATCCAACAAATGAACATCCTTAGTTGGCAGTACCATCTATAGAATACAAATGAATAGAAAGAAGGAACAAGGATATTTTATGATAGTTTTTCCAAAATTAAGATGCCCAAAAATGCAGTTGCCTATGGTAGAAATAAGCATACCCATGTCAAATATCATTTCTCGTGGGAGTTAGTATAATAAAATGGTATTCAAATGTTTTACAGAGTATCATTTCCTATTTGATCCCTTTGAATTCCATATTCAAAGTTGTGATCGGATCTATATGGATCATACATAGACAATAGTTGGAGTCAGCGGCTCTCCTAGGGTTCCCTCATCTGGCATCCCTAGGGAAGAGGATCAAGTTGGCCCTTGCGAATAGCTTGATGCATTATCTCCCTTCAACCTTTTAGCGAAATGCAGCAAAAGGAAGGAAAATCCATAGACCAACCCCATTGTCTCCACCTCGTAGGAACTACCATATCACCCCAAGTTTGTAGTAGAATCGAATTTGAAATATGTTAATAGGCAAATAAGTGTTTTTGATAAAGTGGACCTTAATTATGTTAGTTACAGGTAAATATGTGAGATGGGAAAGGAGTTAAGATACCTTTAAGTGCATAAAGCTTATAGTATACCTGGTTTTCAATTTGGTGAGTCATTAAGATGGATTGAATCAAATAAAAGTTTTCTTAGGCTCATTAACCTTATAAAAATCCACCAAATGATTGATATTTATGTAACTCAATTGTTAGACACCTCAATCCTTACACCTAAGATATTGCCTATAACTGCAAGAGAGGATTCAGATAGCGAGGGCAAAGAGGGAATCTATGGAGCTAGTGAAGAAGTTGAAAAAGGAGTTAATGTAGGAATGCAAAGGAGTTGATGAAAGAGTTGACAAATTAGTTGGTGCAGAAGTTAGTGAAGGATTTAATGAAATAGTTGGCAAAGGAGTTAACGAAGGATTTGGTGTAAGAGTTGGCAAAGGAGTTGAAGTAAGATTAATGAAGAACTGGATGATCATGATAGAGACCAGGGCAAAGGATTTTATATAAGTTGACATTCCAGATGATAACTCACCAGTTGAAATTGACTCGACTGATTATAGTAGTTTTATTGATAGTGATGAATATCCAAGCAGAGAAGAGCTTGGTAAACCATTATGAAGGCCTAGTACTAGTTTTAGGCATAATTCATCTGACATGGCAACACATTGGAGATTGGGGATGGAGTTTGGATTAGCTAAAGAATTTAGAGATTTTTGTTATGGATTATGCAATACAAACATGATATAATGTCAAGTTTAAGAAAAGTGAAAAACATAGTATTAGAGCTAGATGTATCAAAAGATGCCCATGGGAATTGTACGTTGGTTGTGACAAGAATGAATAGTGCTTCAAAGTGAAGACATATAATCCTAAACATAGTTGTTTTACTACCAATAAACCTAAATTGGTTTTAGCTAAGTTCCTTAAAAGACATTTTAGGGAAAGAATAATTAAGAAGCCTAGTATCTTGAAGGAGAAGATTATCGAAGAATGCAGATAAAAACTTAATATATTTGTTAACTCAAGTTTATGTAAAGCAGCAAAAAGAAGATTGAGAAAAAGAGAGGCCAAATAATTGTGTGAATGAATATGCCAAGCTGCAAGGATACTTACATGAGTTGAGGATTAGTAATTCAGGACTAATAGTTGAGTTACAACTAGTAAGGAATGAAGAAACTTATTTGTTATAGGTATGCAAAATTAAATTTATACATATCATCAATAACTATATTTGTGACATTTATTCATTTATTCGTACTTATTTATCTCTTTGTGTAGTTCAAAAGATTTTACATTTGCTTTGATGCCATGAAAAGAGGATGAGACATTTGAGGTTAATTTTTAGCATTGATGGTTGCTTTCTAAAGATAGAATTCCAAGGCTAGCTATTGAGTGCAATTGGGAGGGAGGGATGATGATGGAGTGATATATCCACTAGCTTGGGCTGTTGTAGAGGTAAAGAATACTGATTCATGGACATGGTTTATGAATATGTTGGCTTCTGACTTGTAATTGGATAATGATGAAGGGCTTACAATTATATTAGATAACAAAATATATTTTATATTTTATTTATTTATAGTTTATTTTTGTACAAATTGTATATTCCCTTAATATTTTCGATTGTTATATGGATTGATTAAGGTTGTGGAAGATACATTTTGATGTTTCACTTATTGGATGTGTGCTAGACACATGGCATATGAATCAGAAGGGAAAAGATTTGGAAGCAATTCAAGAATTATGCATAGTTAACTTACATTGAAGATTTGAACAAGCAGCTGAAAGGATAAGATAAATCAAGACTTCAATATGCATCATCATTGCTTGAATATCTTAAAAAGAGGTAGGCAAGATGTTACCAATCCTTTGAATCAAAATGCCCAGTTATTGACAATAATATGAGTGAAAATTTTAATAGATGATTCTTACCAACATGAGCTAAACCAATTATCAAAATGATTGAAATAATTAGAATCATGATGATAAAGAGGCATGCATATATGAGAGAATTTGTTCATAGTTAGAAGTCAAATGTTACACTAAGGATTATGAAGAAATTGGAGAAGAATGAGAAAGTCAAAATGTAGTGGAGAATAGTTTGGAATGGTGATAGAGCATATGAATTGTCTAAGGGTGATGGCAAGCATACTATAAGGATTGGTAGACACCATTCATGTAGTTTTCAGGCATGGGAGTTTTATGGATATCCTTGTAAGCATGTTATAAGTGTTTTTCACCATTTAAGCAACATTCGGAGGCATATGTAGATGATTGCTACAAGAAGTACAAATTCCTCACATTATATGACGTATATTGTAGCCTATTAAAGGTGCAATAAGTAATGAAACCCACTCATAAGAGTTATGCTAAGAAGACCTAAAATATCTAGAAAAAGAGGAGCAAATGAGCCTAATAAGTTGAAAAATCCAAACAAATTGACTTGAGAGAGCCAAGTACAAAAATGTAGGAAATGTGGTAATTCTAGCCACAATGCTAGAAAATGTAAGAATAAAGGCTCAACTTACCCTGCTTAGAGATCTCCACAAGTATAAAACATTATTTGATTATCAAACCTTGTTTTGATTACTATGTATTGCTTCATATGTCTAATGATATTTATGACATTCTTTGATTATCAAACTAACAATGATATTTATGTCATATTTATTATGTCATCTCCAAGGTCTCATCACAAGATGAAAATAATGTTGTATCGAGTCGACACAGCAATACTGTAAGTACATGACCATTCGTCACATTATTGATAACTTTCACAAGTGAATACTATTAACAATATGTGTGTTTATAGGTTGCCAGCTCTTTGCGTAGTAGTAAACGGAAGTATGGAGAAGTTAATACACATTCATTCAAGTTGTCCTTTGAACCAAGAGTTCTAGGGTTTAATGGAAAACTTAACATCACTTCCTAACAATTACAAACCCAAGCAATGAGGAGGAGAGCAACATTGCATTAACCAGTATGTGATCAAACTTCTCAGTCAAGTGAAAATGACTTATTCCTAAAATATACACTGACGATGCTATGTGTTGTTGGAACTTTAAGGGTCATTTGGTTTCACTTTTATTTTTATGTTGTAATTTTAGTTTTGGTTTTCTATTTTTAGTTTATGCTTTTCTAATTAAAAAAAACAAAAACTTGTTTGATCGAGATTTCTAATATAAAAACTGAAAACAAAAATTTGTTTGGTTGAGGTTTGTAATGAAAAACTAAAAAGAAAAACATGTTTGGTTTTTTCTATTTTTAATTATACTTTTATGTTAATTATTTTTAAAACAATATATTCTGTTTTAAAATTAATTAATTCTCATTATGTTAAGAAATAAAATATGTCTATTTATATAATTAAAGAAATTTGCACATTAATTGTATATAATAAAATTTTATAAATTAATAATTATATTAATCATCAAGACTTTACCTAAGTGGCAAGATGGTAAGAATGAGAAATCAAATTGTGTTGAATGCATAAAAGATGTCCTTAAAACCTAAATAAGGCCTTACATATGAATAAAAAAGAAAAAACCAAACAAACAAAGGCTTATGATTGTGGTGCGTGCATAATTCAACAAGTAGTGAGAATTAGTCCTTATGTAGTATCACCCTTGCAACTCTTAACTAGGTAGTTCATTTAGAAGTATTAATAAATTGCAACAGTGAGGACCCCAAATTGTAAGTGTGATAGAATGAACATGTAAATGATATCTCTGCAACACAATTGTGTTGCAGTTTGCATAACCAAACAACCACCTTGGTTGTCAAGACTAAAGGGAACGCTGATCAAATGGCCAAGCCAATCATTCACATGTACGAGAGAAAGAAATTGACATGTGCATAAACGTTAACCACACTACTTTACTATCTATCCCTACTATGAATGACTATTGTTCCTTACAAGCATCCATTAATACAATTATTGCAAATCCAAGAACGATTAGCAAGATTAATATTTTTACTTGATAACCTAATAATTAATCTCAATCATCCTCTCTATCAAGAGGTAGACCATAAGGAAAAAGCATTTTCTGTACACCGAAAAACAAATTTGGCATAAGAACACCCATTTGCCCTATTTAACTTCACAATTGTTGACATCACTCCAGGTTTCAACTCTACAATTGTTGATACATGTCTAGGAAGAACACCCATTTACCCTATTGTAGCTGGAATTACGACCAAGTCAACCTAAATTAAGATTTTGGAAAAGGTAAGGCCTTCTGTAGTGACCTATAAAAAACCAATCTTGTTTTGTTTTTCATGATGCATGAAGAACTATAATCTACAAACAGATTTGAAATATCAGAGATAGCTTAGCTATAACAATCAAGATAATTACTGGTTATTAAAACATAAGCCAAAAAAAGAAAAATTGTAACAAGAAGAAGGTTCGAATAAAACTCCAAAATAAAAGCACTCAAATTCTTGAATAAAACTCCAAAATCAACTAGGTTTTAAAAATCTTCACCTTTTGAGAATTGGGAATGGTGGACAGAACCTCACGAAGCGTAGCAACGAAGTTCTTATACCAAAACCTCGCTTCATTGAGAGCAACATTGCCGATACCACAACCACATCGATAGCGACACCACCAACCAAGTGGTTCGTAGAGCCTGAGACAACATCAGCATTACTAGAAGAAGAAGTTATGGTGGTCAATGGTAGTAGACCATACCCAGGTGGGTTTAGACCATACCCAGGTGGGTTTAGACCATACCCAGGTGGGTTTACCTGAAAAGATCCTAACTTGAAGAAGTCAGATTGGGTTGCAACCCAAAAAAGCTTAATAATGTGACTAGTCAGACCTTCAACTTTTAAGAGACAATGGAAAAAACTTTTCCAAGCTCCAAATCTTCATTGCCTCCATTCCTGAACTTTTTTTCAAAGAGAAAGGAGCAAGCATAAAGTGGTGAAGGCAAAGCCAGGCTGAAAATGAAAACAAAAGATAGTGCAAAAATGGAGACTGTTGTTTTTATGAAAAAAAAGCCCTATTTTAAAAACATGTAAAAATGTCTTTTTTACGTTTCCTTAGAGTGGTTGCAGTTTTTTTATTTTTAAAAACAAGAAGTGACAACAATACTTAACCAAACACATTTTAATGTCAAGTTCTTTTTTCATGAAAACCAAAACAAAAAACAAGGAAAAGAAAGGGAAATAAACAGGTCCTTAATTATTGGATCCGGTCACTTTTGTATATGGACGGAAAGATCCAATTACTTTTGTATACGGATGGATAGATGTTGTGGTGCAATTATTTACTTTTATACTACTCCATTTGTTTATTATGATATAATCACTCGTGTATATATTGTTGATGATTTTTACAACTATTAATTAGGCATCACTAAGATATCTTCATGAATAACAAAACAATAGAGTTAAAGCACAATATATTACAACTTAGTTCAAATGAGGATTTTAATACAATAAACACAAAAACCCATATTACAATAATCACTAAAATAAATTTCAACTCATTTTCTCTTTTGTTAACAAAATAATATTGTCTTTTATTAGCTTTATTTGCTCCTCAATTACCAACGTTGTATGTGATTAAATTGTGGTTCATTGAGCCTTCTTCTTCAACATACCTACTTCTTTCTTTAATTTATGATTTACTTCCACAACACTCTCACTAAATTTGTCATCGTACCACTTAAAAAAAATCACATCTTCCAACTTGAAAGAAAATTAATAATTAATAAGAAAAACATTAAAAATATATACAAACAATTTTACCTTATTGAAAAATAAACTTATAGGATATTTGGGGAATCCATAAACTTTTCTTCCTGGGTTGTTATCACTCTATGGAGTTCTTAACAAGGCTTTTAAACCACAATAACATACTATAACCATTATTTGAATTAAATGTATTTTTAGTTGAAGACATCACATTTATAACTTTATGAAGTCGCTGTAAAATTATATTAATACTCTTAGTTATCCTATATATAGTTGCATGATTGTTATATATATAGATCTGTAGTCATTTATCACTTGCCACTAATCAAGCCTTGGTCTTAGAAAAGGAGTCTTGTAATCTCAAACAAAACCAAAGTTTAGAAAGAAAACTATAATTTGAATACATCATAATACTAATGATAATAGAAATGTATTATGAAATTCCCATTTGCTAAAATACTGTAAAAAGACATTGAAACAATAGACTAACAATATTCAATAGTTTTCCCCATCCCCACTTCTTCTTACCTTTTATTGGTGATACCAACTAATCATGAATTATAAGCCATTTTAATGAATTGTATAAACTAGTGAATCTAAAGTAGCATTCATCTTAGGGTATGAATTAGTGCACCATGGTATGACTTCATAAAAGTGATAGGAAGCTTTCATCCATGCATCAATGTCTAAGAAAGAAGAAAACAGTTATACCATTACACCAATTAAAGACTAGTCATAAGGACCACATGCCAAGCTAAGGCAGAGGAGTATATACAGATTCCAATTGTAGGATTCAAGTATAAATAAATCTATATACAAAAAAGTGAATGGAAATAATAAATAAGTAAAGCATCTATTATTTAACCTGTGATGAAATTTTTGACTTATCTTTGGAGAAAAGATCAATCCGCCGAATCAGAAAACCAAAATTGATTTTCTGGAGTCATCTTAGAACTAAAATAGTGAGTCGTCTTGGTTAAAATATGTCTAGGAGGTTCAGGAAAATCTTATAAACATATTAACAACTTGCTTTAAGAATTTTATCTAATACACTAGCTATAAGAAAAGAAGAAAAGGTGAAAAATTATGACAAGCCTTATATAAATGCATGATTGATAAGAAATGATTCAAATAAGCAAGTCGACAAGCTCTGCAGTTATTTATCACTTGCCACCAATCGTGCCTTGGTTTTAGACAAGGAGATTTGTAAACTCAAACAAAACCAATGTTTAGAAAGAAAATTATAATTTGAATGCATCATAATACTAATGACAATGGAAATGTATTGAGAAATTCTCATTTTCTATAATGCTACAAAAAGACATACAAACAATAAGATTACAAGAATATAAAAGTATTGCCCTACCTTTTCTTGGTGATGACAACTAATCCTGATTGATAATCTATTTTAATGAATTGTATGAACTAGTGCATCTAAAGTAGCATTCATCTTAGGATATGAATTAATGCATCAAAACTAGACTTATAAAGGATACTATATTACATAGTTCAATACTTTCAATGATAATTCTTCATATATAGAAAAAGGGTAGAAGTTAGACTGTTGTGACAAGACCTCTATCCTAATGTAGCACATAAACTTCAGAAGTTAACAATCTATTGTGAGATACTAACTCCTTATTAACTTTAAACATATAGACTTATACTCAAAATGGTAACTACAAATTAGAAAAAATGTCTTGCATCACATGATGATGTTAGTTTCTAAACTGGAAAGAACATCACCTAGTTTGTGAAAATGAGATAGTAATGGAAAATTGTCAAGCCACCAACGAACCAAACAATAATGAAATAATAGATGATAAGAATATATAAGAGGATATCATGTGATACAGCTTTCTACAAGTGCTCCCTTTTATCAAGATTGATGTTCCTATCTTGATTCTATAAATCCAAAAGGGGTGTACAAAAGATGATTGAAATTACTGCTATGATTGGGCCAGCAGCTGCTGTGACTAAACTAGCAGAATGAGTATGTGGGATTTTTACAAACATTTATGCAATGTGTGGGAAAGTTAGGGATTTTGTTATGCAATCACTTAAAGAATTAGGTATTTTGTGATTTAGGGATTGTGAATGTTATGATTGAAGACAATTTGTGAAGGATTAAAAGCAATAACAATTAAAGGATTTTCTAAAGGATAAAGCGGCGAGTTTTGGGACCCACTTTTATTTGAATATAATAATACCACATCAGTCCCACTGATGTGCAAAATGTTTTTAGAAAAAATCCATATCGTATATAACGTAGCATTTAACTAACGGAAGGTAACCCTTGTTACATTTTTTGTCCTCCTAGGGCCTGTTTCGAATTTTTTGTAAATATTAGGGCTCAAATTGAATGATGCGAAACGTTAGCATTAAACTTATATTATGAAGCAAAAGTTAGGGTTTGATGTAAACGTTAAGGTTTAAATACACTTTTGGCCCTAGATCTTACAAAAAAAATTAGCATACTAGAGACTTGTTGTCAAGGTTGATAACACGATGCTCACTTTTACGATGGCTTAAGCCCACCAAATCCTAGCTAAATCAATTGATCCAGTCTAACATTTTGTCTTCTTCAATCCAACCTATGACCAACTCTTGGCTTTAATCTACGGTCCCCAAGAACATTACTATGTTAAAGAAGGTATAGTATAAGGCATGCTACTAATTATCATTGTTATATACCTAAAAGAGTTGTGCAAACATGGAGTGCAATTCAAAGGATGTTAATTCTAAATATAGCCATTTGATTCTCTCAAACAAGTGTAGCAAGGTGAAGATATGGAATGTCTTTAATTTTGGTAAATTTATGCAAACGTACATGGTTCATTAGATGAGGGTTAGGGATATTTGGTTTTCAACTAATGGGATTAAGTTTATAAGTGTTGGACATGATAAGAATATCAAGTATTAGGGTACTGACACTGAGCAAGTTACATTTTCTATGAAAAAGATTCCCAATTAAGGAAGAAACAAATGGATTAGGGTGATGGAGAAATTGTCTCAGAGAGAAAAGAATGTAATGAGAGAAGAATGTAATGTATTTCTATTCTTGTAATAGGAGAACAATGTTGTATAGAGAGTGTTTTATCACTTGCATATTTCACCTTGTTTGTGAAAATTGTAGTTAATAGTTTTTCATTACAAAAGAAAAACATAAACCATTCACCAAAACTATTTTGACTATAAAAAATAATCCATAGTTAAAAGAAACATAGTAAATAATCTTTGGCTACAAAATATGAACATAGCCTATTCACCAAATTCTTTTGGCTACAAAAAATAAAATTCATAGTTAAAATCAACATAGTTGATTGTCTTTGAAAAGTCTATGATTTTTTTTTTGGTATTGCTTTATTAAGCTACAATTAAAAAATTCTTAGTGATATAATTTTTGCTATGAATTTAAAACATAGGGGAAAACCTATAGCCAATACACATATTTCTTGTAGTGAGATGAGAGAATTTGTGCATAGTTATTTTTATCTTATTTTAAAATTAATAAATAATTATCTATTCTAATAAATGGTTATAAAAAAGACATAGACCTCTAATGTAATTTAAGAAATTCTAGAAAAACTCTCTAATCATTAAAATTCTAACAAAACTTCTTCTAATTTTCAATTTTTTATAATAACAGCAAAATACACGCGTTATAAGCATCAGACATAAACTAATCAAGTTTATTAATATGGCAACCCAACTTAACTCGTAAACTTGATCCAAACCAATTAAACTTGACTTAAATTAATAATTTAACATAATAATAATAAATTATAAGTTTGATTCAGATTTAATTAGTTATGTTCTAGATTAAGAATTTAGTTGAATCCTTATGTACGTAGGAATTGACTAGTACAAGTTTGATATTAATGTCACTTCTATTTCATCATCATTTTGTTAGTTTATGTCCTACATCCAATCTATTGGTTATTATGCTTTGATACTACTTATGACTTCTTCAAGGGTAGTTTAATTGATAGTTCTTTGATCTAGCATGAACTATATGAAGGTACTCGAGTGATCAATATAAGATTCATCACCTTTAAATGATTAAGGAGAATGTTTTATTATGCTCAATTAGTATTTATTTATGAAATCTTTGGTCAAAGTGGAATAATATTTTGAAAATAGTTTTCAAATGTCATTAATTAAATCAATTACTAAGGGTCGAAAGCTAACATGATTAGACCAAATATAATAGACATTAAATCTATGATATATGTCTAAACAGTGTCTAAACAGAACAGTATATGATATATGATGAAAGGATTGAATTATACAAGAAATCATACATAGAAAGATTATTAAAAACCAATTTGATATTCCTAAATATTTAGGTGATCATGATGCATTACTAAACGTTGTTCTTAATTTATGGATGTAAATTATTTTTAGAGAATTAAAGATAAGTTAAAAGAGTTTAATTTATTTAATCCTAAATATGATTTAGGGTATAATTTATATTCATGATCAACATATTTGAGAACTTAATGAGTCACATACAAATAATGAGTTGAAGAGAAAAAAAGGTGCTTGATTGTGAAGTTTGAGAAACTTTATGATAAAATATGAGATATTTAATAACAAGGACCAATATGAGATATTGGATCTTATTTGATCCTAATTGATATTTAATTAGAATTAATTTTAATTTTAATTAAAGTTTAATTGATTATAATTAAATTTTTATTAAATTATTGAAATGCTAAATTCTATTATAAATAAACCTATATTCTAAAAGAGTTAGCAGTCCTTACTCTCTGTAATAATTGTAGAGTTCTTTCAATACGTTCTGCAGATACTGTTAAAAGTTGGACACTTATGCAGTGGTTGAGATAAGTCAATTCTAGAAATGGTTCAAGGGAAACAATAAGAAAATGATCAATTTTCACAATAAGGCTAAATTATGATTTATGTTTTTTTTGGGTAAATCAGAAGAATTTATATGATATATAAAAGTTATGTACATGCTTGAGGCTACTTGAATAGTAGTTACTTTGTTACAAAAGGAACAGAAAATTAATACATTTGGAACCTGTGCATATCCTACATCAGTAAAGACTAGTTGAGCAAAAGCTCCTTTGCTACACAAGGCAACTACCTTCGGAAGCTACATAACTTCCTTACATCTCACACAAATTGATAAAACCATAATCATCCCTCCAACCTAAACCAACCTGAATACCCCTTCTTGCCTTAACACATTTTAATCCTCAACCAACCAAAACCGTATAATCCAATCAACTGCATGACAACATAAAAGGAAAGATGGGTACTTTCTTGCTGTGGATTTCTTGTGGCCGCATCATTGCTTTATGTCAATTTTCTTTCCCTTCTTCTTGCTGGAGTATGGAGAAGTGACTGCTAGTGTCTCTCTAATTTACTTTCCTTGTAACATCCCATCACCGATGGGAAGGATAAAATAGTAAATTTGGATTGGGTTGTGAGTGTGTGCACGTATAACGGCACACAAGCGTAAAATGGCCTCTATACTGATATGAATGGAAATTTTTCCAAAAGCACATGATTGTACATGCATTCGTGACAATTCCCGGCATATGTGTCTATAGGTGTAATTATAGTGAAAAGTGTGATATATGTGTTTGGAAAATTAAATTGGAGTGACTTATGAGTATTCTGCATAAAATTGAGATTTTTGGTACTGAAAATGACTGTCAAAGTGACACTGTAAATTAAAGACTTGATTTAGGAATTTTGTTTTAGCATAAGCCATGGAAATTTGGAGAGATTTGTGAAAGTCAAAGAAAATGAATTGATTGAAATGGAAATTGATAGTCATTCAATTCAACCCCTAAGAGTTTAATTTTCTGATTTGAAGCAGGAAAGTTAAAAGAAAATGTATAAGGGCAATTTGGGTATGACACTTAAGTTTATAAGTTTTAAGGCTTTAAGGAAGGGGAAAAAGGGGCATTTCACATGTTAGTAAGGGTATAAAAAGGGAAATTAGGGTTTGAAATGGAAAAAAAGAGAAGGAAATCGTGGAAGAAGAAGAAGACGAGAAGGGGATGAGTTTTTGAGGAATCCATGAAGAGTTTGAAGATTTTTAAAGCCTAATCAAGTAAGTACAAGCTTCTTTCCTCTGAATTAGATGATTGAATCATATTTGGAGTGTTAAAAGTTATAGAATGGGTTATCTATAGGTTTGGTAGGGTTTCCGATGATGGATAAATCTTGATGTTTTGTGAATGAAATTGGGTTAAATAAGTTGGAAAATGATGTGTGAGTAATGATTTAGTGTTATGATGATTTATGTTTTGAAAAATGGGGAGAATTGGATTGAAATTGTTGAAAATCAGGTTTCGGGAGGTTTACGGGACTCGCACGTCGCGACGTGCTCATGTGCACGTCGCGGCGTAAGCGAGTGTGCACACCGCGGCGCACACATGCGCCCTCGGCGCGGCGAGCTACGATGCCTGACGGATATGTTTTGGTTTTTAAACCATAACTTTTTATACCGACATTTGAATAAGGTGATTTTTGATTGGGTATAAACTAGAGATATGGGATTGCAAGTTTTATGAAGAAAGAG
>JAOTIZ010000007.1:13755122-13767611 GCA_027123425.1 Erythroxylum panamense | reverse complement strand
CACCAAAAAGACTAACTTGAGCGTCGGAGGGATCTGTCGGCTATCAACCCCCGGCGTGCCTTGTGTTGTTTTGCAGGTATCCTCTTGTTAAAGACAACCAATCACATTGATCCAAACGATAGCGTCCTGCCTCACCAGAATCAGGCAGAACCAAATACAAATAGAAGTATATGTACTAACAATTTTAAATTGTCTATATTATTTATATAATTTTGAGTTACTTATATCATATAGTTTATATGCTTTATATACAAAATTTAAAATTGAGAATATTTACTAATTTCTTACATTAATATAACTTAACTCTAATTGAGAAGTTTAGGAGTAAGACTGCATACTATCAGACCTTTCTAGATTTTATTTTATTGCGGGACTTCGGGTTAAATGTGATAATGATGAAATCTAATTGAGAATTTATTTTGTTAAAACTTTACATAAAATGCAACACATGTTTAAACTCTAATCGTACCATTAAATTCCTATAATTCAAATATGTAGATTAGGATCTTAATTTCATATCCACAAAATTCTAATAAATTACCATTCTATAAATAAGAAGAATTTTCTAAAATTTCATCACCTGCTGCATCCCGATTCCCTCGGGTGGTTTGTCGCTGTCTTCTTTTCCGAGAAACGACAGAAGCTTCGTGCCCCGAATCTCTGGACAAAAAGCCAGAGATCTGCTTCTCCTAATCTCAAATTCAACAGGTTATTGCCTCTCATTGCATTATCGTATATGTAGGCTGGTGGCTTCTACGTGTAAGGTTTCGCATTTAATTTTTTAATGTATTTGATTTAATTATTTAATGTCTTTGTGGTTTCTGGGAAAGTGAATGATGAGGTTTGTTTTTGGAGGCTGAATCGTTCTTTCCTTTTCCTTTCTGGGTTTGTCTAGAACCGAGAAAAGTTGCGGCCTTTGGCGGGAAGATTTGAAATGGCTCGAAAGCCTGAGAAATTTTCCGTAGATTTTGTGACGGCAGGCATGGCAGCGGTTGTGTCAAAGACTGCTGCAGCGCCTATTGAAAGAGTGAAACTTTTGTTGCAGAACCAAGGAGAGATGATTAAGAGAGGACAACTTAATGTTCCTTACAAGGGTGTTAGAGATTGCTTTAGAAGGGTCTTCACAGAAGAAGGGCTGTTCTCCTTTTGGAGAGGCAATCAGGCCAACGTTATACGATATTTCCCCACTCAGGTTCTTCTCTTTGCTCACCTTTTTGCTTGCTCATGATGATATTGCTCAACTCCCTTTTTTCCCCTGAAACTTTTGGAGATGAACAGGCTTTGGTATGCAGTAATATGTGCTCTTTAGATGATATTCTTCTAGACTCTAGTTGGTAATTACTTCAAGGCTTTGTTTTCTTCTTGTGGAACTTGGACCTGTCATCTCCTTTTGGTAGTTAAATGAGTATCTTTTGTTTACTACCGGGTTTTCACATTAATTCAGAATCCTTTATATCCTGCTTTAAGATTTTGGAATCGCCAATGAGCATGCTATGAACTAGATACTAACTGATAAAATGTTGAGTTGAAATTCATGCTTGCAATGCTTAACTAATCATGACCAGCTGTTGATATGCACTTCAAGAACGAATTTAACTGTTCTTTGACAACTATCCTGGTAAAACAATATAATCCCGAGTGTTGCTTTTTGAGAACCGATTGTGTTGGACATCTTACTCATTATCCAGATGAGTAGAAATTTTAAAGTTTCTTTAAATTACTCTTCACTCCTAAGTCACCCTGGAACCTTTTGTCTCCTGTTTGTATCTTCTAGTCCTGTTTCATTTACTGAAACAGGTCTCAATTTTGCATAGGCATCCAATTTTGCATTCAAGGGTTACTTCAAAAGTGTTTTCGGACGTTCAAAAGAAAAGGATGGTTACCTAAAGTGGTTTGCTGGAAATTTGGCTTCAGGCAGTGCTGCTGGAGCAACAACTTCGTTGCTGCTTTACCATTTGGATTATGCACGTACCCGACTTGGAACTGATGCCAGAGAGTGCCCAATTAATGGTCGACGGCAGTTTAAGGGGTTATTAGATGTGTACAGTAAAACATTGTCAAGTGACGGGATTGCTGGGCTGTATCGTGGCTTTGGAGCTTCAATTGTAGGAATTACTCTCTATCGAGGAATGTATTTTGGGATCTATGATACCATGAAACCTGTCATTTTGGTGGGACCTCTTGAGGTAAATGCCATCAAGTTAATTAAAGCAAGCAAATTTTGTATTAAACTTGACTTGAACCATAGTATAAATTTCATATACATATACTTTCTTGGAATCCAGTCATTCAGACTCGTAAAATTGGTGATGTTGGGAATATTTAACAAAAAATCAAGACATGCTAGGTAATTTGAGTTTCTCTTTGAATCTGTTGTCTCTTTAGACTTAGTCAAGAGTGTCACTTCAAATCATCTCAACCCTTGACAGAAGCATATCCTAGGACTGTTCATAATGGTGGTTCCTATTTCTTCTTTCTGTAGTTGATGTCAAAATTTTATTGAAGTGTCTAAATAGGAATATGACTCTTGCAGGGTAATTTCTTTGCTAGCTTTTTGTTGGGCTGGAGCATCACGATAGTCTCTGGGGTCTGTGCTTACCCTTTTGATACTCTAAGAAGGAGAATGATGCTGACTTCGGGACAGGCTTCAAAGTATCGGAATGCAATACATGCATTTCATGAGATCAGCCGCCTTGAGGGTTATAGAGCATTGTTCCGGGGAGTTACAGCTAATATGCTTATGGGTATAGCAGGAGCTGGAGTGCTTGCTGGCTATGATCAACTGCACAGAGTTGCCCTTAAACAAGGTTATGTCATTGACCAATATGCAAAAGCATCAAAGTAAATACCTCTTCACGGAATTTTTATTCTACCTTCTCATGAGTTGGTTTCTACAATTGATGGCAATCAACAAAATGAGAAGGAAAGTTGGAGAAGTTACTGGAAAAGATGGCCCTTGATACAAGTATCAAAGGACAACCTCCAACATGACCTCTGGATAAAAAGAAAAAAAAAAGATAAACTTATTTGTGTACATAATAGGAACCAATTCTTTTGTAGCCAATACAGTCATCTAACTGAAGGTAACTGGGATGTGTAATATAGGTTCAATAAGTCTAGATTCTAGGCTTTTCTTGTTGAGAAGTCTATAATGTAATCCTTACACGTCACAAACAGATAGCTGCACAAGTGAGACCAAATTCCCACTGCCATGTAAAGGGAATTCAACTAGAGTTAGTCTTGCCAAGCACTAACCGAAGGCTTTTATTTACTAGTCTGAAAGAAAGCATGATTATTTCTTATGTGGTGAATGTTTTTATCTTGGGCAACTGGCCCAGTTCTGGAACTAGATTCCTTGTATAATGTACTTGGCGTGTCAGATTTATAAGTTAATTCTTGGCATGATTCTTATGATGATGTTGCTGGCAGCCTTATGTAGTGACTCCTAATATTGTACACTACATCGAGATTTAGTGATACAGAATTACATATGCAGCAGCATTTGTGCTTTTGTGAAATCTTTGGACATTACTTCTAGAGGTTATTTGTTGAGGAAGACGAAGGCGTGGTGATACTTGTAGTAATAGGGAGAGAAATTAGATTGTTGTTTGTCACGTCAATCAATAAATCTCCTTGTGCTTGTGCAGGAAATATGGAATCTGATCTCTTTTGCAATCATGGGCTTCAGAGCACTGTGGAAGGAGGAAGGTTCATTGTAGGAACATGGTCTATATGGCACTTAAGCGTTTTAAGGATTAAAATATCCTTGACAATTTCAGGCAATGTGTGCATAAGATACCAAGAAGCCATAGGATTCAGTTAGAATTCCAGCTACCGAATTTTGAGACTTTGTTTTCCCTTCCAGTTCCTTAATTGATAAGCTCGGTATGCTAATTAAGCTAGAAGCCAAAAGTTCTTATGACGCTTGCTGGTTATCAGATAACCTCCAACGTTCTTGGCCTTTCTCCTCACTGCAATCGTCATGCATGAAGCGTTTTGGATGCAGTACTCCGCCACACAACCGCTGCTTCTACTCCTCCACTGTCTGACTAGTCGCCACATTGTCGAACTCCGCCTCCTTTGGCCTAACACTAGCAGTGACGCACTTTGTTTCTCTGCTTCTTCCACTATTATCGAGCCCTTTTCTTTACCTTCTCGTATAGTTGTCTCCACTTGTACCTACACATACTTGCAAGATATCGAATGCAATCCCATGCAAAAAGAGAAATTCTTGACGGCCTAATATGGACAAATTTGAAAAAACCATCGTTTCAACCATTTGACATTAGTTGTCACTTGGCAACAGGGTCTGTCCGCCCCAGCAAAGGAGGTTTCAGTGACTTTGTTGCTCTTTCGAATGATTGTTTTGAGATTAATCTAAACAGAACACGACAAGGTAAACATAATTAGAAGTAATTAATAGCACAAGGCATCATCAATGCTTCTCATCTATACTTCTGTCAGAAGCATTTCCATCTAAGTTTCAGAACTATGTTAAAGCTTGAATCTTTTAGTGCGATATAAATTATGACAGAGCTCCAGAATTATCATTGGCCTATTTAATTAATGCAACCTACTCTTTATCCGTGTCATCGAGAAAGTTAATAATACAAATTTCAATCTATAGCTAGCTACTCACCCTAGGCCTTCTCCTTTCGCACATATGTTTCAGGGGATAAAGAAGCACATGAGCCCTCAGGTTAACCTTCAGGTTCGACGTAGGTCCTGCGACCACAAGTAGTTACGTCCATTTTTTAGCACATGATGCTTCTTAATTAATGCATGCCACGAAACGATCATAAAAATGACCATCATTATCACCATCTAACCTGGTTTGGGTGGCTTGGAAACGTATAGAAGAACAATGGTATCTTGGTTTTGAACAGTGCGAGACAGTGCCCATTCAAGTGCACTTTTGGCTTCAACGCTTGCGTCCACCACTACCATAACCTTATTGCCGTTATTCCCATACCCATCACCGCCAAAATTCTGCGAGCCATTGCCCAAGAAGTCAACTTTCTGCTCAGTTTCCACTGGATTACAGAAGGGTCTGGATCGAACAGATGGTGTCCGGACCCGAACATGAGCCATGGACCGACCCACGCAGAGTCTAGGCAATCCGGTACGTGAAAAAGCCATGTTTGCTGGAGCAGAATGTTGGTGGGAAAATGGAGCAACTATATTGATGATTGTTAGTCCTCTTCTGTGGGACATCGTCACACGTCTGTTTGGCTATATACAAAGTTATATTCATTAGTAGAATTTTCCTGTTTGTTTCTTCTGTTTTCTTAGCGGATGTCCTCTTATGCAACGTGCTTGTCATGAAGTAATGTGCTCATGGTCGTTGACCGGAGCACTAAGTACCATTAAATTGTTTAATGATTCAACTCACAATTATAAGAAGAGTGTTGGAAATATTCATTGCCGTTAGCGTCTAGGCAAATGGCAATAGTCCTTGTTTAAATTAACGATAGGCAGAGATTGGGCCGACATTTTATTCCTTGGACTCACTCACATTCATGGAGCCACGCACATTGTACAACGATGTTCGTGCATTCTTTAATGTTTACGTCAATAACTACATACGATTGTATTTCGATAGAAGAGGTTGAGAGGTTGGAATGTCTATATTGAAGCAAGCCTTTGGAAACAACAGAAATTGATGACTACTCTTTAAGCTAAGTATTACCAAAATGAGTTTAAAGACCACTAACTTAAGAAGGTTATGCTATATGGATTATGAATAACAAAGAAGGATTGGGTGGATTGCTTCTCCGGTGGAGTCCCTCGTAATCTAATAACTTAAGAAGGTTGTACTATATGGACAATGAAGAACAAAGAATTATCAGGTGGATTGTTTCTCTAATAGAGTCTCCCATAATCTGAGACACTTAGTAACCTATAAGCGTTGCATTCTCCATTGCACCAGTGGTTGGTACCACTCAAAGAAAGTCGATAAGATATATAGAACTTTCATTCTCTCTATCACACAAGTGTTGATAAACTTACGAAGGAGGAAGGGCGATAGCACAAGCATAAAGCGTAGAGAGTGCCCATAGGTAATATAATGCATTTTATGAAAGCGGGTCATTAATGAAAAACACAGTAAGGTATGGAGCTTGTATGTTGAACAAAGACAGACAATAATATATTATTGATTGATTGAGGAAGAGGTGGCGATAATAGAACAAACTTAGTCAGGCAAGAGTGGCTATCTCATCAAAGATAGTGGGTGTGCTTGCGATAGGAGGAAAGAACTTTATTTTTACAATGGTAGGCAAATTAGCCATTGAGAGGAAGAGAGGGATATTTTTGGAGAGAGTGATAAGGTAAATATACTTGTGAGGCCGACAGAGGAAATCAGCTAAGATGTTCTCATGACCTTTGATGTGGTGAATCGTGAATTTATAGCGAGAGAACTAGTCTTTTCAATGAAGCAATTGACATTTTGGTAGTAGTTTTATGTTTGGATCTATTTTTATTATAAAGAGATAAGGATTGAGGTGGAAGTTAAACTTTTCTACGCCTCTTTTGACTGCTAGAATCTTTTTGTAGATTGCATGATAATGTCTTTCTGAGGGTTTAAATTATCAGCTAGCATATCTATAGTAGAATCTTTTTCCTTCTGTCTCCTCTATTAAAATTGCTCCTAAAGAATCCTCACCAGCATTAGTTTGCAAGATTTGTTTTCCTTTGTCAAGAATCTTCAGTAGAGATGGATGCTGGTTGATCTTCTGTAATTGTTTGACTATTTTTTCTAGTCTAGGCCCCATGGAGGTGGTTTTTTTTCAATAGTTTTGATAGTTAGCTAATATGTTCTTACACATGAGGGATAAAATCCCTAATATAATTCACGATTCCTATAAATTGCTGGATTTGTTTAACAGTAAGGTTCATATCTTGGAAATTTTGTAGTTCACCAACTATGTGTGCCGGACAAGTGAAACTTGTCATCTTGAAGCAAATGATTTAGAGGCTTGTAATCAATGACTAAAATCTTTTTCCCTTTGTTATTTTATGCTCTTATCTACTCTTTTCTCAACATAAAAAGCTTGGCATGTCCAATCTGATTTGGTTGGCTTAATCAATCCTTGTTTTAGAAGTATTAAACATTCTTCTTGTGTCATCTTTAGGTTATCGAGATTTATTCTAGGATGAGTGGTCTTTGTTGGATTAATATCCTCATTCTTATTGAATGGTAATTAGACTTAAAATTTGAATTTTTCCACAATGGATGCAGATGATTGAATTGATCATAGCTTTCCGAGCAATAGTATTGGAGTTGGTCTTTGATATCCTCATATCTAGAAGGAACATCTTTAATTAGATATATGTTCTTTTGGTGTGTTTGAGGAAGGTCTTTCTTTTAGTGGAGAAGGTGATGGTGTATGTGGAGGTTTAGAAGTTGACATAATGTCTTTAGCTGGTGGGTTTGGTTTGGAAGGTTTTGATAGTTTTGCAAGGGTTTATCTAAATAACGGATAAGACATTTTGAACACTTTTTCATAGTTAATAGCATCGAGATTGGATGGGGTGTTATAGGTGGGTCAAGTGGCTGGAAATGTTGAGGGATATGCATCATATATAGCTCTAAAATGTTCTTTATCCATATATGACTCAATTCTTTAAGCTCTTCTCGAACCTTTTGAAGTTCTCTTTCTTTCTTACAAAACTCTGGTCCATAATAATGATGGTCAATGTATCTTCTTAGATCTGAATCAAGTTAGGCAGCTTGATTGAGTAGTAATTGTGATATATGAAGAGATATAACATCAACTTTTGAATTTAGACCTTGTGTATGTTTAGACATACTATCGAGATTTGAATCGATTCTTTGAAGGACATTGTTTTGTGCCACAACATTTTGTGTCTACCAATTAAGAACTTCTTCTGCTAGAGAAACAAGTACATAATTATCATGTAGATTAATACCTGTGGATCTTAAGTACGACCTTACAGATGCTCCAATGGTTTTATCAGTTTGGGCTTTCAAAGGTGCAAAATCTTCCTCATATGATCTCATCATCATACAAGGTACTAGTTTGGGACTTTCCATAGGAATTAAAGGCATATATCTGCTTGGTTGCATCAGATGCTCTTTTCTAACTACTCTCAATAGTTCATAGAGATCCTTTAGTCTAGGCTTAGGATTCCTAAGATCAATCCAAAGCCACGAATCATCATCTTCATCATGCCTGGGTTGGGTCTTCCTTAGTGGCTAGCATGAAGATTTCAACTTTCTACTGGGCTCTTTTCACTATTAAGGGACATAAACCTCATCATCATTATCAGAATTGTCATCCATCCAACATTCACAATTACAATCACACATAGATGGATCTGTGTCCTAGATGAAATGGCCATTAAATAGAAAATAAGTGTTCTTATTTTTTTTAGTCCCAACTATGCCTTTAACCAATTTTAGGCACGAGTCATTTAATTCTTTTAAGGAAAACAAAAAATTAATAAAAATAACTTAAAAAATGATATTTTGGTTCATGATGACATTTTTATAAAATTAAAAGGATAAAATTTTAAAATATAATATATATTTACATTATTAAAACGTAATAATGTAGTTGATAAGAGAAGAATGAGTTAGCTAATGAGGTGACTAACCAAAAAATTTAGAAAAAGATATATAGTATAACCTAAAGTGAAACAACTATCTTACTAAAGAATGTACAATTAACTAGTTAAGAAAGATTTTTGTTATATTCAATAAGGTTCTAATTTATGGCTTTGTTGAAAATATATTATTATTATTATTATTATTATTATTATTATTATTATTATTTCAATGAAAGAAAAAAGTGAGCAAAAGAGCTAATTGAAAAAATTAAGCAATCAAAAGCTATTAAAACATAAGCAAACCAGAACACATACACAATTCAAATGATGAATTAAGAACAAGAAGGAGTTAAGGTCGACAAGATTTAAGCAAATTATTATATTGCTCTTGTAATCTTTTCTTGGTTTAATAAAGTAAGAGTTCAATCATAACATGATCATTTATACTTAGGAAATATTAGATATACTTTATCACAATCAAAAGAAAATTTGAAAAAGTAAAAAAAAAAACCCTTTTTATGCATTAAAATACTTTTGAAGAACTTCTGAAATAATTTTGGATCAATTTTTTGTTAAAGGAATATGTTTTGACTTTTGAAAAATTTTGAAAAAATTGTTTAAGGAAATTTAATTGACCAATGTGGTGATTTAAGCAACTAAGTTAGTACTATGAATAGAATGGTTAACCAGTATTATAGAGTAGTCAATCGATGTCTTTTAATATTATGTACCATGAGTTTATGTTCATATGGTGTAATAATTAGCTTTTATTTTTAACGACTATTTTAGGTTATTTTGACTATAAATAGACAATATATGAGTTCTAAAAGTAAGGTTGGACATAATGGAGAGTTGTTAAGAATCTTAAGAGTTTTAAGTTATTTTGAGTATGAATAGACAATATATGAGTTGTAAGAGTACAGTTGGACATACTAGAGAGTTATTAAAAGTCTTTAAGAGGCTACTAAGTGCATATAAGCATCATATAAAAAAATATTAAACGTTTGTTTATTAGTGTAAGTAAGAGAAGGAACTTTGAGTTGTGTAATTATTATAATTATGAAAATTGCTTGGAATTTAAATTATAAGGGTTCCTTTTAGCCTTAATTAAGATTTGTAAAATGTTACTTTAGACTCATGGTAAAACAAAATGATTGTAAAGATTTCTCTTTACCTATGGAAAAGAAAAATGATTGTAAGGGTTCCTCCTCCCTCGTAGCAAAGATGTTGTATGACGGATTGCTCTTTATATTAAAGAAGTGCCCTAAAGGCAATTACCTTTAGCACTTGTTGTACAAATCATTTTATGATTAATAAATAATTTTTTTTATTATTTCCATGTTCATACATTTATGGATTTGATGTTGATCTTAAATTGATTTAATGAAGTCCTTGATACAAAACATAGCATGGAGGAAATAATGATGAGATCATGATAATGAGATTCCTATCATGTATAATTATGTTAGTATCTAAACTTTCCCTAATCATAGGATTAATGAGATGGTATATCATTAATCCGGATATATTAATATAAGTTATACTCCTTGATTGGTTCAAGTAGTAGTTCTCATAAGCTGTAGATATGAGTTATTTAGAGTTAACATTTGGATGCTTACTAAAGGTAGTAAGTACAGCGGATTGACCTACTATGAGACAATTATGTGGATATTCTATTCCAGTGTCCATGATGGTCTCATCATAGCAATGATGCAAGTACCCTTTGAATTGAGATGCTTATGGATATCTCAGATACTGATCCTATCTCATAGGGTGGTGGTTGGGTACAACTTAAGGTATTCAGAGATAACTGAGTAGTCAATAAAAGATTCATCACTCCTGATAAAAGGAGATGATAGGCACGACCTCTTGTCGGGTTCATTACTCGAAAGGTTCTAGCTAGAGCAGATATGTGTCATAAAGAGAGTCTTCAATAATACATAGAGTAATGAGATCCTTAGGACAAGATCTAATATCACTTTGACTAGATGTGACGTATTCAGTATAGTGGGAGTTGACACTTTGACCATCTTTGAACCAAGTGTGGTATAGATGGTGAAAGGACAAATTGCATGGCAACATTGCGTATAGAAGGGTTCGTAGTCAAACCACTGACTTTTCGATCAATTAGGAGTCATGACGTATTAATATATACTGCTCTTGACTTAGTTGAATTAAGTGTTAATTCAAGTGGCCTACATAACTGGGAACCTAATGGGTCACACACATAGGAGATCCGAAGGATAAGTAAAATGGTCTTGAATGGTGATTCAAGATATGAGAGAGTATTTTGGGATTTTATCATGATGTGATCATGGTAGAAAAGGTTGCATGAAATGGATTAGAAACAAGTGTTGTTGGCTGCCAATTTGGTCATTAACTTATCAAAACTTCCATTAAAGCATGCTATTCATGGTCATTATCTTTCATAACTTCCGTTAATGCATGTTATTTATGGCCATTAACTTTTCATAACTTCCCATTAATGATGGGGTTATGGGAGGCCAAAGAAGATAGAAAATAATCATCATTTTTGTGCATCTTGTGTAAGACATACAAAAAAAAAGTTCTTTCTAATACACACTCTCTTTTTCTATTTAACTCTCACAAGAGTTTTTGTCTTCATTAGCATAAAGAAAGAACTCTAGTTATCTCCTAGTGAGGTTTCATCCTTTTATCTTCATGTGGACTTTCATTAGAGATGGTCTACGTTGATCATTATGGTTTACGACAACTCAACGCAAAGAAGATTAAAAAACGAAGGAGATCGTTAGAAAAGTATGTAACCATATTACATTTCAAGTTTTTGTTTTCTATATCTATATGCATTAGTAAATCTGGTTTTTGAGGTTCAGTTTTATTTTCCACTACATATATTTGATATATATTATATATGAGATGCATGATTGGAACCTTACACTTTACTCGTTGAAGGAAGAAGAAAATGAATTTCCAAGTGAAGCCTAAGGAGTGGGTGTAGGCCAAAAGATGTTTGTTGAACAAATATAAACGAATTTTATCTCTCTTTTCATACTCTCTTAAATTATTATTGGAATTACTTTGTGATTATCTTATATGAATTTATTATAATCATTCATTATAATTATTTTGATAGTTTACAAATATGATAAAATCACATATGATTCACTTCCTTTTCATGTGTTGTTTGTGGAATAATAATTGATTTTAAAGTCGATCTCATTCATTGTATATAGATTTCTATTGAAATTTGAGTAAAATTCATCATGTCACAATTTGATTCATTTTTTAGCTAAAAAGTCCAAGACATTAATATTACTCTATCTTTTATTAGAAATGATTTCCTGTTTTGGACAATTAAGATGAAATTCTTTCTTAAAACTGAGATTTTGATTTATAGGATATTGTAGAGAAGATAAAGTGAAATAAGAATGAAAATAGAATTATTTCATTAAATATTAAGTCAATATAGATTTATTCTTCAAATTAGATGAAAATGTGCTTTTCAAAGTTTTAGTGTGTCAAAATGTTCATAATATTGGGTACATACTTGATCTTACATATGTTAACAACTATCATATTGATATTGGTGTTAATGATAACAATATTACTCATGATGAACTTGATAAGGATCTAAATGACAATCAAGAATGAAGAGAAAAGAAGGAGAAAGACTAAAGGAAGAATAGAATACTAAAAATCACATAAGATGATATAAATGATTCCAAAAATAGAGACTTGGATGATAATGTGACTCATATATGCTTTATGACAAATAATGATGAAGTATTCTTTATTTCAAACTTTTTTAATGATAATGATTGTGATGATAATAGTGATGATTTTGCTTATAAAGAACTTGTTGAATGCATATGAATGATGAGCTTAAAAAGGAAGAACTTATCTTTCAAGGATAAAGAGGTTAAAAAGTTCTTAGAT
>JAOTIZ010000007.1:13672507-13690530 GCA_027123425.1 Erythroxylum panamense | reverse complement strand
AAATCGTTGGTAATTTTCTGACAAAATAATTTACCTACTGAACAAAATAACCGTCGGTAAATTTACCGACGGAAATTTTTACCGTCGGTAAATTTACCAACGGAAAATTTTCGCCGTTAAATTTAGTAACGGCCATATCTCCAACGCCTTTTTCCGTGAATAAATTCCGTCGCTAAATAAGCTTACCGACGGAATATGTACCAATTCCGTCGGTAAATTCCGTCGCTAAACTTTATTTTTCTTGTAGTGGATGTTCATTATAATTTTTCTTTCAAGACGAAGAATAAACTTTGTACAATTTTTTATTTTGGCAAAGAGGAACTTTATTTTCAATCTCTCTTTAAGGTATAGAAGAACCCCAAACCACTTTTAGATAAACCTAATAAAATGATCACAAATCCCAAAAATAGCTTAAAACTCAAAAGTGCTAACTTGGATACTTTGATAATCACAAAATGGCTCATGCTCTCAAAATGAGATAATGAATGCTCAAATGATTAAAAAAAACTAAGTAATGTGTGTATTGGACTCTCAATGCAACTTGATGCTAAATCAATGAAAAAAAACCTATTTATAATGTTTTGGAACTCACAATAGTTGTTGGAGCCAAGGACTAGCCGTTACAATAAATATATTTGACATATTATACTCATCGACTAGTATGTATTAAAAGCTTTAGCTTCGTTAGCTGTTGGAACACTAATTGACTAGTAAAAGATACTAATAGACTAATATGACATTGGTTGACTAATACATCAACAAATGTTATAGTAAACTCTCAATATTTAAATTTAAAAAATTTAACCTATATTAGTTGACCATTAATCTATATAAGTTATCCAATCACCTCAAAACATGATTTTAACACCTTTAAATGTTCAAATACTGTTTGATTAATGTCATTATGATTAAAAATACTTCCCAATTATTTAAAAGATCAAAAGACTTTGATATTAAAAACAAAAGCTTCAATACCTCTTGATGAATGTAAAAACTCAGGCAATAAAGTGAAACAAAATGTTTAAACATGGTGAGTCTTTTCGATCATCAAATTAACAAAATAAGATTACAAAGAATATATATAATGAAAAAGATGAGTCTTAATCTTCTTTTGTTATTTTTTTTTATTCTTCATTTCAATGGTTACAAATTTCAGCTTCTCCTTTTTAACTTCGTATACTATCACTATAAGAAAATTGAAGTTTAGCGATGGAAATTACAGACAAAATATCCATAAATTTCGTCGGTAAAAACGAAATTTACCATCGGACAAAGGCGTCGAAGAAACAGACGTAGATAATAATTTGCGATAAACCATAGATTTTTTGTTGCAAATTCACCGACGGACATTTTGTGTTACCGTCGGTGAATATACCGACAATTATTTTATGTCATCGATAAGTTTAGCAATGAAAAGATTGTTTTGATTCAACGGACAGGATTATTCCATTGGTAAGGTAACGACAACATTACTGACAGTTATTGGTTGTCCATTGGTAAATCAAATAGATTTTACTAACGAACTTTGTTTTTCAATTGGTAAATTTACTAAAACTTTTTTAATTTTACCCTAAATTTAATTTTATTTGATAATCTTATGGTTGATGCATAATTTATACAGTTAACAGTTATCTGTTGATAATATTTTATTTTTTTCTACATTTAATTTGTTAAAATAGAAAGTTGATTGATGATATAAAGTAAATTTTATCTTAATTGATAATAATTTTTTTGTATATAATAAGTATTTAATTCATATGAAATGACTACAAGTATGCTATTCATTTGGTGACCACGGACGCTCTGATTGCTGCGATGAGGTGCTGCCCCTCCCCGTCAACTCATCTACCTGATTACAGAGCTGAGCTATGTACTCTATTGACTATTGCATCTGAGTTGCCAATGGCTATACCGTGCTTTGAAGCTCAAAGACTTCATTTGGTGCAGATCGCCTACTACATGCTGTTGTGCTGGATGTAGAGGATTGCGAATAACATGTATTTGCAAATGAACTTAAGTCGAATATCCTTCCACGACGGTCCCTACCACCAATTGTATGAAGATAGGTTTGACTCTCAACAATATTTTCAGACTGTTGAGAGTGTTGTTGAATGTTTTCTTATATTTGGTCCTATTGGAAAGCAATGTTTATGTTAGTAAGTGATACATATTAAGCATTAATATTAAAGCATAAATTTCATATACATTTAGTTCTCTACATCGGGTGTTGACAAAGGTCACACCGTCATGCTTCTTAATGTGAGTGTGCAAAAAGAGCTGGCAAGGTGTAGGCTTTATGCCCATAGACTTTTCCTACATAAGAATAAAATTTTATAAACGAACTACAATTTATAAAAATTTCAGCAAAATTTTCTCAATTTTTGTGTATTTACCCCTGTTGAACAAAGAAAATAATTCAACATCACAATCATATATGGCACCATAAATTTATAACATTATCATTCTCCATAATATACATATTTTCATTTCAAAATTCACACATCAAATTAAATTGAAATACACCAAAGTAAAAAATCAGAATATAAATATAAAATGTAGAAACATACAACTTTCTCTACATGCTCGTGGTGGGTAATAGATCCTCTAGTATATATGGAAAGACTCTTTCCCCTCTGGTCCTCCACGTATGTTGGTAGAATTACCCTCTGAAATGAACATTGCCTTAGGTGATGTCCAATACTGTTGCCAACGACTCTATATTTGCTCAGAAATATAAGGCAATTATATACCAGTCTTGTGTATCGCACCTATGAAGTCTCAATAACATGTACGTGCTCATCTATCTCATACTTTATAAATGACGGCGTCAAATTTAGAATCCCCAAAAAATTCTTTTTGAAACAAAAGGAAAAACATAAGATAAGTACTTGTAATGTAATATTTATCTAATTAATGTATAAAAATCAATTAAAAATATAAAAAATATTTTTTTACCTCAAACTCCTAATTATAAAATTTCTTTGTCGCTTGAGAGATATTCTTCCATATATAACCCTCAAGATCAATCTTCTCCTTGAATTTGGATGTCATGTTACTTGAGCATGGTCCAGACGTATTCAACCTAATATTAAAAAATTAAATTTATACCATTTTTAAAATTAAAACCTATAACTTAATTATAAACATATGGTGTTTCATGTATTTTCACTTATATATTTTTTTTGGTAAGTCAGAAAAATTTATAAATGAAAACAAACATATGTACAAAAGAGTTCATGCATAAGTGTCACGGAAGACACAACTAACTAATACATAGCATTTAGCCATAGTAAAATCCAAGATAAAACACTTAGGAGTATCTGCAACTATGAATGGAGCATTCCTACAGCCACTCAACAACAGAACGCATATACTCAACCAGATTCATACCGAAGAAGCAATAATCCGAATGGGGAACCTAAGCTAACTAATTCTCAATCTTAGCAGAGGCAATCCTAATGAGATACTGAAGTCAAATCCACACTTAAACATCCCTTACACAAAATGGCCTTCCATCGGCTGAAGCGACTGGAGCTAAAGTTGATTGTTTGTCCACGAAGAAGGCTACCATGAGGAAGTAACATTACTGAACCTCCAAATTAGGCATGTCAAGACCCTTAATAATGGATGGCCTATCCTATGTGGACCTCACTTGCTGTTTACCTAGAATAGTCTGAGCAATCAACTTGCAAAAGTTAGTGAAGAACCAAACAAAATAATTACCTCCTCTCTATGTATAGGCTGAGAAGTTCCCTAACTTGGGAGATTACTCTGAGATACACTCGCTCCACATCCATGGCTTCATTCTTGAAAGTTCTGGCATTACTTTCAGTCCAGATATGGTAAACAGTGGTGGAAAGCAGAAGAGGGAAGTGAATTATGGCAGAGATCCTGGTACAGGAAGCAGTTCTATACCAGGAAAGGATAGCTAAAAGGTTAGTCTAATTAAGAATGGGCAAATTGAAATGGGTAAGGCAATGATCCCAAATTGTTTTAGAGAATGTGCATTCAAAGAATAAGTGGTCTATGGATTCATTAGCTGAGATGCACAGAGAACAGTGATTAGGTGTACATAGGTAGGATAGTTTGTTCCTTGTTTGTAACTTTTTTTGGAAGGCAAGCCATAAAGTAAAGGAGCACCGAGGTTTACTGTATTTGGACCATACCAGCTTGTACCAAGGAACATCCTGTAAAGGGAGTCGCAATAATTGATAGGTTGAAACATTGGTATATCTTTTGGTGGGGCTAGCTAACCATTCCAGGCAATCGGGTAAGGAGCTATTTGGGAAATACCCAGGTAGATCAAGGTGCCTTATGAGGTCCATGGATACCTCACTCAATCTCCAATTATCATTAAGTATGACTTCAGAAAATCGTGCTAAGAGCTGAAGCTCCGATCCATTGATCGGTTGCGGTGTAGACAAGGTCCTCAGAATAACTTGCGGGTACCAAGGATCCTTCCAGAAAAGAGTAGATATACCGTTTCCAGTCCTAAATTTGAATTGATGACACAACTTGTCGCTCACTGATAAGATCTTTCTCCAACTCCAAGAACTATTATAAGTAGGTTGATCACTCCAAAATTTTTTCCTTCGCATAATGATTGTATGTACCCACTTAACCCATAAAGCTTCCCTATCCTCAAACAAATTCCAAATCCGTTTACCTAACAGAACTTGATTCTATGTAGTCAAATGTTTAACTCCTAAGCCCCTCCCTTTTAGGTTGACAGATGTCACTCTACTTAACCTTAGCCTGAGTATTAGAAATTGCCTTTCCTGCCCATAAAAAAGTCCTAAGCTTAGCCTCTATGTCCTTAAGGATGGAAGAGGGAAGAATAAAATGTGAGGACTAGTAGACATGGAAGGATGAGAGAACAGAAATAACCAATTGAAGTTTGCCCGTATAAGAAAGACTCTTATGATTCTATCGATTGATCCTATTGTCAATTCTATCTATAAGAGAAGCACAATCCCTCCTAGTTAGATGACCTATAATGAGAGGAACCCCTAGATACCAAAAAGGGAGAGATCCTTGCTGGAGACCATAAACAAGTTTCATCCTATGGCTCAGATAGCTAACGTCCGGGGATAAGAAAAACTGACTTTTAGATGTTTTCATGTCCATGTCAGAAAACATAGAGAAAGTACACAAGGAATCAAGCAAAAGCTGAGCTGAAAACAAGTCCGCATGACAAAACATTAACGGATCTTCCAAAAAGAAGATGATTAATCTTAAGACCTTGACATCTCCAATGGTATTTGAACCGAGGAGTATTTTTTGTATTTACTCTCAAATTCCTAGAGAAAACTTCCATACAGATAATGAAAAGGAAAGGCAATAATGGGTCACCCTGTTTTAATCCAGATTTTCCTTTGAAAAATTTTTGTGGGTGACCCATTAACCAAAATGGAATAAGAAGGGGTGGTGATACATTCTTTGACCCACTCAATGAACCTCATCCGAAGGCCTATTGCTTCGAGAGTGTTGAGAAGAAAATCCCAATGGATAGAGTCATAGGCTTTTTGGAGATCCACTTTAAAAGCACACCTCTTGTGATTATTGGAAATATAATAGTTCTTAAAGATCTCTTATGCTAAAAGTATGTTGTCCCCTATTCGGCGATTCTTGATAAAGCACTCTGATTAGGGCTAACTATGAGAGGGAGAATTTTTCTAAGCCTATTTGCTAAAATTTTAGCAATAATCTTATAGAGCATGTTGCAATAAGAGATAGGCCTAAAGTCTAGGACAGTGGAGGGGTGAGCTGTTTTGGGGATAAGGGATATGAATGTGGAATTGAGCTCTTTAAGGAGTTTACCATGGAGGAAATTTTTTTGAATAACTCCAGTAACTTCTTCACCTATAATAGGCCGTCAGGACCAGGGCCCTTATTGGGATTAATAGAGTGAAAAGCCTCTCGAATTTCTTAAGGTGAAACTTAAGCAATAACAGCATTAGAAGGAATTTCCGCAAGGGGATTGGGAAAAGGATGAGCGACAAACTCCTTGGAGGGGTGACGATTCTTAACAACCCTAATAGGGCCTTTGAAGTAATCTAGAAATTGAGCTTGAATTTTGGGAAGCCTCACAACCTTAATGCCATTTCCCACATCAAGAGAATTTATGGAATTTCTGTTTCTATTGGCAAGGAGAGAATTATGAAAGAATTTAGTATTTTGGTCTCCTTCTCTAAGCCATTTAATCCTAGAGGACTGTCTATAAAATGATTCCTGATCCTTGAGAGATCTATAAAGCTCTCTAATGGCCTCTGTCTCCCTAGCTATCAGAAGGGGAGATCTAGGTGATAACTTCAGTTGGTCCTGAATGTGATTAAGATTGGCATGACTATTGTTGACTCTAGTATTGACATCCCCAATATGACCAGAGTTCATTAGTTTGAGAGCTTGCTTAACTATCTTCAGCTTTGACACTACCCTATACAAAGGAGTTCCTGTAATAGGGGAGGCCCATACTTCCTCAACAGTCTACAGGAAATTGGGCTGAGCAACTAGGAAGTTGAAGAATCTAAAAGGGGAAGTATGCTTCTACTGGGTCCCTATCGACTTAAGAACTAAAGGAGAATGGTCTAAAATATGAGGGTTAAGGATAACACAATGAGATGTAGGGAACCGAATGCTCCAAGCAGAGTTGATAAGAGTCCTATCTAACTTTCAAGTTGTGAAGGAATCTCCTAATTATTTATTGGACCAAGTAAACTTAGGACCACTAGAATTTAAGTCGAATAACCTGTTATCCCCTACAAACTGTCTAAAATTGCTTTGACTACTCATGACAGAGGCACTAGGAGGGTCAGCTTCCTGAGGATAGAGAATCGCATTGAAATCCCCCGCAAACATCTACGGCTATTGACCAACAGACGAGGAAATGTTAGAAAGTTCATACCAAAGAAGCTTCCTATGGTAAGGATTATTGGCGCTATAAACGCAAGAAACTAGGAAGGCATCTGTACAATGTCTAGGGTGTAATTCAACATGGATAAGCTGATCATAATAGCTAAGGATAGTACACAAAAGGATATCAGGATTCCAAGCAATCATAATCCTAGCATTCGATGATTGAGCTAAGTTGCTAAAGCTGTCCCATCTAGGAATTGCAGACATTATTCAAATAGACAGAAGACCTAATCCTAGATTCAACTAAGCAAACAAAAGAAGCATAGTGTTTTTTAAGCCAAGCACGAACTGCATGTTGTTTATTGGGGTTATTAAGACCCCTCACATTCCAAAAAAGAAAATCCATAACTAGTAACTAGCTAAGCTGCAACCTACTACTTCTGTTTCTTCCTAGCTTTTCTAGTCTTCCTAACTAAGAGGTCCCCGTCTGCCCCTCCCACAGTCCCTGGACTAGAAGATCTCAATTCAGAAATGGGAGATGGAGGTATACCTGCCTGATTTCCTACAAGGGCATTAGACTCCCCACTGTCGCCACTGAGTTCTTCTGGTGGATGGAGAGGTTAGTGACGTGTTAAAGAAACCCCTGCTAAGCTTGCCTCCTTATCAGCTGGTTCTATCTTATCCTCAATGATATCCTGCTAGAGTGGGCCTTCCACCTTGGATGATTCAATTGAGCTCTCCGGATTGGGAGTAGTCTCTGGACTATGCTTGGGACTTGCTGCTAGTTGCTCATGGGTCAAGTGTGGCCCAGGTAGGTTAGTTTGTGCTGACTCCTTGCTTTTATCTAGCTTTTGGTTGAGACCTATTGCAAAAGTTCTCCCTGTAGGAGCCCAAACCTAACTCTGCTCCCTCGCATTTGGCTGCCATTCATACTCTATAGTGACTTCCCTAAAGAAGAGTTGCCCATCCTCACCATATGTAGCCAATTGGAATGCAGATGGCCATTGCTTTGTCAGCTCCAGTTCCACACATAATCGAGCATAGTTGATCCTGGTCATTCGTGTTATTTTAGTGTCTATTAGCAGTGGATGACCCACTGCACTGGCTATCCTACCCAAGCCTTTGGTATTCCAGTATTTAACAGGGCCTTGTGAATCTCTTCCAATTCACCACCATTTAAGCTCCACCGATATAGAAATAAAGGCTTCCCTTGAATGTGCCATGGTCCTTTTTCTACCATAGATTTCATACCTTATTCTAATTCAGAACAAAAAAAAAAGTTGTTGGAGCTGAGAATCAGAGTCTCCTGTAACCTGAATTCTGCCCATGATCTTGCCAGAGCTCGCTGCACCACTGGGTAAACTGGCCACTTCCCTAGAAAGAACCCTATCAACACATTTTGAAACTTAGAAGCTCCCCTCCGTGCTAGCTCTTGGGGAGGAATTACGAAGACCTGGTCTTCCCTAACTTCTGGAGGGTAAAAAGTAAGCTCCGGTGCCTCAAAAGAAGCCACACTACCTGCCTCCACAACGGCCTTCCAGGATCTGATAGGTGCAGGGGTTAAGGGGGATCTGGTGTGGAGATGGGGGAGCAGCTTCAGTGGATAAATGGGTGCCTTTGGATGGTGAAGGAGAAGGGACTGAAGGGGGGTTCGATTTCTGGAGAGGACTAGGAGACGGGGATGGAGCAGGTGTGTTAGGATCAGTGTTTTGGTTAGGGATTTGGGTTCAAATGGGAGATTTCTGGGTAGAGATTTTGCGAACAACAGGTGAGGATGGTAAAAGGGATAGGGGGAACGTGGGAGTGTTGGAGAAGATAAAGTCGAAGCCATAGCAGGAGGAGTGGATCGCGCCTGAATCTCCACCGTTAGGAAAGCTCTCTCGTCGGAATCACACTCTCTCTCATATTTTTATTGATAGAAGAATCAAGAAATTATCACTTATAGATTGTTGACAATTGTGATGTAAGTTCTTCCATCAACTCCCTCAGCTCCAGGCTAGAGGCCGCCTCCTTTATTTGCATTGTTTACCCCTGATATCTCTGTCGGTATATGGGTGGTAGATGGTGTAGTAACAAGTACGAAAGGTGATAACTCATCGACAAGTATAGTAGCCGGAAGTACAACATCTGATTTGGTTGTAGCTGCAGAATGTGATGCTTCACTTGGACAATAACTGGCTCCAAATCATAGTCTGAACCTTGGTCACATCATATCCTATTTTATCTTTGGTGGCATATTTCAACCTAAAATTCATATTTGATTGAATATTCTAGAAATATAACAATTTTAATTCAATATTTTACACAATATATTGAAAATTCAATAATTGATTTGTTAAATATAATATTCTATTACAAACACTAATTAATCATTATTAGCACTTAATTGTAAATCAAAATCAAAATCATCAACTTTTTTCTTTAAGAATTAGAATCAAAGTCAAGCTCCTCTTCAGATCTATCGCCCTCTTCATCCTCTCTAGATGAAATTTCAACATATTCATTATTTGAATCGTTCAAAGGTTCATTCTTGTTATATGTAACGTATGCATTTATTTCTTAAGCATCTCTTTGAAATGCTTCACTTTTAATTATTTGTTCCCCTTTTCCATGTGATTCAAAAACACCTCTAGGTTTAACTTTGCAAATGGCCAACCAATTTGACTTATCTTATCACAAGTTGGAAAAAGGGACATAATACACGAAAGGTTCAAATTACCTAAATCTTCTTCGCTTGTTGATTTCAACTAGATTGTATCGGCTATGCGTTTTTATACCAACATTTGGAGTTGGATCAAACCAGTCAAACTTAAATATCACACTTCGCTTTATTGGCAATGCATGGTACTCAATTTTAAGTATCTTAATAATCCATCAATTCTTCCTATATGTAAACTCCGCTATTTATTGTTTCCATACTATGACCATGATATTCTGTATGATGTTTGCATCTATTAACGAACAATACCAGATATGATTTAACAGTTCGCAAAGGTCCCTTCGCAAGATCACATATGACTTGTTCTCTATTGGATTTTCTAAGGCCTACACAAAAAATTATCATATTAAATAGTATATTGTCGTTTGAACACTTTAATCTTATAATTCGATCATTTCAATAATTGTAAGTGAAAACTTACATATTTCTCAAACCATCAAGGAAAGTGTCTTTCAACTTCTTTATTGATATCATTATGTGTTTTCTCGGGCATTAGCTTGTGTAACCATTCCTCATATAGTCTAAAAACATTATTATGTATTTAAGTTGTGAATAAAACTAAATTTCCACATAATCAATTTCAACTTGCACGGAAGCTTAAACCTCTTGACAGTTCAATAAAATGTAACTATGGGCAGCCTCAATTTCTTCCTTTGTTAACATTCGTCTTGTTGAATGTCCATATGTTCATCCAAGATTTATGAAAATGGATAAGTTACTATCATCATCGCTCGTTTCTACCTCATCGTTATTACAAGGAACTTTTCTTTCTCTTATGTGAACATACAATTCAAAATAATGTTAACAAAATGTACTAGCTTCCTCCACTGAACAAGTATTACATATCGAATATTCAACTCTATCCTTATTTTTTACATTTTTCTTTAAGTGATGCAGATACCTACATTAGTGAATAAGGTTTTTATAATTTATAATTAAAACATGTTATTACTTCAATTACAATCATTTTTGTCGTTTTACCTCTCAAGCAGATACATCCATCGATATTAAACTAGATCGGAAAGTTTATCTTCGTGTGTTAAATGTAGAGGTAGATGCTCCATACAGTCAAAGAAGCTTGGAGGAAAAATCCCTTCTAATTGGCATAAAATTATTGGAATTTCCCTTTCTAGTTTTTCCATTTCAGCAAACTTGATTTTAGATGATGTTAAGCTTTTGAAAAACAAACTTAATTCTATTATAACTTCCCAAACCTTATTTGGTAGCAACTCCTGAAATGTAATTGGAATTAGCTTTGCATAAACACATGACAATCATGACTTTTTATCCCAAATAATTTGTACTTCCTCACGTCTATACACCTTGCCAAGTTTGAAACATAACTATCGGGAAACTTTAGACTTTTCAACCATTCGCACAAAATTTTCTTTTGGTTTTTGTCCAAAGTGTAACATTCTTTCAGATATTTACCAGTGTGAAGATCTTTATGTAACTCATTTCTTCTACAAAAAAAATTTCAAATCAGCTCATGATTTTGTATTATCTTTTGTTCTCCCTTCAATGTTCATATGGTATTGAACAAATTGTCAAAAATATTTTTTCAATATACATCACATCTAGATTTTGATGTATTAAATTAGTTTTGCAATATGACAAATCCCGAAAGATGCTTTGTTTTCTCCAACTAAAGTTTTTAATAATGCTTGTATTTAACTTCATCAACTTCAAATTTTGTAACTTTCAGCAACCCTAAATCATCAATCTCATGCAATTTCTCTTCACCAGCTTTGTAAGGGGGAGGAGCTTTTTGTAACAACTTATTCTTAATGAAATTTTTTATTGTGTCTAAATGGATGATTTGAAGGAAGAAATTTTCTATGATTGTCAAACCAACATGTTTTGTCACTATTTGGAAGATAAAACGCATCAATGGTTGTAAGAATATATCAATTTTATGCTTTAGATTTGAAGGTCCTGGCACAATCACTGTCAAGAACATATATGCCTCATTCATACACGTCCATGGAGGCAATTATAAGGAGTAATTATGATTGGCCGTGATGAATATTGTTGGTCGGATTAATCAAAAGGTTGGAATACATCCATTGACAATCTCAACCTAACATTTCAACTTTTAGCTGTAAACTCATAATGACTGTTATTGAAATGTTTCTATGCCAGTGCATCCGATAGATGACTCATTATTTCATCTTCCTATTCGTGTTCATTATGTTATCTCATGTATGATGTAGTAACATCAGAAGCATATAGTCTTTGAAGTCCTAGAGTTAGCGGGAAATAATATATTTGCTTTCAGGGTACTAATTTTTGTTTCATAAAATGCTTTCTAGGCTTGAACTTAGATTAACCATAAATTTTGCACTCTTGTAATTCCACATCATCTCCCCAATACAACATATATCCCAATTTGCAGCAATCAATCTTTTCAATAGGCAAACAAAGACCCTTAATAAATTTCTTCATATTGCAAAACTATCAACCATTGTATGATTATGAGGTAATGATTCATTATACCATCCAAGAATTTTATCAAAACTACGATCATAAATATTCCCTTCAGACTTTATGTTCAATGTTCAAGCAATTGAAGACAATTGAATCATTGTCTCACAATTCAGCTATAATTCTTAGTTAGTTGAGTGTAGTAAGTCAAAAAATTGTTTTGTATGTAGGTTTGATTCTTCTTTAAGATTTTCTATAATTTCTTGAAAAGTATAATTAGCTACATCATAAACCATTTTCATATAAGGATTTTCAGTTGCACCCACATTATTTGTTCTAAATCCAACTCCCCTTTAAACTCATCTACATTCACTGACGAGTTTACTTCATTACCCCTTGAGGTGCTACAAATTAATGGCTCCCCATATCGTGTCCACTCAAAATAATTTGGGACAAACCCTTTTCTTAGGAAATGCCCTTTCACTTTATCAATAGGAAGGAAACTAATGTGTTTGCACTTTTTACAGGGACATATGATCTTTGGGTCATCCATATATGCAGTTTGAGAATATGCATAATGAATAAAAGCTTCAACTCACTCAACAAACTCAGGATTAATGAAACTATCAGGTGTTAATCATCTATGCGTATAAGATCTATCAACATCACTCATTTATACAAAACTCTTAATTTCATTGCTAGTATCCTTTATGTCCCCTAAGTTTACAGAACATCTAAACTTTACACAACATCCCCTAAGTATTAATTAATCGAATTAATCACCTACAATTGATTTTAATACTATGGTACATGGTATTGTTTACACTTATGAATCAAGAAGCAAGTTCTTGTTGTGACTCCTAGGCTTATGAAATTTTTCAGTAATGAGCCTCATGGAAGCTACATCATAGGTTTCTAGCCTATTTACCATCCTAGGGGTTTATTATGCAAAGAACTGTCTTGTTTATTAAACATATGAATTTCTTACGTTAATACTAAGTTTGCATTAATCACATTGAAGTTGAAGTATTTATATTTAAATTAGTCACCTACAATTGATTTCAATACTATGGTACGTGGCATTGTTTAGACATGTGAATCAAGAAAGCAAGTTCTTGCTGTGACTCCTAGGCTCGTGGAATTTTTCACAGATTAGCCTCACTAGAGTTGCATAACAAGTTTCTAGCCTATATAATATCCTAGGGGTTTATAATGCAAAGAACTGTCTTGTCTATTAAACGTATGAATTTCTTGTGTTAATACTAAGTTGCGTTAATCACATTGAAGTTAAAGTATTAATCAATTGAATTAATAACCTACAATTGATTTCAATACTATGGTACGTGGCATTGTTTACACCTGTGAATCAAAAATGCAAGTTCTAGCTATCACTCGTAGGCTCGTGGCAATTTTCACCGATAAGCCTTATAGGAGTTGCATCACCGGTTTCCAGCTTATATACCATCCTAGGAACTTAGTTATGCCTTAAATCCATAAGATCTCAAACCCATTCCACATAAAATAAATACTTAGACTATTAAAGAAGAACATAAAAACTCATCAATGATTATAAGAATATTCTAAAAAACAACACAAAATCAATACCTTCTTTGCATTCATATAAAACCCAAATCCATCATAGTCGTATTATTAAAGCAATACATATGATAGAAATGAGTTGGTCGACTTACCTAGATGGACGGATAACTCCAAACTACAAAGAAGAAGGATGAGCGATGCTCTTCAACATAATATAGGGCCTGCGAAAAAAATATTTCGTAAAGGAAGGGTAAATTATTCAAAAATAAAAAGGTGTGTGAATCATCTTTATTATTTATATATCAAAATTTTAAACTTTTATAATCAACAAAAAAGTATTATCAATTATAATAATCAAAATTAACTCGAATAATTTGAATACTCTTTAAACCTTTATAAAACTAGTCTTTCATCAACAATTAAACAATTATGTAATAACAAATTAAATTACACAATTTAAGTTATCAAAGGTATAGCAAATTGTCTTGCATTTCCATCCTACCATTCTTACCTTTCTTCTTTGAATCTTACGCTAAATCTGTAAAATTTGTCATAAGCCTAGGTAATTATTTAGATGAGCATGATTAGTTGTCTAACAACTTCCATATCCTGCAATCAATCCCCAAACTTTCGTTCTTAGATTAGGACTTTATAGTTCCTTTTCTTTTAAAACAAGAACAAACATAAAGAGCAAACAAATAATGACATCCAAGAACAAGTCCTTTTTTCTCTAAGTCCTATTGCACTGAAACAGGAAATTAAATGGTTAGAGCTATCCACATTCCATAATGGTTATTTGAAATCTGAAGTGAAGCCAACAGTCTAAAACTAGTGAATTAATGACATTACTTAAGCAAAAGAAACCCCTTTTGTATAAGTTGGAAAGAGAATGATGAAAACCAATAAAATATACCATTTATTTTCCTTTAATTGAATGAATGTGAGTTTATAATTCCTATGATCCCACAATTTATAGACATAATAAAGAGATTGAAAACAAATGAAAATAATTAGGTTAATTTTTAATGGAATGTAAATAGTACTTCTAATACAAATAAAAAGTGTAGAATAATAAATTGTGCTAATTTAACACATGAAAAATAAATCTAAAATTTATCATTGCATAGGAAATTTTAAAGTAAAAAAGAATCTTGAATATAAAGAGAATATGTGAAATATGTGTTACTTATAAACGAGCTAAATCTCAAGTGCAACCCCATAGATAGGTAGATTTGTTAATGGATTTTTCTTTAGGTTTATCTAGTTCTAGAAATGGTAAGGATTCAATATTTGTAGTAGTAGATAAGTTTTCTAAAATGGAACACTCATTATAAGTCAAAAAGTCAATGATGCATTCTACATTACCTAATTGTTTGTTTTAATTGTTTTACCATAAGTGCATCATGTAGTTGTAACTAACAATGCAAGTACAGATCAATCCCATGAGGATTCTTGATTAACTACCCACTATCTATAAACTTAGCAAGGTATATCAACAATTATAGATGATTGGATAAATAAAATAAAGTATCAATCTAAATACTATTGTAAAGAAATAATCAAGAATATACCAAACTATGAATTAGCTAGACTTAGGTCAGGTTCCCCTAAGGCTCTATTATATTTAGTTTCACTATTGATTAATAAATTATTCTAGTTTTTGGACTAGTTAAAGTTTCTAATTTGGAATATATTCTTGCTCGAGACATATAATACCTAATAAAAGGGTAATAAACTAAAATCCTTTTTGAATCTAGAAAACCTAAAAATAATTTAAATCATTCTATAAAGTCTTTGAAAGATTTTACCCTAATCTAAAAAGATCTTATGGCTTTCTTTTAAATAGCTCATACTTGATTGCCTTTATTTATGTTATGATCTAAACATATATCTCAACTCCCAAATCTCAATTTTTATTGTCTAATAATGAATCGTTCACCTTCACTCCTTCAATTTAATAAACGTAAAAGCATGAATAAAACTACAATTTCATTAAACTAAAGAATTAATTAGATTATATCACATCCTAGGTTCTTCTAACCTAAATCTATATCCATATTAGTTCATAAACACATAAAGAATATCAACATAAAAACAATAAAGAAAACAATATAAAGATGTCATGTTCTTGAATCTTAAAAATCTCCAAAGAGTTGTTGAATCCTTCCTCTATCTCTAATGAATGGTGAACTCTTGATCATACATAATGGAAAATAATTTCAAAGTAACTTTTTGATTTTTTTTGCTAAATAACTTATCTTTTATACCTCCTCCACTTGCTAAAACCAAAACCCTAACTTTTAAAAAGCTATATTTTTTTCCAATTCATGGCCAAAATACCACTCTCTTGTAAGCTCCATTACACTAATCTAAACCATCAAAAAGAATTGAAAATAAAGAACTGAAATCATTTTTTCAATGTAGGAATGATTCATTTTTTCGTTATACACACTTGTATCAAAGTTATAACACTCCCATCATTTAAAGGAATAAATTTCTATCAATTTAAATTATGCAAAACACTCCCCTATAATAAACTTCAACATAATAGGCATTTCATCAAAAACCTTACATGCATCAGAAATTTATCCTAACATCACAACCAAAATCAAGTCTTTTCCCATCTATCACTAACATTTATACCTTAAAATTGTTTTCCAATCACATAATACACAATTAAATGAAAGTAATCAAATACCCAAATTAACTTTCATCTAATATACGAAAAAACATATGACAGTGGCTACATAAATACCTCTACTAAAGGACATGATGACAGTGGGTAGAGAAGATAAATGTCGACGTCCAGAAGAGGAGTCTATGACAGAGAAACCGGAGAGAAGAAAATCGCACGAGAGGAGAGAATGAAGCTGATAAAGAAGAAAATTTTGGTTTACTTTAAAATGATGAATTTGAATCAGATGATGACTTTTATCTTCAAAATTTACCGACAGAACAAATTTATGTTGGTAAACTCAAAAACTTTTTTATTCTGTTAACAATTCCTGCCTTCTTTACTAACGAAAATTTTATACCGTCACTAAAGTCTGTCAAAAATTTTGCCGAGATGATTTCTCTTCATATTTACTGACAGATATTACTACTATCCTTAAAAGAAAATTTTTCATTAATGTTAGAGACATAATTTGATTTTCTGTCAGTAATTTGCAACGGTTTCATTTTTGTCATTAATTTTTCATCACTAATTTCTACTTTTCTTGTAGCGTATCTTCTTAAGTTTATAACACTTACCTCTAATATCACAAAAATTTCCCTTTTGATGGAAACATAAAAAAGAATCAACTAGTTGGAGGCGAGAAAGGAGATTAATCAAACTGTACAGGTCATTAAGGCAATACATCGTGATATCTTTAGAAATATCAAGCTCTCCTGGCAATATAATGAGATGAAATTCAATGGGCGCCAGGTAAGCATCCAATAGAGAGCAATGACATGGTTAAGAAATGATGTCCTCATCATCCATAGGTAGCTCATTGTTGTGGCTCAAAAGAAGCTCATAGGGATCATCATCATATGATAAAGACTCATAGACTGGGACAAGTGTTGAGGCTAGAGATGTTGTCATTAGTGTGGTTTGGTCATTTGACCATTAATTAGTCAATATCACATATGTTAAGAGTAGTAGAAGAAAAAAAGAAATCAAATTCAATCTTATATCCAGTGGGAGAAATATGAAAGTTCTGGAAGATAGGCTACGAATGAGGGCATATAGAATGTTTGTTTCTTCTTTTTTGTTTTTATGGAAATTGACCATATTGAATAAAAGAAAGAAACCAAAATGAATACCCTCTCCTAACATAAGAGCAGAGTGAAACTAAAGGTCAATATGGCCTAGAAAAGTAAACTAGTCAATAATAGACACAAAAATATATTTGATGAAAAGATGGTATAAATGAGGAATGATATTAAGGCCATAAACATCATTGGGTTTGTAATGGACATCTTTATAGAGTTCTAACTTAAAAATGATTTTAACTCAATTGAGCATAGAGAATACCTAAGATCTCATTGACAAGATCATAAGTAAGGTGGATTTCGACATCATTGATTTTGTAGAAAATATAGGTTTCACCATAAATCACCTTAAAACGAAGATTGGTATAGAATAACCTAACATTGGTAGGGTTAATAAATCTTGGCAAGAAGGGATTCCCACCTTTAATCAATGAAATAATGAACAATGCCATAATCCTTGAATTGGTCTAAATTGGTAAAGGACACAACACAATTTTTATATAGTTATCAGGAAGCATAGTCTTGGAATTGAGGATAATCGGTATTAAGGTACTTATCTTCACTAAGTGTGGATATGGAAGGAGAAGGTCTCGGTGATCTCTCTTAGATCCTACGACTTTGATTGAGCCAAGTTTACATTATCAATTGGTTGCATTTTCATAACTGTTTATGCACTCGTTGACTCCTAATTGATGACTTTTGTGCTTAAATTGGTTCCTTATAACGAGCT
>JAOTIZ010000007.1:13653775-13665888 GCA_027123425.1 Erythroxylum panamense | reverse complement strand
TTGTAAGATCCCACATCGGTTGGGAAGGAGAACGAAGCGCCCCTTATAAGGGTGTGGATACCTTCCCCTTGCAGACGTGTTTTCCATGCCCTAACGCACCGGATCCCATCAGAACTCCGAAGTTAAACGTGCTAGGCCCAGAGCAGTACCAGGATGGGTGACCTCCTAGGAAGTCCTGTGGAAAAAGTAAAAACCGTGAGGGTGCGAGGCCCTAGAGGCCGAGGCCCAAAGCGGATAATATCTGCAAGCAGGTGGGCGCGAGGCCTGAGAGGCCGAGGCCCAAGTGGAGGACGCGAGACCCGAGAGGCCGAGGTCCTGTGGATGCGAGGCCCGAGAGGCCGAGGTCCTACAATTACCCTTTACAATTGAAATACAAACTTAGCTACACATACCTTGTAAAACGAATCTACCACCCAATTCTCCAAGGAATTTGCATTGAAAATAGAAAAGAAGAGAAGAAGAATTTTAGCTAGGAGTTAAGAGAAAAACCCAGAGGAGGCTGACCCTAAACCTAAAGACAAAAGTCATTTTTTATACCCCTCACACTGATGAGGTGACTGACCTAATTTAGAGACATACAATGAAACATGTTCTTACAAATTTTTTAGGGTCAATTGTGACAGTGCATAAAACCAAACAGTGATGATTTTGGAGCTCAAATTTTGTCAGTAGCTTTTTCTTTAAGTTATCTTCAATATGAGACTTGAACCACTGAATTCCACTATCTGAGTCAAAAGTTATGATTGAAAAATCATCAAAAGGTCATTTTGAAGATCCAAAAATCTGATGTATGTTTGAGAATTTATTTCTCCTGAATTCCAGCTCAGAAAAATCTGTAATTGTTCCCAAAAAAATCCTTCAATGAGTCAAGAATTTTAAGTATGAAAGTTCAAAATTTTTGGCTAAACTAATCTCGAGATAAAAATCTCACAATGACTAAAGGTCAAGTCTGCCAAAATCCCAAAAACAATGCAATTCAAGTCGATTTGTTTCATTTATGCATTTTACATCAACGAACCTCGAATAATGCTAAAATATAATAAACCAGCTATAGATGAACGTAAATAACTCTAAATTAAGTCCTAAAAATATACAAAAATATGAGTGCATCACTTTACATCCACCGGCTTACCCTTTTATATTTGTTCAATTTTTTGTAATGCTTATAGGTGTCCCTAATGGTCTAGCTTGATCCATTATGAAGCATTTAAGTAGTACTTTGTTGTAATTTACTTGATTTATAAAGGTACCTTCCTTCTTTTTCTTGGTTTGGAGTCTAAGATAGAAGATAAATTCTCCCATTATGCTTATATCGAACTCCCAACTCATACACCTGAATAATTCTTTACACGTATTCTCATTAATAACATTAAAAATAATATCATCAATATAAATTTGAACAATTAGGATATCATATTTTTCATTTTAATAAAAAGAGCAATTTCAATCTTGTCTTTAGAGAATCCATTTTCTAAAATAATGCACTTAGTCTATCATACCAAGCTCTAAGAGATTGTTTTAAATCATATAAAGCTTTGGAAACTTTGTAGACATGGTTAAGTACATCATGTTCTTCAAAACCAGCAGGTTGGTCTATATAAAATTCTTATTGAATGAAACCATTTAAAAAGGAACTTTTACATTCATTTGAAACAATTTGAAATTCATACACAATGAAAATGTAAGTAAAATCCTAACAACTTCTAGCCTAGCGACTAGAGTAAAAGTTTCCTTGAAGTCTATGCCCTCATTTTAACTGTACCCCTTTACTACCAATCTAGTTTTATCTCTCATAATAATACCTGACTTATCTAATTTATTTTTAAAAACCCACTTGTTACTTATAGTTTGGTGATCACTAGGTCTAAGTACTAAAGTCCACACTTTATTGCTCTCAAATTGATTAAAATCCTCATTCATAGTAAGAACCTAACTTTCATCATTAAGGGCCTCTTCTATTATCTTAGGTTCAACTTGAGAAATGAAAGAAATATGGGATAAATCTTTAAGATGAGATCTAGTGATTACTGCATGTTGAACATCACCTAAAATTTGATTATGAGAAAGGCTCTTCTTGAATTTCCAATCTTTTGGGAGTTCCTCATCCTTCTTATTTCCCTTACTTGATAATAATATGTTCATGGGTGATTTATTAGTGATCAATTTTGTTTCTTTCAACCATTATTGACTCTACTTCTTTGGATATACTTATATCATCATCTTCAAGATCTTTCTTGGATATACAAGGGTTAGATTTATGAAAAACATATATAGATTATTTAAAGTAAGTCTCTTCCCATTAAAAACCCTATATGCTTTACTAGTTAAGTAATAAACAATAAAAATCCCTTCATCCATTTTTGAATCAAAATTTTCCCCAGTTATCATTAGTATTCAAAATATAGTACTTACAATAAAAAACTTTAAAGTGATTGATTTTTAGTTTCGTCCTATGCCAAAGTTCAAAGGGTCTAAGGTAGGATTTATGTAGACTCTATTTGAGATGTGACATGTGTTGACAACTGCCTTCACCTAAAAATAATAAGGAAGATCATACTCATTGATTATAATTCTTGACATTTCTTGTAAGGTTCTATTTTTTGTTTCAACAACTTCATTTTTTTAGGTTTTTTGGTGAAGAAAAATAATTAAAGATACCATTATCCTTACAAAAGGTTTCAAACCTTTCATTTTTAGATTTCATACTCACTCCTAATAAAAGCAATTGAATTTTCCTTTTCTTTGTATACCTTTTTGACATATTTGACAAGCATCCCATAAAATTCATCTTTGTTTGCTAAGAATAAAACCCAAGTAAATATACTAAAATCATTAACTATGATGAAAGCATATAAGTTACCACCTAAACCCTAATTGGTCTAAACAAATCCATATGAAGTAATTGTAAAGGTCTACTGGAAGTTACTAACTTTTCACTTTTGAATGACCTCTATGTTTATTTTCCCATTTGACAAGCTCCATAAATCTTGTCTTTGTCAAGTTTGACATTTGGGAGCCCATTTCCAAGTTTTTTAGACTTGAGGTTTGAAGTAAGATTTTTGTTTACATGCCCTGGTCTCCCATGCCAAATTCATACATCTTCACTAATAGAAATTAAAAACTTTATATATTGATTAGAGAAATAATCAAAATCAATTATATATCTATTTCCTTCTCTTTTTCGTAAAAATGCAATCTTATCATCAACTAATCTAGATATAATGCATGATCTCCCTTCAAAGTATACTTTGTAGCCTTTATCATATAATTGGATCACACTTAAACACTTATGCTTCAATCCACTAACTAAAAGGATATTATCAATTATTGTGTGATCTTTTTTACCAACTTTTCCAATACCAATTATCTTACCCTTGGTATTATCTCTGGAAGTGACCAATGGATGCATTCCTACAAAACAATGAATGCATTTTAGCTACCTAAATGAGCTTGGGTCCTTATTTGTTAGCCTCCTTCCTCTTTTCAACCCGCTTTCTTGGGGGTTTATTTATTACCCTTTGTTTTGAGAAGCCAAATTTGTCGATATGCCCATATTTACTATAAAAGTAATATACCATATCATATGATTTAATAATATAATGATGACCCTTATAAATTTGATGTATGGATACATTCCTTATTCTTGTACCTGCATACAAGTCATGGAAACTTCTTCTTTGTGTAAGTGATTTGAATGCTCTCTTTGGATGATAAAAAGTTCTAGCATACTTATATGTATGAGGTATGTTTCTTCTATTATAATAATGCTTGTGTGAAGTGTATACATGTTTTATAGAATTGTGCTATAGCATACTTATATGTAGGAGGTATGTTTCTTCCTTTTTAATAATGCTTATGTGAAGTTTAAACATATGTTATAGAATTGTGCTAAGTATAAGGCATAATATGGTATGAATGAGATTACATGTTATTATGTTTTTTTTAATAGAAGCTATACCTATTCTTTCCTTAAGAGTGTTGAATTCTAAGTCTAGATTGTGAATGATATATGCAAGCATGAGGTTTGTTCTTAACCTGAACCCTAGTAGATATATCGTGTGTGTGCTTAGATGAAGATGCTACACATTCATTTATTATCCTAGGCATTGGTTCTTCACTATATAAATACTTTCCTTTCACAAAAATAGCTTTGGTGTTGTAAGCATTCTTATGGCTACATCTAATTCTATGCATGTTATTAGAACTCCTTTGAGCTCCTAACATGTTTTCTAATCTCTCACTTCCTTTAGTAAACTTAGAAAATGAGTCCTTGAAAGAATCAAGTTCCTTCTTTAACCTTCCATTCTTATTCTGTAAAGTGCCCATTCTATGATTATCCACCATGACTACAACTTTGCAAGCTTTGATGATATACAATTCACTCTTTGTCTTTTCATTTTCACTTATTCATGGATCTAGATTCTTTTAAGCTTCTTTTCATATAGAAGATAAGCTTTTCTTTTTCATGCACATAATTTTAAGACTCTCAACAAGTTCATTACATGTAAAATCAATGCCACTATTATCATTATCATATGATTTAGACTTGGAGAGTACCTCATCATCATCTTTTTCCATGAAACACAAGTGAGTTACATCTCCTACTGAGTGTTCACTTTTTGAGTCACTTGTGTCATCCTAAGTGGAGGCTTTGAGTGCCTTATTTTTGCCTTTGTCCTTTTTCTCCTTCCTATCATTTCTTTCATATTTGTCACTTTCTTTTAGGAGAGGGCAGACTTCATATGTCTAAGTTTCCAATCTATCTAGCAACCTTTGTAGTTGTTTTCTTCATGTGGAGTTCTTCTTTAAGAATTTCATGAATTTTGTAGCGATTAAAATAATATTTTCTTCATCACTTTCATTAGATGATATCTCTTCCTCGTCACTTGACTCTTCCTTTGAGACTTTGAATACTAAATTCCTTTTCTTCAGATGTGTAGTTTCTTCTTACATCTCTTGGAGCCTCATTTTGTATGGAAGAAGAGATCTAATAACCTTTTCTAATGGTAAAGTTATTAGGTCTTTAACTTCTTGTATGACCATCACTTTAGCTTCTCATGTTTATGTTAGAGACCTAAGTAACTTCCTTACCGTATCAACATTAGTGTAGGTATTTTCAATACCCTTGAGATCTTTGATAATATCAATAAATCTAGTAAACATGCTAGAAATGCTTTCATTATGTTTCATTTGGAATAATTCATATTAGTGAGTTAACATGTTAACTTTGCTTTGCTTAACTTTAATTGCTCCTTCATAAGTAAGTTATAGTGTATGCCAAATTCTGCAAGTTGTTTCACACATGGAAACTTTATTGAATTCATTTCTTCCTATGGAACAAAATAAAATATGGACAACTTTACTATTTAAAGAGATTAATATTTTGTCATGGATCCCATTCTTCTTTCAACTTGATAACTTTTCTATTATCTATAATTTTAGTAAGAATGTGTAGACCACTTAAGACAATTTCATATTAATCAATAATTTTTATCCATCAAGAAAATTTTCATTTTTTTTTCAATAAAGGTAGTCATTTTCATCAAAGAAAGGAGTTTTATTAATATTTTGACCCTCTTGGTTAAAGGATGATGAAGTTGCTCTTAACTATGCTATGATAACCTTTGTTATAAGTTTTTTTAAAAAAATATTAGCCCTGTTGATCTACTTTGATACCATTTATTATTTCCTAATGACTCCTAAAAGGGAGGTGAATTAGGTAAATTCAAGATTTTAATTAAAGTATACTAATTTATAAATAATGTCTACAAATTATCATAAATGTGATAATGAAATAAAAGTAAATAAATTTAATTATGCTTGAAAACAATAAAGGAAAGAGTAAAGGAAGAGAAACACAAATTGATGTTTTGTGGTTTGACAAACAATCTTTACCTACGTCCACTCCTAAGATTTATATTAGATTTCCAATATAATTCTTCTTTTAAGGCGAGAATAATCTTTATATAATTTTTTATTTTGACAAAGAAGGACCTCCTTTTCAATCTTCTTCAAGCTAAAAAGGAACCACAAACTACTTTTAGATAAACCCAACAGTAATCAAAAACCCCCAAAAATAGTTTACAACTCAAACTTATTCACTTGGATACTTTAATAATCATAAAAGACTCACACAGTCAAAATGATGCAATGAATGTTCAAATGATTAGAAATAATTAGAAATGTGTGTAAAAGACATTAAAATGTTATTTGATGCTAAAAATTAATAAGAAAACACCTATTTATAGTGTTTTAGGACCCCAAATAGACGTTAGATTCAAGAACAAACTGTTACAATGGCTATATTCGATGTACTGTTGGTCAACCAGTATGCATTAAAAGCTCTAAATTCACTAGTCTTTGGAACACTAATTGACCATTAAAGGATAGTGGTCGACCAATATGACAAATTGGTCAACCAATACATTAGCCAATGTTATAGTAAACGCTCAATGCTTCAAATTTAACAACATTAACCTAATATTGGTCAACCACTAACTCAAATAGGACGACCAATCACCCTAAAAACATGATTTTAACACGTTTAAATGCTCAAACTCAATTTGATTAATGTCATTATGATTAAAAACACTTCCTAAAAAAATTTCCAAGGATTATTTGAAAGATCAAAAGGCCTTTTATATTATAAACAAAAGCTTTAATTTTTTTATGAATGTAAAGCCTCATACAATAGAGTGAAATAAAATGTTTATGCATGGTGAACCTTTTGGATCATTGAATTAACAAAGTGAGATTACAAATATAATACAAAATGTAAAATGACCTGATGAGCCTTAATCTTCTTTTGTTCTTGTTTTAAACTTCATTTTGTTGATTGTAAATTTCAACTTTTCTTGATGAACTTCATTCACTATTTTCTTGAGTTTATGACTTTATTTTGTTCTATATTCATTTTCATCAAAATCATAAAAGCATTAGTAGTAATTATGTTTATCATCAATACATCATTTGGAATCTCCTTTGGTTCAACAATTATATGCGGTAAAAGATCTATAAATTAATAACATAGAACCATATATTATCTACTAATAAAAGAAGTATTAATTTCTTTAAAAAGAAGAAGTATTAATTAATTATATTTATTAATTTTTAGAGTGTATTTTCAATTAAAAATACATTTCATTAAGTATAATTAATTTGTTTTATAAATTTGATTAATTAATTGAAAATACTGAGTGTAAATATTAATTATATTTAATGTAATTTGATAACTCAACCTTAAAATTAGAAAATTAATAACAAAAAATGAAATCCACCAAGATTTAAATTTCAAGAAAAATATGTCACAATAAATTCTATTTTAAGAAAATATCAAATTTAATTATACATAACTACAATTTCAAAAAATTATTATTTTATAGTATAAATAGGACTATAAAGTTATATAAGGGTTTTTAAATAGAAAATAACTATATTATTATTTTATTTATTAGCCTAAATTGATAGCATAGTATTATTATAAAATTAAGATTATTAATTTATTGAGTATTATAGAGCTTTTACTATACCAACATCAAATCTTTACTATATGATTCTAAGGGTTAGATTTTTATAATCTAAATAAACTTTGTGATCCAGTTATTTGTCATAGAGATATCTTAAATTTATGGATTTAGGATCTCTTCATTTGAAATAATAAGGGTTCATTTGGTTTTATTATTTTTATTGTACTTTTTTATTTTAGCTTTTTTAAATAAAAGCTTTTTTGGGTGAGATTTACAAAAATAAATGAAGAAAAACTTGTGTGAATTCATTATCCCAATTAAAATTTTTAATTATAATAATTATTTAAAATGACAATATGAATATTTAATATAATTAGAGAAAGTTATACACCAATTCTATATAATTATAGTGCTGTAGAAAATAAAAATTACATTAAGTTGTTCAAAATTTAATAATATGTGATATTTATCATGCTACAATGATTTAAAGTACAATATTAGCATAACTTTAAAAAAATCAATGACTTGGAGCTTTCTTTAATATAATCATTCTACATTTGTCCAATAATTTCATCTTACTTTCAAAACAAACTCTTAAGTTGCATTTATACTTTCTAAAATTTGCTCTTCATTTTTAACATAACCACTAAATGATTTATCGCTTTATCCATACATTCTAATAATATTGTTTATCTCATAATACAAAATAGCATTACATTTTTTCTTCTTCAAATCATAAATGGAAATATTCAAAAATACATGGGAATCTTAATTGTAAAACATTAAAATATCTTTCAATAATATTTCTTAATAAAAAATGTTTGTAGTTAAATGATTCATATGGACTTTAAGGTATTCATTTACCTCTATAATCACACAAACAAAATCAAAATCTCTCAATCTTGTTATGGTGAATAAAATTCAATCATATCAGTGTAGTCAAAGTCAATTAAATATAACTTACCTAAGCATATAAAAAAGTATAATGTTAAAAAATTAATAAAAATTAATTGTAATTACCCTATTTATCTAAAATAATATAATACCTTATAGAGGCATAGAAAATTAGTTCATTAGATTTATTATCGTCTTTAAAAAAACTTTACAATTATTTGCAATACCTTCTCATCCAATCCTTACATGTGTGAAACACATATTAAATGAGCAACAACATATAACATTTTGAGTTGAATCAATTTTTACAACCATATGGTACTTGTTTATCAGCTGAAATATGTGCATCTATATGTTTGCCATCAATTATTTATAGACAATCCTACAAAATAAAATTATATTGTAAAAAAGATTAATTCATTATAAAGATATAATAAAATAGTAATAAAGATATGAATATACCTGAAATTATGAAAAGTATTTTGAATTATAATGAATCTCATAAGATGTATTGGTGGAGTAATAACTCTTTTTATGATAGAATAATGACTTCTTATGACTTGATTAACCTCATATAAGACTTTACAAAAATACTTTAAAAATTTTCCTAGTTGAATGGTGCAAGCTCTTTAATCAACTTTACTTATCTCATTATACCTATCGTTATAATGAAAATCATAGCTTACTCCTTTATAATCAAATGGCTAGTTATCTTTAGGTCTCCTAAACTTTTCAATTTATCCAATAAGTTCAAAAGGATTAAGTTCTCATTCTTAAGTTCTCATTAATCCTTGTAAGGTTCTCAATCAAAAATTTTAATATTGAACCATGACATGGTATAGTAGAAGTTTTTATACAATTTCTTATGTAAATAATATTATTGTACTCTTCTACATTACAAAAATTAAAACTGTGTTGAATGTTGCACCATCTAAATCTTATTTAAAATTTAAAAGACGGGCCATGCATCTATAATATCAATATTTAATAATTTATTAAAATGTTAAAATATAAATGCTAAAACTATTCTCAAACACTAAAACATATAAGATAAATGTGGTTGATGTTTTTGGATACCATTAACATAGATAGGACTATAAATTAAATTAAAAATTTAATACAATCGTCACTCTACTCTATTAAAGAAATCGGGAAAACACCTAAAAGGAGAGGCACTAAAAAGATCCTTGCAAGAAAAATTAAGTTCAGGGTCGAAGTATAAAATATGGAAGATATTAGATATCCTATTTTATTTTCTAAGCAAATACCAAGGTCTAAGACAAGCGTTTTGTAAATTTGGAGATTTTTTGAAAGAAAATGAACTGAAGTATAAAGTGAGTAAAAGTAGGCAAAATAAAGAAAATAAAACAAATTATTGAATTCCTAGGAGATTATTGTTTTACATATGGTTCAAATAATATATTTGAATTGATATTTAACATTTGAAATAAAATTTAAAACATGTGAATGAATACTTATGGGTTTGTAGTTTCATCCAAGGCATAAATCAAAATAATAAAAATTTCTAAACTGCACAGGTCTTTAAATGTAATAAACTTGAATTTTTTCTTTAAAAGGAGGAGAATGCAAATAATGAGAGAAATAAAATGAACTTCCTAATTATATTAGTAGACATGATGTAATTTTTTTATTTTAAAGAATAAAAGGTCCTAAAAATAAAATAATAAGACTTGTAAAAGGAAGTTAATGAATCAGGTTATTCAAAAGGAAAAAAATAATTAAAAAGGGACAAACTTTTTGGATTGAGCTATTTAAAGGAAAATGAAATGAACTAATCATTCATTGTTTAAAAGAAATTTAATGGTCATAAAGACCTAAAGACTTGAGTGGAACTAAACTAAGCTGATGGACCTAAGAATCCAAACTAAAAAGTAACAAAATAAAAAAGATATTCATAATGGGTCTGTGAGCCCAATTAAATCTAATTCGTAACTATTTTTTTTACTTAAATTGAACTTGAGAAAGAGAAATTGAGCTTTTAAAAAAAAATAATCTTAAACCTTTTATTGAATTCTCTATCTTCACTTATGTCCCTTATAAAGTAACCATAACATGTCATAAAAAAGAAAATAGCATACATCTCATTAAACTAATATCATTGTCCAATCAAACCTTAGAAAAGACTACTTAAATGTAGCCCTCTTCAGTTAATGCCTAAGTGGTTATTTTTCATAATAAATGAAAAAAGTTGAATCCTAATGATTTTTTATTTAATTGTTAAATTATTGTACAAAATATCCAAAATTACATATATAGAGAAAATTAAGCCTGAGCCTAAAAGAAAACTTTAAGTTGAAACTTTTAGTTGAATGTCTGGATTTACTCCTCCAAAATGTAGGAACATGAAACAAAAGCTGGGCCCACCCTTATGATACAAACATGAGATTAGTTATTAAATTGATGTCTCAAAAATTAAAATGAGCTAAAGTAAAACAATAAGTCTAAACATGAAAAGACAATCAATTTAATCCATAAAAGGTTTAAATAGAGATTTCATTAATAATATAAAAGAGAACTTAAAGAATCCAAATTTCTTAAACTTAATAAACATATATTAACACTGTGACACAAAATCAAAATCATGCAAACTATTGAAATAACTTAATCCATAATAAAAATGAAGTTTTTAAAAAATCAATCATAAAATTCAAAACTTAACTCTAAATATTATGAAATTTGATATATGCAATTTCAATCATTTTTAAGAACTAAATACCAAATACTAAAAGTGAAAAGTATAATTTAAGAAAGTGAATCCACGAAGAGGGATAGGGAAGCACATAATTAATTGGATAAGTATTCTCTGAATAAATTCTTGAAATTCTTTAGTCTATCTCTCAATTAATTATAATTGTTCTTTAACCGAATACTAACATATTCCTTCTTGAATTTTGTTTAAATACCTATCGTAATATTCTTTAAATAAGATTTGGAAAATGTAATAGTTATTCTATTTTCATTCTTCAATTCTTCAACTATTAATAAGATTAAATGTAACTCTATTACATCATTCCATATCTCATCTTTTTTATTTATTTCTACATGATTGTTTAAATAATTCAAATTATTCAAAGCTTTAATAACTTAAAATAATTAAGTATGATTGACAAAAGCAATAAAAATGTCTCAGGAAATATTTATAAAAAGAAAATAAAAATAAATTTGATAAGCATAAATGTATAATCTTATAAAAATACAATTTTTTATGACAAGTCCCATTACAAGTGAATAGCCTTAGAGTTTTTATATATGGGAGGGTTCTGATTCTCCAACATATTTAATGGATTACTAGCAAAATCCAAATGCAATTAATAATTATATTGATACCACAACCAGCTTACAGATAGGAATTAGATTTAAAAAATTGAAATTGAACAAATTAAGATGTGATTAATGTTTGCCAATAGCACTATGTTTAAAACAAAATTATATAATTGGATTAATAACAAGATGTTTCTATTAAAGCAAGCCATTAATAAGAGTTTATGTCAAACCATTAGTAGTTACCTGGCAAATAACCTTATGCTTCTAAGTGTGTAAGCATTATTTTTATATATTCTATCAATATGCATATGAAGTTTAGTCATCAAGAATAAATAGTTACTATAAATTGTTCAAAGAAAGGCAACGTGTGACTAATCATCTGATGGGCGTCGAATCCACCAAAAATAATTCCCAAACACCAAACAAATATAAATTGCGCACAGTGGTAAATGGGGTCGATCCACAGAG
>JAOTIZ010000007.1:13635336-13647266 GCA_027123425.1 Erythroxylum panamense | reverse complement strand
TTAATGACTTATAAAAGTCCACCTTGCCCTTCCTTTAATGCCTTATGGTTTCTAGACTTATGTGGCTTGCCAAAGTTACCCTCACACTCTTTTACTACTTTAATACTTTCACTAACCCCTGTCATATTTTCTTTCACACTTTAACATAATTAAACACTCCTGAATAATAACTTATCTATCAAAACCTTGAAATCAAATTTAAATCATGCTTATTCATAAAAAAAATTTCAGGGCCAACAGCTCTCACTAAGGGAGCTACTCCCTCCCACATCCCCTCGCATGGACCATATGGCTCCATACTGGATTCGAGTCATAAATTTTTCCACCATGCCCTTTTGAGATTCCACCATCTAATTTTATGACATCACTTAGTAAATTGTTGCGTCCACCATCCTTTAACTCCTAGATCTAAAACCAATAATCTATGTTAGGTTGCTAAGCATGCAACCAGAAGCACTTTGCAATCTTGCACCATGCTCTAGCTCTCCTCTTGACAAGGAAATAATCAAATTTGTGTCTTGGTCGTGCTACTCTTAAACATCAGCAGCTGCATCTTGTTTTTCTTAAATAACGAATTTGCTATCACTAACTCAAACGCTATAGTAAGGCATTTCCACTTTCATTTCTCGTGTCATACCTGAAGCCCCCATGAGTCCTTGTATATCCATCTAAAACAGCACCTATAGGCCTATTACAATCACCTCCTAAGATAACCTACTCAATATTAGGGATTTGCTGGATCACTCCGTTTAGCGTCGTCCAGAATAGACGTTTTTGTTGTTCGTCTAAACTAACTTAAGGTACATACACACACACAAAATTGAGAACACTATTGCTAATAATAATTTTAGCAACCATAATCCTATCATTAATCTTTGTGATCTCCATCACTTGATTTATAAGTTCCTTGACCACTGGGATACCTATCACATTATGTCTCCGCGGACCCCTCGAGTACCATAGTTTGAATTCCCCTATCTCCTTTGCTTTAGCTCCTAACCACTTGATCTCCTAAATGCAGGCTATTTGCATCTTATACTTGTCTAAAATCTCTACTAATACTAATGACTTCTTTGTGAGAGTCCCAATATTCCAATAGCCTATTTTTATTTTGTCATCCATTTTTTTATTCTTGCACACAAAATGCACTGAAAACTTACTGATTGAGCCCAAGTTTATTATATAAATTGGCGATATTTTCATGAATTTTACTACACTTCTTGCTTTCTATTTCTAGATTTTATGCTTAAATTGACTCTTGAGTGTCTACCTTTATTTTATGTAGTTTGAGAATAAAAAATGTAACAAATCAGTATTAATTGCACTAATTAATTTTCTAGAACAATTGATACTGCAAACTACCATTCTTTCATTGTAGGAGACTCAAGGAGAAGGGACTCAAGAAGAAGATGTAGAGTTAAGGAAGGCTGAAGTCAAGTCAACAAGTGAACAGGTGTAACAAGAAGTTTGCCGCGGAAAAAGGGATCTATCGCCACGACGAAGTATGAAGAATTCCAGGCAGAACTTTCCGGAAAAATTTACCGCAGTGAAAATTAATTCTTTCACCACAACGAAGACATAAATTTCGAGAAAAGTTCGTCGCGGTGAACTTATTTGTCGCCACGGTGAACCTTCAAATACCCAAACTATTTTCAAAAATTTTCACACTGTTCAACCCGATCCAAACCCATTTTCTTTTAAAACCTACCATATTAGGTTAAGAGAGTCGACACTCAAAACATACATAACACCTCACTCTCTCTCTCAACTTTTGGGCATTCATCATCACCTCTCCTTCATCTTTCATCATCAACTTCTCAACTGATGGCTACCACCATGGATGCTTCCAGTGGGTTTTTGGTTGTGAGTTCTCCTAAAATAATGCTTGGATAGGCACCTCTTTCCTCTTGAAGATTTGGCAATGGCTAGAGTTCAATGGGCTTCAAAGGGGAGTAGTTTAATCATGTTCAGCTACATTGTTATGAACTCCTAGGTTTAGGATTTGTAATTTGTAGTTGAATATTCTTGATTAGAGTTTAATCAAGTATTGAACATTTAATGTGTTATTGGGATTTGTTGATTTAGAACTTGGAACTTGAATATATGAAGTTTCATATACGTCTATTTGTGATTTAGTTAATTCTCTTTTATCTGCCTAGTTGTGTTTGATGTTGAGATGATTCTAAATCCCAAATGACTTATTGCATTGACTTACCCATTGCACACACTAAGATGCATTCAACAACGTTTTAAGAAATGGAGTTCATTGATTAAAACCTTGGACTTAAAGAGTTCTTTAAGGTTTACTATCTGAAACTTAGTGATTCACTCCCATAAAAATTCGTTTTGAACTATGATAGCCAAAGCTCGTTTTCAAGAGGATACTTTCATCAATTGATCTTTGCTTTCATTTTATCGATTTTCTATTCCCAAAATCCAAAAATACTTTTCATTACATTTTCTTTCAATTCACTTTTTTTTATCAAATTTTCCAAAGATTAAAACCCCCATTTCCTCACTAATTTAGTTTGCATATCACGACATATAGGCTAGCTTAGTTCCATTGATCAGGTTCCGATTAAGTGAAACAACCCGAGGTTACATTTTATACTGCAATCTTTGGAATTAAATTTTTGATTTGACCTCCAAGGATAAGAACAAAAGGCTTCGAATCACCTCATCTAAAATAAGATGTTGTATGGAGAATTAAAGGAAAAAGTGAATAAATTTACAAGTGGAGCTTAGGAAGTGGATGTAAGTCAAGGACACTTTGGTTGAACAACTATCAAACAATTTTATCTCTTTTTTCCCTACTCTCTTTTGCTATTATTATGTTTTTTATGAATTTATTTATTGTGAATTTACCATAACCATTCACTGGGTTAGAAATAGGAAGAGACAAACACAAATAATTCACTTGCTTCTCATATGCCATCTTGAGACTGTTTGCCATAATATAGCTTTTAAATGAATTTTCGTAATTGATTCAAAGTGTCTCATCTATTGCATATAGTTTTTTTAATGAAATTTTAAAAAAAGTTCACTACAAAACAATTTGAATAAATTTTTAGCTAAGATGGTTAAGATATTAATATTATGGCAAAAAGTATGAATTGTCCTCTAATGTTTCTTAAAAATTCTAAGTTAGTCCCTACTGTTATCGATGGTATCATGTTACACCTTAACATTTTCAAAATAGTACTATAGTGCCCTAAATCCTAACTGAGTTAAGTTTTCGGCAACTTTTAGTATATGAGTCGTAAATTTAGCCTATGTAATATCATAACTATGCAATTTGGACCCACTAGGAATTGAATTGTTCTTAAAATGATTTCTTTAAACATTAGTTAAAAGAGTGATTTTCACCTTAATATTTTACAAAAGGTCTTAATAAACCTTTACCGTTATCTTTGTTATCACTTTCAGGATTCAATGAGTATTATTTTAGTAACATTAGGGTGAAATAAATCATATTTTAGCAGCATTAGGATACACAGTGGTACTAGAGATAACAATAAGGCCTTACTTAGACTTTTTATCAAACGTTGAGGTATAAATCATACTTTTAGCCTAATATTACTATATTTTTCAATAAAAATGATTACTTACTTTGAAGAACTAGGATGAAAGTCATTTTTATGATTGAAGATTTTGTTTATGTGAGATTAATAAAAATAGTGGAATGTGAATGACAATAATCTCATTTCATTAAATAGTAGCACAATGCACATGTTATTCAATGTATTAGATATAAATGTGATTTGTAAAGTTTTAATGTATCAAAATGCTCAAGATACTAGACATATACTTGATCTCACATATGTTAGTGATGGTCCTAATGATATTGTTGTTGATGATATTAATATTAATAATAATTAGCTTGATGAGAATCTAAATGACAATAAAAAAATGGAGTAGAAAGAAGGAGAATGGTAAAAGAAAGAAGAGAAAATTAAAGATCACATAGGATGATATAAGTAATTTCATAAGTATAGAATTCAATAATAAGGTGACTAACATATACTTTGTGAAAAATAATGATGAGATATCATCTAGTTCAGATATCTTAATAATAATGATAACGATGATATTTTATCTTATGAAGAACTTGTTGAATATCTAAATACAAGGATTTTGAAAACAAAGAGATTATCTTTCAGGCATAAAGAGGTTTAAAAACTTTTAGATGCATGCATGATTAAGAATTACAAATTAAAATATGATATGCATGATATGATATAATTTAATTGTATGGTCATGCTCATTGTCATCGGTAATAACCATACTATCACAATTTAATTTCATATTGTTAATCATGCTAGAAAATGAGGTATTAAAGAAGGATATCAACAACCTCAAAGGGTCATTGTCTAAATTCATCATGGATAATGAAAAAATAAATATCATGCTTGAAGCCCAAAAAGATCTCTAAGGATAACTATTGGATTGGTATCACTTACAAAAGTACATCATTCAATACTAAAAAAGTTTTGATAAAGAGCAATCATTTACATGAAGTACCACCGCCTAAGTCATCACATGAGCATACACCTTTCAATTCTAGACATAAAAATGTAATGCTCATGCATCATCCTCAAGGTCTTAAGATAAAAAGATATTTCGTGCATTTATATGTTGTTCATATTCTAAATGTTCATAAGGTAAAAATTGAGGTAATTTTCATACATCGCCACATCAATTAAGCATGTAATATTATTCTCTTTCATATATACCTTTTTATCATAAGAATACAATAAAACAAGCTTACAATCATCATAGGATATCATATAAGCAAAATATATTTTTGTAATCAATATAGGACAAATTTTCATTAAAGGATATATTTTATGTTGATTGATTTACTAGGTCTGACAATCATGCAAGAAGAGCTTCTTATCCTTCATATATCTAAAGTAGCACTTTAAACTGTCATCACTTCTAAGTAAGACACACACACACACACACACACACACACACATCTAAAGTAGCAATCTTAATTGTCATCATATCTAAGTAAGATACACACACAAACACATAACTACATACATATATGTATGCATATATATATATATATAATATACAGTTTGAAAAATTAGGTAACCTTTGATGATACATAAAAGTAGGTTTACACTTGATTTTATACTGATAAGATTTGAGCATATTGACTTAACATACATATTTGAGGGAAAATATCATTGCTTTTCTCTAACAAGTAAATTGAATTAATTAAACCAAGTATAAGTAAATTACAATCTATCTCTTACCCAATTCAAAAGACTAGAGAATAATTGAGCAAGCTTCAATTGAAAACACAATTAATATATCTACGATATGAGGTTGAACTAACTAATATTTCCATTCTCAACTCATGACCAATTGAGCTTGACATATCTTCTTAGTTTTACTGGTTTGTCAGTCATCTCCATAGTATAACTCTTAGTGTAAAACTCCAAACTTTTCCTTTCATTTGAATATAAATTTTTATTTTATGAATAGTGAATCTAGGAGAATAGTATTTTCGCTTGAATAGTGATTTTTATGACCCAACACCAAAATTTTAAGATTATCCAAAATAGGTATTAAAGTCTAATGATAATGAAGTGAATAAAAAATAAGCCCGATTAGATGGATTTTGGGAGTTTCGACAGTTTGGGATTAAAATGCCCTTTTCGAAAAATAATGGGTATTGATGATTTTAAACACATACGAAATTTTTTTAAAGCATCCAATCAGTAAATATTGCCCCTAATTAGGGTATTTCATGGTCAATTTGATGATAAGACAATTGTGGAATATTTTTGAAATTTAATTCGGTTAGTAGGTGAATTAAATTCATTAAAGGGCATTTTGGTCTTTTTGTATAAAATTCTATTGGTGGATTAATGAGATACACTTAATGACCAGTTAGTGGCTTTCTTAAGGGTTAACAATCATTAATTGAATGGTGATGAGTCATTAGAGATGACCAATTAGAAGATGACATGTGTAATGCACTAAAGAGTATAAAAAGAAAAAATTAAGACATAAATTGCTTCATTTGGAGAGAGTAGTCGTGAGAGCAAAAACAAAAAACAAAAAACAAAAGAAGAGAGACCAAGGTGACTTTTGGATAAGAAGAAGAGGATGAAGAAGGTTGTCGTTTTTTATGGATTTGGAGTATGATTTGGAGAAATCTTGATCAAATATAGGTGCTTTCCAATTACCCAAGAGATTGAAAGAAAAAGTGGTAAGTTCTTCCTAGTTAGTGGGATCTATTTATTTGAAATCAATGATGGTTTTTGACTTGCCATGGAGTAGATATTAAGCTTTGAACATTTAAAGGTTGAAAACAAGAAAGTAAACCAAGAAATCAAGATTGAAAGAATCGCCATGGCTAGGGTTTTTAGTGTGATATGATCCAAAATTCTATTATGATGTTTTATGATGTTTATAACATGGTTTTGATGCTAATGAAGTAAAGAAATGAAAAACAATTGGTTTGGAATTGGTTTGATTTCATTTTATGCGTTTAGACTTCAATTCATATATTTAGGAAGCTAATTAGTGTATTGAAAATAAAAATGAAATTGATTGGTGGCTTAAATGATGAATTTAGACTAGGAGGAGTTTATGTAAGTTTAAGGATTTTTGTGATTAAATAGTTAGGGACGATATTATGTGAATTGAATAATGTTATAGGTTTTAAAACATGTATTTATGATATGATATGTTAAGAAAATGGAAGTATAATTTATGTGTATTATATTTGGCCAAGCTAGAAAATAGTTGGAAAAAATTGTAATTTTTAGTTTGATATGTTTGGATAACGCTTGGCATGGATGTTGGGTGAATTGTGTTGAAAATTGAAAAGAAAATGATAATATGTGTGTGTGTGCGGGCATGGTGAGGACAATTCGGCCTTAAGAGAAAATGTAGATGTTGGTGCGAGTTGTTGAAGTTTGATTGTAGTTATGGTGTATTTAAGCTCAAATTTTAAGGTTGTTATTGTGAAAAATACATATTCAATCATAATGGTGAATAATTGGCTGAGATAGTGTTTTGAAGAAATCGATAAGTTAGAATGGGTAAAAGATGGCATTTAAGTAATTTTTTGCAGTTAGATTTTGAAAGAGAGAATAATAAATTAGCTTACAGAACTTAAAGTGGAAATATGATTAACGTATGCGTTATGCGATTAAATACTAATCTCAAATTGGGTTAAAACCAAAAATATAATTTTAATGCCTTATTTCTGAATTTGGAAATAAATGCTTAAAGAAAATGCAATTTCTATAGGTAAAGGAGATGCATGGAACGAGTTAGTGTGCTTGAAGATAAATTTGCAAAACAGTGAGTGTATTTTAATTTTTTATATGAATAAATTATTTGCAAAAGAATTAATGACATGTGATTTTAAATGATATGTTAAATTGTATGATTATGAGTTTTATTAGTATTGTTATTAATGTAAAATCCTCCCATAATTGATTTTGAAAATGATATGAGTTGTAAATGCATGAGTTGCTCTTTATTTACCAAGTGGTTTAAATTCTATGTCAAAAGTTATGGTATTAAGAAAAAGGATTTTTTTAACTTATGGTACACCGTTACGTTTTATACATGTTATTGTACTGGTCAAAGTATTCTGATCATGTATGGTAGTGTTTGGGAGGTGCCAGTTATTAACAGCGGGTGGTATTGTATCTATTAATAGTCCAATGAGTCACCCTTTGCCTGTATAGAGTGTATATAATGCTAGAAAAATTATTACGGGTAAGCAATGTAGAACTAACTTTGTAACTACTAGTGTATAATGGTTAATAGAGTGCAAGTAAGCAATGTAGAACCAACTCCATAACTACTGGCTAACCCATCGGAGATAAGCGATGCAAAATTAACTCTGTAACTCAGTGGTGGGCTATGTTATGTAAGAAAGTTCATGACAACAATAATGCCGCCACTATTTGCTTTAAAAGCAGTTTAAGAAATATGGTTTCAAGAAACATCTATGTTTTATATTAGCATTGTACTATAAGAAATGAAATGAATTTGTTTCAGGGAGCTTTAAATTGTTAATCGTGATTTGAATAGAAATTATAACACTCATAGAGCTCATTTAACTCACATTCTATTTTTTGTTTTTAAAATAAAACCTCCCAGGTGCATGCTTAGGGGTTTCAGCAGCAGGAACTCCGCCTTTGGAGTAGCTAGCTTCGTCACATGATGCTGTGTAGGCATTATTGCCTTATAAATACTTTTGGGAACTATTGCATATTCATGAATATGTTTTGAATGTAATTTTATGTAAAGAATGCATGAATGTAAATATTTTTAAATTAAATGCATAAATATGTTTTAGCCTTTTTAAAAGTAATTGATTTAATTATTAAGATTGCTTATGGGTGGACTTGAAGTCCAAAATTTGTAGTGGAGAGTTTGGTGTGAATATAGAAATGTTTTAAACTTTTAAAGGAACTTTTGAAATTTTGGGAATATCAAAATACAGTCATTATATTGTATAAATTTTTAATAAAATGATTTAAAAAACTCCATTGTTTATATTAAGTTAAAGCTTTTCGATAAAAAAAGGCAATAGGCTTAGCTCCACGAGGACTTTCCAGCTAGATCAGATATCAATTGGAGGGCGGTACTGGGCAGGTTGGCTAGTCGTTTCTAAAGAGGGGCTTGTCACTTGGATCCTCTACAATTCAACTACTCTCCTATTATTCTTCCAGTACAATTCCTCCTCCCTCATTTGGCATGAGATCCAAATGCTCTACAAACCACATGAAGAAATAATTGTTACATGTACAGAGGAGGAGAAAATTTTGTTGATCTTTAAATTAGTACATAATTTTTCTAGAAAAATGCTCATCTATTTAAAAGTACTTTGCATTATTTTTTACCTTTATGATAGGTTTTGAAAATGGAGAGAGGGTATTTATTTATAAAACTTTTTAATGCTTATATATTTGTATTTCATAAAAAAACCTTTTTAATGTTGAAAAAAAATGGAGAGTATATGATGTTGAGCATTGGTTATTTTATATCACATAAATTAAGAGAGAACATGCATTATATATTGCTTTAGCATATATAACTTAATCACTGTCATTTATTTTCCTTAATATCACCAAATAATGTGTCATCATTAAAAAAAGAGATGATTATTAGACCAAGTAAGCTTATAACTTGTAGTTCTGATGATAACAAAGCATATTACTATTAATTTTTTTTATCCTTAGCAACATTAGTAGTGTTGGGCACCAATTCTGGAACCCAACGCTTGCTCTGATACCATAACTATTGGACCTCAATTCCCGAGCCCAACTGGGATGTCCTAAAATCGTCAGCTTGTACTTGTTACCATGTATGGTCATTCTTATACTGAAGCAAATATTCTATGCTCAACTTCTATCCAGATATTGAACATTTTAGAGGCTGAATCAGAATTTGACCTCTTCATATAATTTGTAAACCTACACCTCTAGTTTACTCCACATTGAAAAATCATCTCAAATGGAACCCTACAGATCCAGATATATTCAAAATGTCGAAGCATATTCAATAAAATAACACCAGATCATACTATTCCAACAGATTCCTTCACTTTCCTTCAATCAAAACTTTTCTTCCAATCAATTAGGAATGCTATTAATTTTTAAGGAGAGGTAAAAAAAGGTATTAGGAATCTATTCCTTGAAGAATCACTTCATTTGGAGGTCGAGTTATGAAGTTATGACCAAAAGAGTCAACCATGCTCTTGTCCTCAATCATGTTGTACCTACCTTGGAACAATTGGCATGTCTTTCACTAGACATGTCAGATCAAGGTTATTTTTATAGGATTCGAAAGAGAACTTCAAGATCTACAACTTTTATAAAGACCTCAAAGACAAATTCGATCGTTTATAGCAAAAATGGGACTAGACTATAGGATTAGATGAATAGTGCACAAGACGATATGACATCATCACTAGATGATATGACGTCACCAAACGATACGTCATCACTAGACGATATGTCCCTACTAGATAGATGAAGTGTCCTCACCAAATGAAGCATCCTCACCAGAAGAAGCTTCCTTACTAGACGATATGTCATCACCAGATGATCCATCCTTACCAGACGATCTGTCCTTACTAGACAAAGCGTCATCACCAGACGATACGTCATCACCAGACGATACGTCCTCACCAGACGATACATTCTATACTCCTGAGCATCTCCACTTATAAGGACCATAACTTTTGACTCAGATATCCAAAATTTTCATACTTTATAGCGTTGGAAATCTAGAAAGACAAGCTATAAATTTCATGAAGACAGCTTGTCAAAATTCATCCTAGATCAATCCAGATTTTGCCCTAAAGTTTGAACACAAATTTTTCCCTTATGGAAGACTGGAAATTTTGAACTGTGTAGACCTGGAATGTCCTGAGCATAGCCATTTAGCTGCCAAAATAATTTTGTTAAACTCTCAAATCTCAACTCATTTGTCTCATCACCTTCAACTACGTCTGATCAGTCATAATTCCTATCTTCCTTTCCATAGTATCTCGCTTATGCATACATATATGTATAAATCAACGATTTATGTTCCAAAATCATCAACTCAAGTTGATTACTTCTTCACGTATATCTAATTTCAACTCTCATCATCCACGCACTATTCACATTTCATTAACATCAAAAGAATAAAGTTTTACAAATCATTTATGGCATTCCAAGCCACAATACATCATCGTCTCAAAATCTCAAATTATAAAAGGTCCTTGAACAAACAAACTTCTTGCTTTCCTAAAATCAATTCAAAATATAAATTAAGCAAATTTGGAGAAATTCCCTCAGGCTCTTGATCACTTGATCTCTTAGCTATTACCTACAGATGGGATAAAAGGGGGGAGAGCGTGCAAGCTCATAGGTAATAGTTTATAACAGAAAAATAAGCAAAACCTTTTAAAACAATTACTTGTTGTAGAAAAACACATGTTTCTCAAATTCTTATCATGTAGTCAAATTTACAAACCATAAAACATGAATTCATCAAACTTGATCATAGATCATAAGCACATAAGCACATCAGAATGGTTTGGGTAAATCCATAAACATGAAAAACTACACATTTTCACATAATGGTCCTATGTAGTCGTAAACTTGACGAACTATCGCAATCCCACTTAGTGGTTTTGCATAGTCGTAAACTTGAGGGAGTCCATGAAGGAGTTTCGTGCCACTAGCGGGCAGGTGGGAGAAGCCTTTAACTTGATCAACGTGCACGTGACATTCTTGAATGGATTACACCAAACCCACATAACATGTAATTCATGAGTTAAAATTTTTTGTCCAAATGGCACATTCTTGGAAACTTGATTTCATATACTTGTAAACATATTGCCTAAAATGACACTTTTCATAATCTTGATTTTCATAGACATGAGATATTTCGAAAACACTTCCGAAACCATGATTCCAAAAACATGTATCTTTTCAAAAAAATTCATTTTCAAAATCTTTTCACATATCAACACAATTCACATATCAAACATATAACAGATTTTCAATTCATTCAAGAAGTGATAGATGCAACACTTATGATGCAACTGAAATCATTAAACTTTCTTGATTCAAAGAAAACATGTAGCGGCTTATTTACTCTATTATAAACATGTACCCACCTTGATTTCCTTGATGATAGCCTTGCTCAAAATGTCTCTATTCTTGCTTCTCTGGTCTTTATTGATTTCCTTGATTCTTCACCAAATGACGAGATCTTTAGCTCAAATGGAAGCTCTTCTCTTTCTCTACCTTTTTCCCTTCTTGAACAAACTCAAAATCTCTCTTAAAGCCCAAGAAAATTGAAACCCTAACTTGTTTTCTCTTCTTTTCTCTCAACCACCGAACTCTCTCTTCTTTCTCTTTCTTATTTCTCTTCTTCTACCCTAATTCACA
>JAOTIZ010000007.1:13618416-13634113 GCA_027123425.1 Erythroxylum panamense | reverse complement strand
ATACCCATAATTATTCATGAATGCATGTATAATTATTTTCATGTGCAACAACTTCACTTTGCACGTGTATATGTATGACATATTATGCATGAGCATGAGAATGCATTTCTTATCTCCCATTGTTCACTCATATTTACTATTTTAGCCTCCCCGCAGGTAACGAGATGTTACACTTATGTTCTTTATTCTTAAATATCTTGCCAAAAATACCCTTGAATATTCTTATAACCTTAACACTTTAGTTCCACTTACCCATTCAATAAATCCTACTAACTTTGACATAATAATTAGCTCAAAAAATTTAATCTATCAAAACCTCAAAGATCCTTTAAATCATGCTTATTCATCAAGAAAAAAAATTAGGGGGCCAACAAGTTGATTACTATATAAAAGATCAAGTTTAATGGAATAAAATGAGAAAAATAAATTTCAATCTATTGAGAAACTAAAAGGTGGAGAAAAATAAAATCAAGCATATCAATATTTAAACAAATTATTGTAATCAATTTTATAATCTTATCTTAGTCATTTCCATAAATTAGGTGCTTAATCAAGAGAAAATTTGGGAAGACATTTAAGAAAACCTTCTTAATATAAAAATACTTTTAGAAAAATTTTAAAATAGTTTTGAATCAAGTTTTATCAAAGGAGTGTGTTTTGCCCTTTGAAAGAATCTAATAAGTTTTCGGGAAAAAAAAATTATGTTAGGAAGTTTGGTAGACTAATACGAGAATTTGAGAAATTAATATTAGTGTTTTGGATAAATTGGTCAATTATAATGGTAGTATGGATGATAAATGTCTTTTCATAACATTTAACATGAGTTTATGACCATATTGATTGGCTAATATGGTAAAATAATTGACCAATGCTACTCTTACTGACCATTATAATAACTAGTTTTTGCTAATGACTATTTTAGATTAGTTTGAGTGTAAATATATCATATATAAATTGTTAGAATAATCTTAGGTATACTAGAGAGTTGTTAAGAGCCTTTAGGGTTTAGTAAGTGCAAGTGTTGATTATGTAAGTTCATTGATGTGATTAAGAAAATGAATTTTGAGTTATATATTTATTGTCATTAGGAAATTTTCTTATAATACATTTTGTGAAGGCTCCTTTTTAACTTGAATAAGATTTGTAAAAAAAATTACTCTTCACTTGTGATAAAATAAGATGATTATAAGGATTCCTCTTTGTTTGTGACAAAGAAGATATTGTATAGAGGATTGCTTTTCTCATATTAAAAAAAAAGATAGTATATTCTCAAGGATAGCTTGAGGATTAGATATTAGCCGAGAGCTATTTGATCAAATCATTATAAATTAGTTTTTTCTCTTTCTATATTTTCTTTTACTATTATTGATTTGGTTATGAAATTGTTTTATATGAATTTTTCATAAATTTTTATGGCAAAAAGTAAATACACACAATTCACTTATTCTAACTTGATATTTTTATGGCAAATTGTTTTAAATGAATTCAATGTAACTTGATATTAATATTTATTAACTTGATAAATATTAATATTTATTAACTTGATAAAATTGTTTTCATAAATTATTTATTTGAATTATATGAAAATTCAATGTAACTTGATATTAATATTTATTAAAGACCTTCAGTAAGCAAGTTGAAGATATCTTAAACTGTTTATTTAATTTATGGAACATTTAATACTAATATAAAAGAACAATTGCAGACTTAGTTTAACTTTAAATTTTCATTTACGACCTAATTGAAAACCGAATTTTGGTGAATGAATGTTCATGAGATCTTTAACCTCTCACGCGTCTTCACTGAGTGCGAATGAAGAGCCTTTAGATCATGTCTTAAATGGCTACAATGTGCAAAAAGCAAGAATTCGATTATAGGCACTCTGAAGTAATAAGGTTAAGGCTATTATCATTGAAAATAAAAAATAATGCTTAGGGAAAGGAATTTGATAGATGCCTTATTGAAAAAGTGTGAAAGGAAATTGATAGATGCATTATTGAAAAAGTGTAGCACACACATATCCACAAAAAGAGAATTGGCATTCTTAAGAGTATCCATTAATAATTAGTAGAGTCTTATCAGATAAAGATAATAAAGTGGCCCAATAAAGGATCTAGGTTAATGGGCTGAAGTTTAAAAAGAAAATGGATCCTGATCAGTGTGGATAGGACCCATATCGGGCCTATAATAGGGAAGCCCGATATGGAAGCTATATAAAGAGGTTAAAGTCTCTTGCAGTTGCTCATGTTATTCATGAACGTGTACTCTGGCTCATTCAGAGCTTCATGTTTTGACAAAACTGTAGAAAGACGTTTACCACATTCCGGTGAGTAGATCCTGTGAAGGTGCCAGTAGATTGGCACTCGTTCTAGCCTTGAAAAGGTTGTTTGAGGCCATGAAACCAAAATTAGGTATTTTTCGCATTTCTTCCTTATTTCCCTTTCACGTTCGATTCAAGACATGTAAATAAGGCTTATATTACGTTTTATATATACATTAGAGCAGTTACGTGATCGGGTAGTTAAAAACAAAGGATTTCTATTTTTCTCCATAAGGGTTTCGGAGGATAAAGTTTTGTTTTTCAGTTTTTTTCTTGCATATTGATGCTTAAATGTATGCTAAATTAGGTTAGCCTTGAAAATTGGGTTCAAACGAGCCTCGAGGTTTTGCATTAATTAATGGTATATTATTACATATCGTATGCCCATACAGAATGTGAGGATAACATATAGGTGTATCCCTTATGTTTGTGGACCTTTTAGGTACTGATGAGAATGTAGTCACCACAGTGACCTTTCAAGTTAGTATTTTGAATTGTTTTGCTTGCATATTGGGAAATGTCTCTGGTCTTATGTTCGGTTGTTCTGCCCACAGGTATTGGCCTTATATAGGATTTTTGAGATGTGCATAAAAGGCATTATATGGATGAAAGTCATTGCCTAAATGATCTATTCGCCCACAGGTAGTATTGTCATGAGAGTTGATAGTGTGTATTCTAATCACTTTTATGTGGAGGTCTAATTGCATGTATTATGTATTCAACCCATAGGTATTTTATAATATGTGTAATCAGATTCTTGGTACATATACTATTTTAAGGCTCTAAGTATCTTTGTTATCTTGCATTTAAGTTGATCTTTACACTGTCATTTTGTAGTCACCTTTTCAGTCAACAAACATAATGTCACCATTGAAACCCTTATTGGTTCCAATTTGAAGAAGTGGATAGAGGATTTATTGATTGCAAAAGGAGATAGCAGATATTGACATGGCCATTCGTATGGATAGGCCATCTCCACCTACATCGAGTAACTCGAAGGCTAATAATGCAGCATATGTAGCCAGGGATTGGTTGAACAGATTATATTGCATGACCATTAAGAGATCCATATCTGGCTATTGTCTTAATGGACTTTAGGAGATAAGCATAGAGCGGGAGTTTCTTAACAATGTCTTCCAGAGGTACACCTCAACCAATGTTAAGATAAGTGCCTTATTAAAAGAATTATTCTCTATACGATACACTGGAGACAGGGGAGTGAGGGATACATATTAAGAATGGTCCATCTCTAGACCAAGTTAAAGGCGCTGAATATTCCTCTTTTTGATGTCTGCATAGTTCACCAGGCTCTAAGCACACTCCCTTTAGAGTTATATTTTGGTGACAACATATGACTCATAGGATAAGGAATAGGACTTCAATGTTTAGATTTTCCATTGTGTTGTAAAGGAGGAGAAGTGAAAGAACACTCCTCATATAATCCTTAACCATTAAAGGAGAAAAGAAGGTTAAGCCTCAAAGGTATAAAGGTAAAAAGTCTAAATCTTCTCTAGATGTTGATGTTAGTCAATCTAGTGCTGGTAAAAGTCCTGTGAACATAAAGAATATAAGGTGATTCTTCTATAAAAGGAAGGGACATAAAAAGCAGGATTGCCAGAGCTATACGGCTTGGAAGGAAAAACCAAAATCGTCAAGTAACTGCTTGGATTATCAGTTTCTGAATCTAATTTTGTTACAGCCACATCCGGCTATTAATGGCTAGATAGTATAACATCTAATAATGTTGCCTCCATAATACAGGGATTCATATCTAGGAGAAAGCCAACTAAGGAGGAGGAGAAAATGATGGTTGGATATAATAAAGAAGTGAATATAATATCTATAGTGAACCTTGCTACAAGGTCCATTTTAGTTTTACATGACATATTTTATATTTGATCTTTGTATTAATTTTCGACAAAGAAGGTTAAAGTTTTATAATTAAAGCTTCTATTGTACAGTTGTCATTTACATTCATATGGATTATATAGAATGCGCCTTACCCCTCATGAGATTTATGCTTCTTCACATATTGCTGAACCTATTACTTGAAGAGACCTCTGATAAAGGAAAAGTCATACATATTGTGGAATAAATGATTAGGCTACATTTCCATAGATAGACTTGAGAGATTGATAAAGGAAAAAATTTTCCCAACTCTAGATTTTGATGATCTAGAAACATGTGTTGACTGTTGCAGAGGCAAGTTGATCAAAATAAAGAAAAAGGGGTCAACTCGAGCATCTGGCTTGTTAGACCTCATACATATAGATATCAGTGGACTCCATATAGCTACATTATGCAATTCTTGATATTTTTTGGCTTTTATTGATAATTATTGGTTATTGCTTAAGGACAAATCTAAAGTTCTTAATTGTTATGACTTGGTACCATATCGGGCACATGACAACCGCCACATACCTAGGCTAAGGACACTCACAGTATCCTTAATGAAACTATGCAAGGCTAACTAAATATCTCTCCCTTTTCTTGAAAAATTTGGGCAGCATAACGGTTGTATTTTAGAAATCCCAAAACTCAATCAAACACTTGCAAACAATTTTAAACGCACATTTATATTCACATTAAAATTCTACCACAACTTTTAGACTTTTAAGTCCACTCAAAAGCAATCTCAACAACTGTACCAAAAGTTCATATAAAAGGTCTTTTACAAACTATAAGAAAGTCAAGAGTTAATTTATAAAATCATATAGCTTCTTAACATAACCAATCTAATAAAGCAATTCATGAGCCACTATATAAAAAAAGTACAAACAGAGACTACCCACGTGCAGTAATGTCCCGAAAATGTCAAAAAAAACCACACGATCCACACAGAGCTTCAAGCTCACTAAATTAACCTACATGGTTGGAAAGTAGAGGGGGTGAGTACACTATGTACTCAGAAAGTAGGAAAATATATATTGCAAATAGAACTCAATACATGCCAAGACGATATCGATAACCTATGAAATGAACATATATCATATAGAAACACATAGGCCTAGCCTATGACTCAATGTATACTGGTTAGGAACCATACAGGCCTAGCCTATTAATCACTCATCCAACGAACATAAGTTATAGTTCCAGTATGTAAAAGCAGAAAAACATCACATGTATAAATCAAATCTCGTTAAAAAACAAATCTCAGAATATGCCAAAACAATTATATATGTCACCACTAGTCGGCCAAACTAATGTGTACATCCACCGATTCCCGGTGTTAGCTCAACTTTCATCTGTGGTGAGTCCAAACAACAGTCGACAAGAGCTTCATCACTCTAAATGATGACCTCGTCGATGTCCAAACCTTAGGTATAAGTTCTGGAATCACCTGCAAGTCCAGTAGAAAGGTGTTGATATGGGAACTTGACTTTTATGTACCGACATCAAAGATATGGGGGTTGCTAAATTTGTTATGCCTAGCACACGATTTACTAATCGTTTTCTCACCAATCGCAAAAAAATCATATATAAATATTAAGTACAAAAACCAAGTAAAGTACTATGCTTTTATTTATCGACCCAATCAATAAAATGGAACGTTGTCATGGCTCTAAGACAAAAAAGAATACATACATGACTCGATTATGCATATGTAAATTTTATAACATTATTTCATGCAATAAAAATCATCTTTTGCACTCCAAATGCAAAGTTGCTCAAAAATGTATTTTCAGAAAATAAAACATTGTCCTTTGCACTTCAAGTGCATGTTTGTTGAAAATAATATTATTTCTCAAAATATGTAATAAAAACATCAGTTTCAAAACAATGTCATTTATTAAATACACAAGTATACTAGCATCTATTTGAGATTCAATTCTACTATTCATTACCTAGGTTCAAAATTCACATACAAGTTATCATGTATGTCTTGGGATGTATTAATCCTATATGAGAGATATAGTTTACCCAACTCACCTCAAAAGAAGGTACACTCCCTTGACTTCAACAATCCTCGGTATGAGCTCCTTGATTCACACATCTTGAGCCTTTATACATAAAAATATACAATGTATATACTACTCGAACATATATCTCATATTTATACATCATCACATAAGTGTATAAAACACAATATCACTATCTTTAAGCTATAATATTCGACCATTACTCATCAATTTGAGAAAAATTCAAATTTACTCTAAGTAAACATGAAAGCTGCTTTCCAATGTATATCATTACGAATCCTTAAATCCTAAGCCAAGTTCACTTAGGCCATTTTATCAAACACCTAATGTGCATAACTTTCATATTTTCAAGACTTTATCATAGTAATTCATGCTCCTATCTTATTATATAATAAACACTTCCAAACAACAACACATTTCACCACTCCATTTAATCCAGTTCCCTTCATTTAAGCCATATTCATCATAGTTATAAACTCATTACATTAATCCATTCCTTCTCCCGTCATTTCGACCAAGCCTCATACAATATACATCTTCTTCATTTTTGATCATCAATTCACATTATACAAATACAATTAACACTTTAAATCATCAATTTCAAAAGTTATTCAAAAATTCAAAAATTTTCACCAAAAGGGGAACATTTTGATTTTGACTTAAGGAGACTTCTTTATGACTCATTTCATCTATATAATCCATGTTTCATGTATATTTAAGCATGGAGAACAACATATCTTAACACCAAACTCAAAATCATAACGTAGAGAAAGATGAGACAAAACTTACCTAAACCTTCCTTTGGTGATATCTTAAAATCCTTTGAGAATTTCTCAAATATAATGATAGATTTGAGTTCTTTGATCCCAAATTAGCTTTGAACACCTTGATTGGGGTTAGAGAATAAAAAAAGGGTAGGATTTAGTGTTAGTCGAAAATGGTTCTTCTCCTCCTTTCTTCTCCTTTCTTTTAATTAAAACAAAATGTTGCATGTCTTTAGTAATGGGGTGCATGGCCATACATGAAGAAGGGTCTAGAATATTGACTCTTCTTTGACCAGCATATGGTGAAATTACCTTTTTGCCTTTAGGTTATGTGAAATTACCATTTTACCCTCCAAACTTTTCCTAAATTTACAATTAAGTCCAAAATTTGAGAATCTCCAAAATTTTATTTTTATTTTGGTCCCCGGACTTTTAAAAATAATATTGAAGCTCGTTAACTTTATAAAATTATATATTGATCCTCCAAGAATTGAAAAATTACATTTAAGTCATTTGACTTGTAACAATTAGCAAATAAGCTCTTATGTACATCAACTTTTTCAATGAAGCTTTCTAAGTCTCCAATAAGTCTATAAGTAATGTCTAATCACCTCTAAGGAATAAAAACACCTTTAACTCAACCACCATGGTCATATCCATCCAATGAACTCGGTTTTACACACTTAGAAGTTTATATGTCAGAAATATCCAAGATTTCGCATCCCAATGAACTATAAGTTCATGTAAGGACATATAACATTATAAATCACTGACATATATACGGAAAAGGATTTAAATATGTCTTTGAGCCCATATATAACCATGTATATATCAATATATAGTAGCATCTCCAATTATAGAACAATACAAAATGGTTTAGATAGTCTGGCGTTACATTAATAAATTCAAGATCTTTAAAACTAAGGTTGAGAACTAATTGGGAAAATTGATCAAGATTGTCATATTTGACCATGGAGGAGAGTATTATAGCAAACATGGCATTTCAGGACAAGAAAAAAGGTCTATTTTCCAGATATATATAATCAATTGGAATAATGACTCAGTTTACTATACCAGGAAGTCCTGAGCAAAATGGTGTGGTTGAAAGACATAATCGCACCCTAAAGGTTATAATGAAGGCAATGAAGAGCATGACTCTCCTACATAATTATTTGGAATAGATGGAAACCTAACCTTCCACACATTCATGTATGGGGATGCCCTCCTAAGGTACGATTGTATAATCCTTATGAAAGAAAATTGAACGTTCATTCTACTCATTACTATTTAGTTAGATATTCCAACCACTCTAAAGGCTACAAATTCTACTGTAAAGAAGGAGAGATCCAAAATAGTGGAATCATAAATAGCTAAGTTTCTAGAATATGATGTCTATAATAAGGGTGGGCCTTCTTACCCTTCAGATGATAGCAGGATGGATACTACAATTATTTTGTATCTGCCACTCATACAATTATGTCCCATGGATCAAGGTCGTAGTATCATACCTACGTAGGAACAAAAACTTATACCTATATAAACAGAGGTTTCTGAGGTACAAGAACTAATGCAATTGCTGAGATCCACTAGAGTAAGACGACCTACTATCCCATCTAATTATATATTCTATTTGGGTGAACAAGAGTACGATATTGGATATGTTGTAGGTCTAATTACTTTTATCAAAAGTTGTTTCTGGACCTAATGTGGATTTATGGTGGGATACAATAAATGATGAGCTGTAATCTGCAGAACATAACAAGGTATGGGAGTTGGTTAATTTGCCTCAACATTGCAAACCCGTCAGTTGTAAATAGTTGTTTAAGACCAAAAGGATACTCAGGGTAAAGTTAAGTGGTTTAAGACTTGATTAGTTGCTAGAGGGTTCACTCAGAGAGAAGGGGTTGACTTTAATGTTACCTTCTCTCTCGTATCCTTGAAGAAAGCATTTAGAGTGATCTTGGTAATAGTATCTCATTATGATATGAAGCTATATTAGATGGACGTCAAAACTGCTTTCCTAAATGGTGACCTTTATGAAGAGGTCTATATGAAGCAACCTAAGGGATTTCAGGATCAGGAAAGACTGACAAGGTTTGCAAATTGAGAAAATTAATATAAAGTTTAAAACAGGCTTCCAAACAGTGTTACCTTAAGTTTGATAAGGTTCTTACCTCTTTTGGCTTTGCGAAAAACAAAGTTGAAGGATGCTTGTACTACAAGGTTAGGGGGAGTAAAATCATCTTGCTATTATTGTATGTGGATGATATATTACTCGGGTCAAATGACTTTACCAAATTGTATAAGGTTAAGCAACTTTTGGTCAAACATTTTGACATGAAGGACCTTGGTGAAACATATGTCCTAAGTATGCAGATTCACTGAGACAGATCCCAACACTCATTAGGTCTCTTGCAGAGTTGGTGGGTTTCAAATAAACAAAAATAAATTACCTTACTTCACTAAATATGAGAATAGAATGAGTAGGGATCGTATCTACAAGAAATGGAGGATTTATCTCTTTTACAAAAATAAACAATAAAATTAGGGGGTTTTAACTGATGAAAATAAGTTAACAATAATTCAATCCAAAAAAATCAAAGACGTAAATAAATTTAAGAAACTAAACAAGGGAGAATGCTTCTAGTCAAAGGATGTATTTCCACTTTAATTCCATTGCTTGATCATCGATGCAAAAAATTCCAATCATATATTCATAAATAAACTAGTTATAGTTATCGTTGAATGCTCTAAATAACCAATCTCTCCTTAATTTTTCAGTAATTAAGAGATGCCCATTAATTAATTATCTAATTAGAAGACAACTCTCAGAAATTTCCCAGTAGGATTTAATGTTCCAATAGCATTAAGATCTAAAGAGACCCAGTTCTATCCAATAAACACACAATAGGGTTCATTTAGAATAGATTATGCATTCTAGCAATACAGATTAAACCATTTGTGAGGCAATAAAATTATGTCGACTACCACTTTCTTATTCCAAACACACAATCACGAATGTGCAGTTCTAATTAGTTGTTAACTATTCCAGGATTATCGAATATAGGCCTTTTATTTAACAAATCCTAAAATAATTATAGACACTGAATACAAAGAATAAGTAAATACTCATAAATATATAAGACATATATAAACAATTAAATCTTATAATTCCATGGAATTAAGGTTTTAATACTCCTTTAACTAGAAATAATAATTTAGTTACTAGCCATAAAAGCTGAAAAACACATGAGAATTATTAAAAATAAGATTATGCTTACAAAAGAAAAGCAGAAGAAAGACCAAGGTTTAGAGCCAAAAGTTTCAGAACCAGGCGTATGTCTCCCTAAAACCAACATATAAAGCCAATTTGTTCTAGACTTATGTATCTTCTCTTCTCAACTGCCTAAGCATGTTTCCCAAAACCCAACAAATCATCCCTCTCTTCCTTTTCCCAAAAATAAATACCTACATGCCTTCTTCTCTTTAAAAAACAAAAACCCTTCTTACATGAAAACCATATGAAGTCTTTAAAATGTTTTAGTCCTTGTGTTTTACTCTCTGCTGCAACGTTTTTATTTCTCCTATGTACTCTATGTTTTATATCCTTTGATGGGTTGCTTGGATTGTGTTGTTTCTTTGTTCTATTGTTAGGCTAACCTTGCTACGCTTTGTGCTACTATTGATGATGTTTTGCTCCTCGTATTTCTCTGCTACGTCGTTTTCCTCTGGTCTTGTGGCGATGTCGTGCTGGACTTTTCTTATCCGTTTATCGTCTGTTATGCTATCATTTTGTTGTTGTTTATTCTCCTAGTTATTGGCGTTTCACTCCTTTGTTGCTGTTATTTTATTTTTTGTGCTGGTTATGGTGGGCTGCAACTGTATACTTCTACATTTTCTCTTATGCTAGATTGTCTTCTTGCAATTCTTCTCCAATTTAGCCAATGTTTTACTTTTTTTCTCCAAAATAGCTCCTAACATCCAAATATGATATAAAAACAACAATTTAACACAATATCTACCCCAATAATACACAATTAACTCGAATTAATGCATAAAATAATAGCCTATGAAGAGTGCATACATTAAGCTGGTCTTACAAAGGTTTAATATGGCTGAATGTAAACTTGTTGTAGAACTTATCTCTTATGGTGAGAGATTATCTTTTTGGCACTGTATCCAATGAATGAATTAGAGAGAAAGAGAGGCTATGAGGAATATTACATATTCTACTGCAGTTGGTAGTCTGAGCTATGCCTACGTGTGCACTAGGCTAGAGATTGAATTTAATGTTAGACTATTGGGTCAATATTTGGCCAACCTAAGGATAGACCACTGAAATGTGATCAAGAGAGTCTTAAGATACTTAAAAGGAACTAAGGATTATATGTTGACATACAGAAGGGACAACAATCTAAACCTCGTAGGGTATACAGATTTCAATTTTGCTATATATTCGAACGATAGAATGTCCACTTCAATTTACATTTTTATTGTAACGTCACAATATCCCATGTTAAGGGGTAGGACCCCATAATATTGTAAATGAGATTATACTGAGAACTTAGAAATGCATTTCATGCATCATATAGCATATTAAATATGTGAGTTGTGTTGATATTCATAAAATAATTGTATAAGCATTCATTGACATTTTTCGAATATAATTGATTTACAAATGCGAATCGTGGATTAATTGCCTTGAAAATTAAATTGGAGTGTATTAAAATTGATGTGGTAATTTTTGTGATATTTCAGGTATTTTGGAAATTTGGAGCATTTTTAGATTAAAAATGTAGAAATATGGATCAATTATTTTGTGACACATAGGCAAATAATTAGGTGACATTTGGTATAGGTTATTAGTTGACAAATGGCAGCATGAATGAATGACAAATGAACTAGTAATTAGGAGACATATGGTTGCTTAAGGAGGAGATAAATGGCTTACATTCTAAATGACACATGCTAAGGTAGTTTGGAGACACCTTGCACCTAGTTGAATTAAGCTAAGTTGCTGCTAGAAAATTCCACCCTCTTCTTCTCCTTTCTCCACCGAAAGCTACTGCTAACACATATCTCTGTAATTTGGTTTCAACCTTGCTAAATGAACACATCAACTTCATATTTTTAACCTTTACAAGATAGTCAAAGAAACATATTTTTTTTGTTCTTTGTCCTAGCCAAAAATCAACTTGTTTTTACCTTTAGTTTGTGACAATCTTACAAGCTTGGAACCTAGATTAGCTTGAGGTTTTGAGGTAGAATTTGAGCTTAACAAGTAAGTAGAAATCTGTGCTTTAAGGCATGTTAAATGGTATGATAATGATGCTTGAATTGGAATGAAATGCATGTGATATTAGTGAAGAAGAATTGTTGGAACATGTTAGTTGTAGTGTTTTCTCTAAACATCCTTTGTTCTTTTTGTTATAACTTCTTCTTCTAACTTCCAACTGACATGAAACTTAAAACAATAGACTCATAACACTTTTTTATTCATCTCCACCAAAATTTATGAACATCTGAATCCATTAAGAAAAGATTGATGATGATGAATTAGGATGAAAATATTGAGGTTTGCTAGAATCTGATAACTGGAATATTTTATTGAAAATGTTTTAATATTTTTATTATATCTTGACTTGCAGCTTTTCAAACGAGAAGATTCTTGATTTAAATTGAAATACAAACATTTGGACAATTTTTAAGAAGAAATTGAATTTGAATTCTGTCCTTAACAGTCTTGAAATTTAGCATGAAATTGAGTGTTGGCTTAGGCTATAACAATACTCGTGATAGAAATCATGTCCTGTTGCTATCAAATAAACTATGTTGATGGTCACAGTCGATATCATCACTCATATCCATACCATCATCATGCCCTTGCCAAAATTTCAAAAGTACTCAGTCTGTAGTATTTTGAGCATAACTCATAGAATAATGTACCAAAATATATGATCTTGGTGTCATTAGAAAATCAAGGCACAGGGGAACAATTGTCTAGAAGAAAGTGTTACAGAAATACACCATTTTTCTTATTATAATGATCATGTAATGTAGACCTAAAAGTCTATGTTAAAAAGAAAGATGGAATAGTTAATGAGTGTATGAATTTTGACACATTTGGAGCACAATTGATCTTTTCATCGGTTTACTACAGAAGTATACCTGAACATATGTAGCGCCCCTTTACCGCAAGTTATGCACCAGGATGCTCGGAGGTCGGTCTGGTACATATCCTACGATAAGGGCGAGCTACGTTCGATCACTACATTCTGTTTATATGACATCATATCAATCTTTACTTAAAAGCATCATAAGAAATCATAATATTTTTGAAACTAACAGTTCCTCATTTCTCTTTTTTAAACAGAAGTCTACATTGTGTCTTTCAACCTTTACTGCATGTACGTCAACAAAGCCTAGTACAAAAGTACTACATAAAAGAGAAGAATATATCAAATCTATCTAAGTCATCCAAAAATCCCAACTGACCGACCTTTGAGTCATGACTTCTCTGGTCAAATCACAATCTACACGACAATAGAGCCTCTCAATAGCTAGAGTCATCCCTCGGTCCTGAAAAGATAACGTTGCAATTTTGGTGAGTTTTGCGAACTCAATAAGGTAACCATCATCGATGGTTCACTCAATTCATGTAACACATCAATTCATATCACAATTATTTCACAATTTTGCATTTCACATGAGTAACACACTTTCACTAAAATATAGGCAATTTTGTATTTCACTCTATCAAACATACTTAACAAGATGGATATGAAATGCTCATGAGACACTTTCCAATTGTTACGTTGTTGTGACTGGGCGCCTGAACTGTCCTGTATCTATTTTGGATACTGGGCATATTTATACTGTCCCTTATCCAATGAGGATACAGGACTCATTACACGTTGAGCCTGAGGCTCTAAAACACTTTTGAGCTCAAGGCTCATTTTCACACACTGAGCTTTAAGCTTTGATCATTGGCTGCCCTAATCCCAACTTCCATTATCTGATTATGCATTCATGAATGGAAAGCATGTAACACAATCAATCACTTGATAAAACACATAGGCCTTCACATTCACATTCATTCATTATTCAAACATAATTATAAGCAAACAATAATTGAGAGGTTACTCACTGGTTGCTCCCGAAACTATTGCCTGGAAGTTCCGGCAATGTCCGTGGATTGACGTTCCAATTGCTCCTCTATAACAAATAACATACGCATATATCACAATCTGCAAAATCATAGGTGTTTAATAATGCACATGAATGCAATGAAATAAGTACAATTCATGTTCGTGACAACCTCGGGTATCAATCCATCAATTTTATCACAAGATCATTTTCATATCAAAACTCATCTTAGTTTTTTCCAAGTCACCCCTTTCGAGTCTACTACTCACATTAAATCAGAAAGTGAAGTTGAAGTAATTGGGTCATACTCTCTTCTAGAAAAGTATTCCTTTATGTCTTATGAATCCATTGGCACCAAAATCACTTAACTTGGTTCAGTAAATAGGAAGATATACCTCAAACAGTGTTGGACTACTCTTGTCCAAAACAATGTACTATGCACGACTTCCATCTGAAATTTAAATATCTTATAGACTGAATTAGATTCCAAGTTCTTCATACCATTTGTAGATCCATGTCTCTAGTTTACCAAATATCATAAATAATCTCATTTGTAGCTCTACATATCAAGATATTATCAAAATACTGAAGTATGTTCAGTAGCATAACATCAGTTCATACTATTTAAGAATACACTCATTGTACCCGTTTCACTTTTTCACTAAATCTTTCTCAATTTCATTCATAGGGAAATTATTGTTTGTAGAGATGTATTGCAATGTCTTACGAGTCCAATGGTTCATGAATCAAGTCATTTGGGTGTCTAGAGATGGAGTTATGACCAAAAGAATCCAATCCGCTTTTGTCCTCAATCATACTGAACCTGTTTTAGGGAAACAACTATAACTTTCTCTAGAAATTTCTGATTAAGGTGTTCTTTCGATGGTTAGAAAGAGGACTTCAAGAGCTACACCTTTTATGAAGATCTCAAAGATAAATTCTATCTTTTGCATCGTCTTACTTTGCTTCGTCTTACTTTTGCATCGTTTTACTTTTGCTTCATATTACTTTTGGATCTTCTTACTTTTTCATCATCTTACTTTGCTTCATCTTACTTTTGCATCATCTTACTTTTACTTCGTCTTCTTTTGCATCGTCTTACTTTTGCTTCGTCTTCTTTTGCATCGTCTTACTTTTTCTTCTCCACATAAAAAGATCATAATTTTCAACTCAGATGTCCAAACATTCCATACTATATACCATTGAAAAGATAAAAGAAAGATCTAAAACTCTCAAGAAGGCAACTTTGCCAAAATCTATCTAGATTAATCAAGATTTTCTCTCGAAATCAAAACATGAATTTTCTCAACTTCATTAAATTTTGAGACTTTTAGAGATAGAATTTAAATTCAATGTCTTCATATAAAAAATAGCCATATATCTCTAAGTTAATCCAAACTAAGAATCATCTCGTTTGGACAACTAGAGAAAACGTTGTGACTAAAAGACTGAAACATATTCAGTGAACATTTTCCAGATTTTCAAACTTTCAATATTTTACATCTAGCTCATCTTCTACCTAAATTATCTCTTCCATTACATTTCCT
>JAOTIZ010000007.1:13554488-13566007 GCA_027123425.1 Erythroxylum panamense | reverse complement strand
AATAAACCCTGCAAGGCAAGATGGTTAAGTCAAGAGTGGGTTTTCGGTAACGGGATCCACAGTTGGGATCCGGTCTCTGGGTCGGGTCCTAACAGTTGTACTCCAAAATGTCCTCCGCAAGCGTACGAATGGAAGAAGGCTAAAATTGATGATGATTCATTTTTCGGTACACACCTTCTGATAACTTGATCTGCATAATGCCTCCAAAGATAGGGGTCATCCTAAACATAGTACTTCACTTCACTTCGTAGCTTATCCCTCTCAGCCTTAGACAAACCAATAGGTAATTTGTTAGTTACTAAAAGATTGACGATGTCTGCATACCATGGTGGTGTCGCATCGGCAGAAAACAATTGCTCATCCGAAAAGCTTTCTTATAGAGGGATATCATCTTCTTCCTTTATCAAACGACTGAGATGATCTGCCACCACGTTTTCTACCCCTTTCTTATCTCTGATCTCCAGGTCGAATTCCTGCAGGAGGAGAATCCATTTAATCAGCCTCGGTTTTGCTTTTTTCTTTATGAGCAAGTATCGTAAAGCTGCATGGTCATAATAAACAATCACTTTAGCACCAAACAAATACGATCAAAATTTTTCCAATGCGAAAACCCCAGATAACAATTCTTTTTCAGTAGTGGAATAATGCAATTGAACTGGATTTGAAGTCTTTGAAGCATAGTAAATGGCATGCAAAGCTCTTCCCACTCTTTGTCTTAGAACCGCCCCCATCGCATAATCGCTCGCATCATACATGATCTCGAATGGGAAGTTCCAATCTGGCGGTTGAATCACCGGTGGGGATATCAGAAGCTCCTTAAGTTTGTTGAATGCTTCTTTGCACCTCTCGTCAAACTCAAAGGAGACATCTTGTTGAAGAAGCTTGCATAGTGGTGCGGCTATCTTTGAAAAGTCCTTAATGAATCTTCAATAAAAACCTACATGCCCTAGAAAAGAACGCACTTCCCTCACAGTTGAGGGGTAAGGTAAAGAAGAAATGATAACAACTTTGGACCTGTCTATTTCAATACCCTTAGCAGATATCATATGACCTAGAACTATACCTTGGTCCACCATAAAATGACAATTTTCCCAGTTCAACACAAGGTTAGTTTCTATACATCGTTCCAAGATAATGGCAAGATTCTCAAGACATTCATCAAAAGAAGATCCATACACACTAAAATCGTCCATGAATACCTCAATAATCTTCTCAACATATTCAGAAAAAATGCTCATCATACACCTTTGGAACGTGGCAGGTGCGTTACACAATCCGAATGACATCCTTCGGTAGGCAAATGTACCGAATGGGCATGTAAATGTGGTCTTCTCCTAATCTTCTGGTGTGATCAGGATCTAAAGATAACCTGAACAGCTATCTAAAAAACAACAATAGTCACAACCAGCCAATCTCTCAAGCATCTGATCAATAAAAGGAAGGGAAAAGTGATCTTTATGAGTAGCAGCATTTAACTTTCTATAATCAATACATACTCGCCACCCGGTTTGCACTCAGGTGAGAATCAAGTCACCTTCCTCATTTGTCACAATGGTGACTCCAGGACTTCTTTGGAACCACCTGGATAAGACTTACCCACTTACTGTCAGAAATGGGGTAGATAACCCCAGCATCAAGAAGCTTCAATGTTGATGCTATCGGAAAGTATGACCAGGACTTACCCACTTACTGTCGGAAAGTATGATCAGGACTTTCTCCTTGATCCCCAAATGAAGTCCTCCCTCAAATTTATGGCACTTGTCTTCCTTATTTGCCACAATGTTGGCTGCATATTGGGAAAGCTGAGTGAAATTCAGTTCATACTCACTCACACTCATATCCCTCTGTGTGAGATTCAGAAACTCCCTGGCTTTCTCTTGTACATAAACCCTGGAGAGGTATTTCTTCCTGAACACTTCCACAAAATCTCTCCATGACAACACCAGAGGCATAACTTGACTATGGGGCACTGATTCCCTATAATGAAGTGCGTCCCCTTGCAGCAAGCTAACTGCATAATCCAGCTTCTCTTCATCAGAACACTTCATCTGAAGCAGGACTCTCTCGGTCCTCTTCAACCATGCTTCAACCTCCTCCGGATTTGTAGTACCATTAAAGTCTACAGCCCCATACTTGTGAAGCTTATCATACTACCCGCTTCTCTTCATTGGAGTTGGAATCGGCACTTGTGACCCTTGGCCCATAGCATAAGTGAAAGCCTGGGCAAAAGTTTGAAAGAACCACGGATCTGGAGGGTTTGCTTGAGGCATAGGAGGTGGAGGTGGTGGAACTTCATACTACACACTAGGTGCCTCCGAATCAGGAGCAGAGTGTGTCCCAGCATCTTACGGGACATAGGATTCATTTGTACTCCCTTGGCGAGAGTGAGATCGAGTCATAGCTCCTCGAGCTCTCTTTTGAGGAGACATTTTCACTCCTTCAATATAAAACCATTGAAAACCTTTAGTTCAAGCAAAACAATTTCAAAGTACGCAAAATAGTTCAAATCATATAAAACAATTTCAAATAATGTGAAACAATTCAAAAAAATGCAAGTAGTTCATTTAAAACAATACATGTACATTTCATGTCTCAACCTACCCATTTCCTGCTTAGGATACTCCTAAACTTGGTCCTACACCTGGACCTCAACCTAGAGGCTCTGATACCATAAGTGTTGGAACCCTACCCTTGCAATTCACGTGCCTGACATCCTACGTGACATCGGGACGCATATCCCATAAGGGTGGCGTGCCCACACCAGTCAAATATAAGAAAAACTCATTTTTTAAATTTCTGAACAGATTTTGGGAAACCTCCAACTAGAATTTCAAATTTTCTTCTTCAGAACATTTATTTCCCATTGTCTTAAGTTTCTAATGACACCAAAATCGTTCAATTTGGTTTAGAAATCTAGAAGTTATAGCCCAAACATTTTTGGGCTATTCTTAGACTAAAACAATACAGTATGTTCAAAATCCACCCTAAAATTGATAGTCTTAGAGACTAAATTAAAATTTTAATCCTTCAGATAATTTGTAGCTCTATGTCTCTAGTTTATTTAAAAATAATAATTATCTCATTTGGAGCTCTACAGATCAAGATATCATCAAAATAATGAAGCATGTTCAGTGAAAATATCCAATTCATACTCTTTCAACTGATACCCTTACTTTGATTCGATTAATCTTTTTCAAATTAATACCAAAAGCTATAAATTTTTATGGAGAGATAGAGAAATATGTTACGAATCCAATGCTTTAAAAATAATTTCATTTGGAGGTTGAACGAGAAAGTTATGGTCAAAAGAGTGAGAGATGTTCAGGTCTGGGAATACCAGCAAAGTAGCGATCGGGACTACCTGCGGCATGGTCGCAAAGTCGCGATCGCTATTTCAAGTGAAAATCAGTGTCGTGATCACGACCTGCTTCCCTTCTTCCTCCTTTGCTTTTCTTCTTAAAACCTATCTTGGTAAAATGAGCATAACTTTCACTACAAATATCGGATTAAGCTCATTCTTGAACAGTTTTAAAAAAGACTTTTAGATATACAACTTGCATGAGAACTTAAAAATAATTTCTACCTCTATAAGGGTGAAAATTTCAAATCAATGTAGCTGTCTCGAAAGCCCATTCTAGATAGCATCGCAAAATTTTAATGATCATATCTCCCAACTCCATTGTCCAAAAATTTTATACTTTATATCAATGGAAAGTTAAAAAGATAAGCTACAACTTTCAAGAAGACAATTTTGTCTAATTCGGCCTAGATCAATCCAGATTTTGCTGCTGAAGTCAGAAACTCAATTTGACCCTTATGAAAAACTTGAAATTTTCAATGTACAAACTTGAAATGTTATGAACATGACCATTCAACTACCAATATTATTTTATTAAACTCTTCAATCTCTACTCATTGTACCCATCACATTCAACTACATCTCATCATTTATAGTGTCTATTTTTCTTGTCCATAACATCTCACTTATAAGCCACAACAATTCATGTTCAAAGTTCATCAACTCAACTGGATGACTTTTCCTATTTCATCTAATTTCAACTCAACAACATCCATACACAATTCATGTTTCATTAACAACCAAATTAGGAGTTTACAAAGCTTTAATAGCATTCCAAGCCACATTACATCGTCGGTATCAAAATCTAAAATAAAAAAGATATCAAACCCAATAATTCTCGAAATGCATCTAAAGTTTTGCTTTTACAAAATCTAACTTAATATACAGAAACATTGCAAAAGAAGAATGACCCCTCAACTCTTCGTTACTCGATCTCATTTTCTTCACCTGAAGATGGGACGAAAAGGGGGTGAGCTTAAAAGCTCATGGGTAACAATTTTATAACGAATAACAAGCAAAACCATTTAAAATATTCATTGTCATAGAAAATTCTTATTGAATCATAAAACATATGGTTCTTAAATTTTCAACCAAATTCACAATAAAACAAATCATGTATGCATCAATTTTGTCAACATATCATGAACACATAAGCACATTAGAATGATTTAGGTTATAACTTTCAGATTTTTGAACCAAATTGAATGATTTCGATGTCATTATAAACTTCAGATAAAGGAGGAACTTGCCATTTTTATAATAATCCTAAATATAACAATAATACTTAAAATTTTTGATTTTGAATAAAAATAATAACAATAAGGAAATTTATTATAATAATAGAAATAACAATAATAATAATAATAATAATAATAATAATAATATTATTATTATTATTATTATTATTATTATTATTATCTTAATCATAAATGGATAAAATATACTAACGAAATATAAATATTCTTATTCTTATTAATTATTATTATTAATCTTCGACTTATTGTTAACAATTATTATTATTATTATTATTAAATTCCTTATAATTTGTTATTTTATAAATTATTTTTAGAATTATTATTATTATTGCTAATTTTATATTCCTTATTATTATTATAAATTATATTATTAATAATTATTATTATGTTTCTTTAATTATTCTTATTAATTTAATTGTTTTAAATTCAGATAATTATACATTTTCTACTTACTATTATTCTTATTATTATTAAATTTTTTATTTATTAATTATATTTAATATTATTATTAAATTTCTTATTATTATTAATTTTGTTCGTAATAATAATAAGGATAAAAATATATGTTTATACTAATCATCAAAATAAAAAGAATTAAACAAACAAATAAAAATTAAGGCATTTTTAGAATAAAGACAAATAATTAATTATGTTCATAAATAATAAATAAATAAATAAATAATTTACTAAATACATTATATAAATAAAAAGGACTGCATAGTGTGACTTTGAAACAAAAATATGTGTTGAAACAAAAAGGAATGAGGCGGGTTGTAGAGGACTGCACAGCGTGGCTTTGAAAGAGAATGAACTGGCTTTTAAATTTTTAACAAAAACGACGCTGGTTTAACAATAGACAGAATAAAGTAGGGTAATTTTAGATATAGAATCCGGATTCCTTTTCGACAGGGTGTTTAATTTGTTGTGCCCATAATTCTATACCGACTACCAATCCTCTTTTGTATGATCTCATCCACCTCATAAATATGTGGGACACAGAGAAATATGTGGATGAGGTCGTATGGAACAGGTTATGAGTACAGAAGATATTGTCTTATTTTTCAGATCAAATTTTCTGTACCCATAATTTTATACCAACTTTGTTCCGTACGATCTCATCCACACAAATATGTGAGATCCAGAAAAATATGTGGATGAGATCGTATGAAACAGGATTGGTAGAGGATTATGGGTACAGAGGATCTTGTCCCGTTTTTCGGATCAAATCCTCTGTGTCCATAACTCTGTACCAACTTTGTTTCGTACAATCTCATCTACACAAATATGTGGGATCTAGAAAAATATGTGGATGAGATCATATGGAGCAGAGTTGGCACATGATTATGACTACAGAGGATCTTGTTCCATTTTTTGGATCAAATCCTCTATACTCATAACTCTGTACCAACCATATCTCATCCACATAAATATGTGGAACCCAAAGAAATATGTGGATGAGATCGTATGAAACAGAGTTGGTAGAGGATTATGGGTATAGAGAATCTTGTCCAGTTTTTTGGATCAAATCATCTGTATTCATAAGTCTGTACCAACTTTGTTTCGTACAATCTCATCTATACAAATATATGGGATCCACAGAAATATGTGGATGAAATCGTATAGAACAGAGTTGGCACGTGATTATGAGTACAGAGAATCTTGTCCTATTTTTTGGATCAAATCCTCTATACCCATAACTCTGTGCCGACCCTGTTCTGTATAATTTCATCCACACAAATATGTGGGACTCAGATAAATATGTAGATGGAACCGTATGAAACAGGATTAGTACAAGATTATAGGTACAAAGAATCTTGTCCCATTTTTCGGATCAAATCCTCTGTACCCACAACTCTGTATCAACCATGTTCCATACGATCTCATTTACATTGGGAACAAATTATCTGTACTTATAACTCTACATCAATCATATTTCATATGATCCCACATACTTGTGTAAATAAGATCTTGCGGGACTGAGTTAGCACAGGCTTATAAGTCCATACAAAACATGTAAGCTCTATACAAATGTGTCCACACGTTGTTATACGCAGGGTCTAAGATGTATACAAATATGTGAAAAAAGGTAAAAACTGATCCCAAAATTAGACAAATGGACAGCAAAAGCTGTCGAATTAACAAATGAATTTGTGAGTTTGGTCAAATTTTAAATTATATTTAAATTTAAAAAGTTAATTAAAATTAAATTAAATTGTTAAAATTAATTATAAACTTAATCTTCCTCGTTCAAACTTTCGAGATCGAACTAGTAAAAAACCGACTCCGTCAATTGTCATCTCTAACGCTGCGTTTGGTTGCAGACTCCAGTAGCTGCAGACAGAACAGAACATAACAGAACAGAACAAAAACTGGAGACAGGGTAATGTTTGGTTGTGGTTGACAGAACAGAGAAAAATGTCTCTGTCTTGTGGACAGAATGTGTTTGGTTGCAGGGGACAGTAAACAAATATAAGGCAAATGACAGATATGTCCCTGGTCCTTAAATTGATTAAAAATATGTAATTCTAATATTCTTTTAATATGAATGGCTTGTATTAGTTAAATAATTAACTGAGAATAAGAATAACAATTTGAAATTAATCAGTAATAACATTAATAATAATTTGATTATTTTTTTAAAAACAAAAATAATAATAACCAAACATAAATAAGTGAAAACATGTTTAAGAATAATAAATCTGAATAATAATAAATTGATAATAAAAAACAAACAATATGAAGGATAACATGAATAAATTAATTAATAATAACATCATAATCTGGAATGTTAAGCCACAGGCCATGGGATATAGCTGTTGGCACACCCTCACGAAGGCTGAATGGATAGCCACGAACAAAATCTGCACCTTGTCGGTATGGATCATACAGAGTATTGAAGAAAAATGGAGTGGATGGACTCAGAAGGTTCTTTATGTGCTGCTCAAGAGCATTAATCTTCTTGCCAGATGGTTCCTCAGCGACCTGTATTACACATAGTAAAATTGGGATCACAGTTGGATAACTAATTTGAAGTTGAGGAGAAATTCAATACATGTAAACCTACATATAAACCTACATAACACTGAAACTGCTAAACCTACATAACACTCAAGTACCAAATAATTATGTCCAAAAAGCTAAGCAACTCCCAGTGTTTACAACCAGAACTCGGCCTTTCATTGATGATAGTAGAAGTATCAAATAGTTTCAGGAATATAGTTGCTCTCCATTTCAGCAACCAGTTAGAGATAATTATCTTGGAATCAAGAACACCAAAAATCTTCTAATCCATTCTCATTAAAATTATTTAAAGAAGTCATCTTGTTGAACAATTTAATAGAAAGTAAAATCTGTGAGTCATATTGAAAAGAATCAAATTGATTTTAATCCATTAAACGAATAATGCTTGAAAAACAGTATACAGGTGAAACCAAAGAGATCAAAGCAAGGAATGTTAGAACAGATTGAATACAAGATAGATACACATACAAGGAATAAAACAGAAACTACACAAACAATAAGAAATTCAGATCCAAGTAACGATCTGAAAAAAGCGATGTACTACCAGATCAAAACAAATTCTAATAGACCACAACTTATACTAGTCAGAGAACTTTAAATCCTACATGCAAGGTAACAGAAACCAAATCCAAGTTCCTCAATGCAGAGCCTCGATGATCCCAAAAGAAAAAAAAGAAGACAAAGTTCTTCATATTGAATTGAAAATCTGAAGCTTTGTGAGAATTTTAACTTACAAAGCAGTCATCATCAATAGTGAAGATATACTTCTTTTTGGAAACTAGGAAGCCAAAGCACCTACAAGCAGAGTCCTTGAAGGAAATACAAGAAGCCTTAGGACCCAGAATTCGATTAATGTCGTTCCTGTTATAGAGCTCGTAATCAAAACCTTCAGGGACTTTGATTACGAGTTGGGGTCACCATCTTGGACTATGATAAGATGGTAAGGTTGGAAAAAAGGCCTCCACATCTCCAAGAAATCAAGGTTTCTGATGGTAGGTATGACTATGTCAAGCTCTTCCTTGAGCAGAGGAGTCGGTGACACGGTGGTAGCGGCCATTTTCCGGCGACAGAGAGTGGCGAAGCAGGAGAGGAGACTGGTTTGTATAGATTTGGATAAGTTCGTAACTGCGAGTTTCAAGTATTTGTTGTGTTTCGTTGAGGTATGAAACCGCGTACATCTAGCCAACGTAAAGGACAAACATACCCAGAGAGGATCTAGCTGTCCTTATAATTCTTTTTTTAAGAAATTAAATACTTTATTTTTAATTATTTATTATTATATAAATAATAACTTTTATTGAGGTATAATTAGGATGGTCCATAAAAAGAAGAGTTGTAACATATTTTAATTAATAGATTTTGAAAACCGATAATCAAACATTAATTTTATTTGAATCAGTTTTTTTTTCTGAAATTACAAATTGAAAATTTTACTAAATGAAGCCAAATATTATGTCAAAGCTTTATATTATATCTGAGGTGAATGGTTAATTTGTGTATGAATTAGTGATAGGGTTAGATATAAAATCCTATATTAAGAATACTTGTTTGAGATTAACTTTTAAAAATTGGAATGGAAACTTCTTAAGGTATTTTGATTATTAAAATTGTTTCCATTTTCTAAAATAAAAATAGATATTATAATGAAAAAGAAAAAGAGATAAAAGTTTTAAGTATGTTTTTAACACAATTAAGCCCTTCCTTATCTCTTTTTAATTGATAAATATTTTTATATTTTCCCTCTAAATTAAGGCAATTTTTATTATATTTTATAGTAATAAAATTTAGGATATAAATATATTGGAACAAAATATTATTTATTTTATTTTATAAAAATTAAATTAAATTATATTTAAAAATTCATTCAATTTTATAACACTATTATGAATTTTACTCATTCTTCACCTTCCAACAATAAAGAAGGATTTAATAACAATAGTGGAAATTACTTAATGTTCATTCACTTTCTAAAACAAAAGGTTGATTTAAGGCAAATTTCATACGATTAATAGGTAGGTAGGATATGTTATTTAGGATTTTCTAGGTTAATTTTTTGATTATTTATATTATTATTTATTTATATCTCGGTTACTTATTTGCATATTTCAGAATCTCAATTTTGGAAAGAGTTATATAAGCTCAAAATTAAGGTTACGGTGAATTGGAATTTTTGATATAATTAGAGACTTTTGTCCATATTAAATGCAAGTAAATTGATTGATTTATGATGTAAAGTTATTCTAATAGAAAGTATGTTCTTAAATGTCACAGAGACACTAACATTTGCCTTGGTTATTATATGCAATTGAATTCATAGAGTCAATTTCTTATGAGTGTAGTTAGCATATTGTAGTATGTATAATATATATAAATATATAAATATATATTAATTGATGTGCCTCGTGAGGGTGATGTATTGTGTTATGAGATACGTATGGAATGATGATTGACTAAGATCTATTCTCCAATGCTAAAATGAGATAGATGATATTTTATTGGTTTGAACATATCTGCTCTATTTGGCAATCAACGAATTGCATTAATTGTTATCTGATTCTATTAGTGATTAGCTAATAGTGGATTAATATGACTTATTTGACCATTAGCTATTTATTTAAAGATGTTTGGTAAAATTAATTATTTAGTATTAACTGTTATGTGTAAAATGACTTATAAGGGCATGACTTTAAAAAAAGATTTATAAGAACATGAGTATTATATCTTAGTATTTCTTTGAATATTCTCATAAAAATTTAGATATAGCAAAAGAAGTCAACACCATCATTTAAAGCAAAGGTTTATAATAATGTCTAACTGTTATTAAACTATAAGCAATATTATCACGAATAGTTGTCATCTTCTGAGTTCTTGGTTCTTTAACACCTTCTTGTGTAGAGTTAACTTCAACATCTTCATATACATTTAGAGGTATAAATTTAAGATTTTGATCGATGATGTTAAAAGATGTGTCACTAACTATGCTTCTTCTAATATAGTTATGTAATGCAAAAGCTACACAAATTATTCTATTTTGATCCATCAATGAATACTTAGGCATTTTCTCCAATATCTTCCGTCTAGGATTTGCACCACGAAACTCTGATTGATGATACCTTATCTGTGTAATTTACTCGATCCTTTTAGTTGTCTTTATGTTTTCTTTCAACGTTAAAGGAAGATGTATATAATGGAATGATAACTTTTTGTATAGTCTAACTCAAATTTGACATTAATTCAACTTCAAAAATTAAAAATAAAAATATTAAATTTAAATAATAAACTTACTATCTCTGTCTCTATATGTCTCTATCTTTATCTCTATCTCTTTGAGTAATTAGTAATAACTTTTAGATATAATAGTCTTTTAGTCTCTTAATTTCTCAACTGTTGGAGGAAAATGCTCCTCATAGGTGCATTTTCAAAATCAACTAATTAAGTCAATCCACCAACCTAATTAACTAATTACCACATATAATTATCAACGGTTGACATGATCAAACAACTAAAACCTTTCAATCCACTAAAAAATAGCTAACAAGCCATTTACAAAACGAAGACGTCATCTATTGCTATAATAAGGTACGTATCATTATGTTAATTGAGACATATCATTTAGAGCCAAAGTGGGATATGCCCATTTTGTTGATCAAGGTGTGTCATTTGAAATAATGTGAGACACGTATTATTATGTGGGTACATATTATTTGGTGCCCACCCTAACTAATGGTAAAAAGGTTGTAACATCCCGTTACTGTTAGCAAGGGTATTTTGGTAAATTGGGACAGACTGATAGGTTTCATCGCATTTACTGGTTGATCATGTTACTGGCCTCTAATTATAGAGGAATAGATTTATTGCATATGCATTTATTCATAGGTACATGC
>JAOTIZ010000007.1:13538477-13553886 GCA_027123425.1 Erythroxylum panamense | reverse complement strand
TTTTTCAGGGATTGAAGAGTACCCCGTTAGACGAACGGGAGTATGTCTATTGCACTGGAGTCGGAGGCTAGGGTCGGGATCAGTTCGCGTCTGCATTAGTGTCTTTATGAGTCGTGTGTAAAGTCGTATATTCGCAACTTTTACTGAATTGAACTGGTATTGTTTAGGGCCCCAAATTGATTAATGTATAATTAAGATGTGATTACTGAAATTGTGTTTTGACCGAAATGTATTTGTTTTAAAGTGGGCCAGCATAATTATTGATTTCCGCAAATTAATGTTTTGTGTCAGTGGGTCCTAGATGGGCGAAAGCCGTATTTGAATTATATTTTCAGAAAGGGGTCAATATCGGCACGGATCGTTACATAATAGAAATTGTGACATGATTGAAAAATGATTTCGAATTAGGGGACCCACATGTTTGTTGAATTGTGCACTTGAGATTGGTTCTAAAAAAATGTTTTAAAGATTGCATACTGTGTTTTCTACCGGAATTGAGTGTTGTAGCCTACCAATCTCGTGTGTCGCGGACTCGGATATCACCCACGATATCGAGTTCGGGTCCTGCGGGGTTGGGGTGTTACAAAGGTAATCTCAAGATACAAGAAATAGAGGCTGTTAAGAATAAAATGAAAAAAGTGAGATAGGAGGCTTTGGGTCTTTACAAAATGTCCTCTTCTTTCATGAGGCAAAAGATCTTTTAAAAGTTGTCTAAGTAGTTTTAAAAATCTTGATGATAAGGACCTAATAGAATTGTAGATGAGAATATGAGATGAAGGGTAATTGGGGTTAGAGAAAGATCTTTTGTTCAATAGTGTAACAAATCTAAACACTGTGGCAACTAATATCATGAATGATAGTTGAAAAGATGCAAGGAATATAGGGATGACAGTCTTGGGCTGGCCTGAGTTTGGCAAATGACTTCATTTTGTCAAAGTATTTTTTAAAAAAGTGTAGACGGGTTCGGTCGGGCTATAGGTGGGCCACAGGCTGGCAGCCACTGGCCTATCGGGCCATGGGTCACCTAGCTCGTAGGTTGGGTGCTGCCCGAGCCCGGCCTGACCCATTGCCATCCTTAAAGGAATAAGATAGTAGTAATAAATATCATGAATAATGTTTAAAAAGATGGAAGGACTATCTTTTACAATATTTAGATGCATAATCTTTTATTATTGCCTATATATTCAAAAGTGATGGATGAAAATTAAAAGAAATAATTTTTGTAAGTGTCTTCATTTTCTTTTCAAGGTTAATAGAATAATTTTAAATTTCTTGAAGATATAAGTCCTTTTAATATAAAATTATAATTACAAAAATTATGAAGAAGTTATACTTTTCTACTGAAATTTTATTATAACTAATTTAATGAAAATGTTATCATAATTAAAATAAAAAGAATATATCTTTATATGTTTGTCACCTAAAATTTATTATAAATATAGAAGTGCATTATATATAAACTAAATAAGTAAATAGAAAATTTTATAATTATTAATTATTTTATATAGAAGTAGTTTTATCATTACATAAAGTTCTTTTAAAGATAGCATAATTGACTTAAAAAGAAGCCACTATAGAAATGAAATGAATCAGTTGCATAATTAACGCATATTTTTATGTAGAAAAGGTGCAATAGGTGTTTGGTAAGTTTGAGTTGAAAACAAAAAATACTTCCAAATTTCTATATAAAAAATGTAAGTACCTTTAAGAGAATTAATGAAAAGATATTTGATGTGAAAGATAGAATTTTTTTTGTAACTTTATTTTTTATGTTTTATGTTTTATGTCATTTGTTAGTTTATACTCTACAGCCAATCAATTGGTTTTAGTTTTTGTGACATAATTATTTAAAGACATTCTTTACATTATACATATTTGTTTAATTAACTGATATATAAGATAAAATTCATAAGATAAATGTATATTGTAAACAAAATTAGGATGATATTATAATTATGAGATTTATGTTGCATTTATGTATTATCCCTAAATTGTTCCTAGCCATTTTTCTATTGAGATCAAATATTATTAAAGGCTTGCACATTTTATATTTTTTTCCTTATGAATGGAGTACTTGATCTTAAAGACTAAAATATAAAGATATTTAAATAAATGTATGGATGCATGTTAGAGAACGATTTCACTAACACAATATGAGAATACTATTTAAAACATTGCTCATATGTTTATAAAAATTCTCATTAGGATGATTGTATAAGTTATCCTTTAACTCGAGATCTCCAAAATATTTCATACAGGAATGATTTGTTTTGATATTATTTATGACCTATCATAGTCAAAAGTAGCTCAAATGGTAATTGATTTGTCTATATTTTATATGTTAATAGAGGTTAAATTAGTTGTGATTTGGCTTCTTTATAGCATGTTTATATGGATTAAATGATATTAAGTCATTTAAAAGTTAACAAGATAGATAACAAGTTGGTAGAAGGCATCAAATGATGACTCTATCTCAAATATATTAAAAATTAGAGAATTTAGTGGAAAATGCCTAATAGGCATAGACTGGGCTAAAGGAGACAAGTACTTGTGATTTAAGAATTAAAGAATCAGTAGCATACTAGTGCTAGTTATAATATGGTATCATAAAGTAACACTGTACTGAATAGGAGAAGTTGAGAAATATAACCGAATTGGAACTTAAGTTTGACTTGGAGCTAAGCACTGAACTAGTCATAGTATTTATATAAGAAGTTTTGGAAGAGAACATGGCATTGGTGCTAGAAGTTAGTTTGGTGCCAATTTTATTGCATAATTTTTAAGGATGCATTAAATCACAAGTTCAAGCAATTTAAGAATTTATTTATAACCTTAATTATAAATACTATCATTAAGTTTAACCTCTTTTGTCATTGCATTGCTAATTTTAGGGTTTCTTCCACATCAAGGAGGAATTTAGAGGAGCCCATGTTAAATTTTATAATAATTTCCCTTCTTTCTTTTGTGCTAAGATCATCTTATTTTAGTTTAGTTTTTGTTATGTTTAATATTTAAAACCTTAGTTAGAGTTACGAATGTAGCTTGTAATGGATTCTTCGACTAGTAATACATGAATTGTTATTCGTTTAGTTGATTTATTATCTTCATTATTAATTGTTGAGTTTATGACTGCCATCATAGATTCAATTTTAGAGATTGTATGAAAGACTACGAGCTAAAGATGGTCATATAAAAGGAGGGTAAACACCTTATATCTAGAGATAGGGATATCCTAGATTATTGTGATAACTAAGTAAATTAACTATGATTAACTAGTTTAGTTAGGTTGAACTAGATATTGGGAGGCAGTAATTACTTATTTAAATATACTTGTGTGCCTTTGGAGAGGGTATAAATATATTAGGTTAATTGTTATTTCAACAACAATAATAAAACTAGTATGGTAATTGGAATTGAATGTAAGTGAACTTTGAATTTTTAGACTTAGCAATTAAAAGCAGTAAATCTTTTGAACTAGATGAAGATGTTACTAAATTATGACATAGCTAACAAGGAGGAATATTATCATTGTGGCATGTATGGGCATCCTTCTTATGCATGCATGAAGTTGGATCCTATTTCTTATAAATTTAGAGATGCTAATTATATAGCTTCCTACAGAGGAATTAGCTTGAACGATTCTTTGAACAATATGTATAATCTGTGATAAAGAAACCAACCAAATTTCTTTTAGGAGGAGTAAAAAGATAGAGTGGGTATACCTATAGGATCCTTTGAGTTTTAATAACAACATTAATTTCAATAACAACTACCAGTATAAAATAATAAGATGGAATACTTACATCAGATAAAAGAGATACCTAGATAATGTTTGTCTTTTGTCAATAAAAGATTAGATGATCTTGTACTCATGCGGAGGGATAAAAAATAAATTAATCCAGTTACTGCATCTATTGATAACTATGAGATCTAAGTGAACTATAACTAACATGGATGGTCAAAGAGGTTAAGGTGAATTTTCTAGTAACAAAGAGGTGAACCTAAGAGATCAAATGTTATCCATTTTGTTGTGGCAAAAAATTTAATGTTGAAGATGCTTAAGAGAAGGAAGTGCAAAGATCAAGGAAGCAAGAGGAAGAGCATGAGGAAGTGATGGTTAAAAGTAGACCAACATCGATATCATCTCTAACTAGCACCAATCACGATCTTGAGTTTAAAGAAAATTTGGACATGAATAAATTGGTGTTGGTCTCTTCTATTGTAGGTGTCAATTTGGACCAATAAACATAATGACCCATTATGACACTTATTTCATACCTAAGCAGGTTTAAAATAGATGAAAAGGAATATTTATTTATTATTTCAAAGAAGTCAAAGGTTCGAGCAGTTATTGGTGGTTAAGCTAAAAAAAGAGGGCTTCTATATCTTAGATGGAGAATAAGGGGAATCCAATAGAATATAAGGGAATAAGGGATCCTTATATTCTGAAGAAAATTGGAAGGAAGCCTTTAATTAAAGATATGTGATAAAGGGTTTGAGTAGGAAGCCCAAATTGAGACTTCTAAAGAAGTACTTATGGAGTTATGGGGAGGCAAACCATTGCTTTAACTTTTCTTTTCTTTTCTTTTACTTTCTTAGTTCTAAATCTCTACTAAGGTTTAGTTTAATTTATATTGTAGGTAGAATTGTCGATAAATAGGAGATTGTTTATCTTATTTGTCTCTTATGGTTACTTCTATTATATTATTTGTTTGATATTTAGGACAATGTCATGTTTAAGTATAAGGGTGAATATAAGATGTTTCCTTAGGTTTATGTCTTAACTAACATTTTTCTTTAAGTTTTTTTTAACTAGGTGTTTAATTTGTTTTGGGATTAAAATTTTAGCTTTGTTTTGTTCTTACTTTAGGTTTAGAAATACATTAATTACTTTAGGTTAAGACTCTAAGTGTATACATAATTCGATATTAAGATTGAATTCTAAAATTTAGATCCATAATATGATTTAAACGATTTAAATGCAAAAGTTGACTTTATGAATGCTAGGAAATCAGATTTGTTAAGTGAAGATCTTTGATTTAACTTAAATGATCCCGTGAGGATTTGATCCTTAATGCAAAATGGTTTATTTCAAATATGGATATTGATTTTAGATTTTTAAAACTTGAATTTTATCTTTTTGAGACTACAAATAAGATATGTACAAACGTTAAAATGATAAATACACGTAGGATTAAGTTTGAGCCAAATTGCTTACCCCTTACACATTAAGCTATCAGCGAGTCCCTTTTAGCCTAATTTAAATTTTCAACCTTTTTCTTGGTACCTTTTCCTAAATAACCTTAAGCTTTAAAGAAAAAAAGTATCGGCATTACTTATGATTTGATGTGGTTATTGGCTATAATATGCAAAGAAATAAGTGTGGAGGAGATGATTAAATGTATAAAATATGCAATGTAAAGAAAAGGAATTATGGAAATTATAAAAAGGAAATAAAATAAATAAAGTGAAAAGGAAAAGAAGAAAAAATAAAAAGAAATAAAAAAGAAGAATTTATGAAAAATCAATTGGTATTGATTCTTGTGCTTGAAAAAAATGAAGGAAAAAGGGGTTGTTGCAAAGCTAAAAGGAGTTAGTGGAAAAGCAAGAGCAAATATATATACATTTAACTTATCCCTTCCATTATTTAACCCACTTATCCCCTTCCATTATTTAACCCACTTATTGTTTTGGCATTATTACATTCTTGTTTAAAGTTCTCACACACATATATATATAGATATATATTTTAAATAGTGGGGGTTATATTATTTTTCAAGTTTATAATAAGTTCAATTTCATAAGAGGAGGATAAGAGTACCATACCAAAAATTTGAACACTTAATGTAAATGAGTGATATATGTAAGGACTTGTCGAATTAAAGTGTTTAAGCTTGATGAAGGAGGTAGAATAGAGTATACTTTGTCTTGTTTGTGTATTAATCTATTTAAGAATTATTATATGTTTAAATTTGTAATTCTATTGAGACTTGAATTTGTATACTTGATGCTGTTAACTTTGAAGCTAAATAATGAGTTTAGATGGATGTTTATGGATAGTATTTAAGTAGACCCTTAAGATATTGTAACTAATGAACATTTATGAGGTTAAAGGCTTATGGCATATCCTAAATTTCACCGTACACTTGCAAAAGTAAAGTTGTTTACTTTTTAGTTTATACAATCTAGGTTAGTAGTTATGGTTTATTTATTATTAATTACTTGAGGACAAACAATGAATTATGTGTAGGAGAATTTGATATTTAAATTTTACATGTTATGAGTAGTTAAATTTGGTTGTGATTTGGCATCTTTATAGCATGAATTATATAGGTTATATGATATTTTCCCATTTTTAGCTTATTATGTTATTGGTGAACGTTTTAAAGACAAATCTCATAATTAAGTGCAACTTTATCTTTGACTATCCAATCGAGCTAATTTAGGAGCAACTAGGAAGTTAATAGAATGAACAACACCTTTGTAAAAGGCATTATAGGTTGATTTAAGCTTGAATATGTCAAAAATGTGAGAAGTTGGTTTAAAAGGCCTAATTTAAGAACTGAAAAATTAGTAGCTAACTGGCATCGTCTACAACATAGTGTCAGACACTTGTCTTATATTGGATAGGAGAAATTGAGAAACAAAACTTACCTAGAGTTTAACTAAGTTTTAAGCACCAAACTCATCTTGTTATTTTGCGTAAGAAGTTTCAAAAGCTAACCAATGCTGGTATTGGAGCCTAGTTCAATGCTAGTTTTTATGCATTAATTATTTAGGAAAAGTTAAATTATAAGGTCAAACAATATAGAATTTATTTTATAACCCTAACTGTAAATACTATCATTAAGTTAAACATAGAGGGGACTTTGAAGGCTAGTGGTATGCTCATTTGCTATTACTTAGTTTAGTATTCCTTCACATCAAGGAGGGATTTAAAGAAGCCCATGACAACTCTTCTAGTTCTTTCTTTCTTTAATACTAATATTATCTTATTTTAGTTTTGTTTATGTTTTTTTAATAATTAAAACCCAAACTAAGGTTAGGGATGTAGCTTATAATATATTATATGATCATTAATGTATTAGCTGTTATTGGTTTGGTTAAATTTATTATCTTCTTTTTAATTATTGAGTTTGTGACTGGTCATCATAGATTCAATCTTAGGGATTGCATAAAGGAATGAGAGGTAATGTATGATCCTTGCATTAATAGAATAAAAACCTAAGATCTAAAGATGAGAATATCTTATATTATTGTGATAACCAAATAGATTAAATATACTTAATAAGTTTGATTAGTTGAATTGCAAATTAGTAAATGGTAGTTACTTAGTTAAATATACATATGTACCTTAGGAGAGGGTATAGATACATAGGTCAATTGTTATTTTGAATATAATAGTAAGTCTTACATGATAATTGCAATTTTATGTAAGTGAACTACAAAAACCGTAACATTTGTTACCTTAAAATTCCTTTGCTATTTAATTACTTTGCTTAGATGCATAGTTTAATTATATATTTTTAAATCTTATTTATTTTAGTTTTATTGTTTTATTGGAATTAATAATCATAATAGAATAGTACTCATGGGATTAATATCCTAATTCTAATAACTTATTGTAATTGATTATGTACAGTTGTAGATAGATTCAATTAATAGTGTATAAACTATATGTAGGTAGTTAAGTGATTAATGTAAGATTCATTATTCTAAAGTAAGTAGGGAGAAATTTTTGTTCTTCTCGAATAGTATTAATTCAAGAAATCTTTAGTTAAGTTAGAATGACATACTGAAAATAATTTTCGGTTGGTAGATCAATTACTAATGATGGATAACTAATATGAATGGACTCAAACATAGTAGACATTAATTCTGCTTTCTATGTCTAATTTGAATAAAGTATTGAATTATACATAAAAATCATAAGCAAAAGAGGATAGTCAAAATTATATTGGTATTCTTAATATATAAGTGGTCATGATGATTTTGGTGTTCATTAATAGAACTAATTACTAATAGAAAAACTAATATGATTAAACTCTTATATAATTGACATTAATTCTATGTTTTATGTCTAATTGAACATTGAACGATAAAATAATGAATTATATGAAAAGAAAGACCAGGTATAGAAAGGCTAGTTAGAATCACTTTGAAATTTTTAATATTTAGGTGATCATAACATGGTGATAGATGCTACTCTTGATCTATAGTTATAAATTATTTAGTTAGAAAATTAATGATAAATTAAAGGAGTTTGATCTATCTAATCATAAATACAATTTAGGGCTATAATTTATATTCGCTGCTAACATGTTTTAGAACCTAATGGATCAAAAATAATGATTGATGAGAGAAAAAAAGATATCTTAATCAAGTTAGACTTAATTGTAAAAGTTTACGAAATTTTAAAACTAAATGTAATATTTAATAAACAATGATCAATATGAGATATTGAATCTTATTTGAGCTTAACTGGTATTTAACTATAATTACAATATTATACTTTTAATTTAATTATAATTATATTTTAATTAGATTACTAAAAGGTCTAAACATATTATAAGTAGGTATAGGCTTTAAAAGAGTTAATACTTCATAGTATCTCTTTCTATACCACATATCGATTTCTCTTAACTACTTTGTGTGGATATTATTAGAGATCAAATGCTTAAGTGACTGTAGTGGTGACGATATACCTATTTTAGAAATTAAAGGAGCTATAAAAAAGGATTGGGCTTCCATGAGGTATAAATTTATAATTTATGCTTAATTATATTTATGCATTAATCAATTTATATAATTTAATGATCTTGGATATCAAAAAATCAAACAAAAATTTTTTTATTCTTATTCTACTACATATGACATCAAATCCTGTTTTGCTCTTCTAACATCATTATCTAACCTTAAGGTAGAACTTTGGCAACTTAAAAGATGACTCATTAGTTCACAAATGTGAAATTATAAATTGTTGTTTAATAATATGTGTATAACATCAAATTTTTTAGTATAAAAAGTAGAAGGGATGGAAAGCAATGTAATTGTAAATATGCTATGTATTTTGTAAGTCTTCTGCCTACAATTAAATTGTAGACTTATGGTAATGTTTTCCAAATAGTATTTTGACATAAAAATTTTGATGCTAAGGATAATTTTTGGTTTCTTTCTAAAAGAGAGGGAGATATTAGAAGCATATTGCTTACTTATATTGTAACATAAGTTTTTTCTTACTTATTTATGGAGAGTGATGGTTAAGAATCTGAACTAACTCACATATGTGTTCAAGTTTAAAAGACTTATCCATAAATATATGATGCATTGTAATATACATCGAGAATGATAAATAACTTTGATATGGATATTAAATTGCATATCTCTAGCCATATTGATTGAATCAAAATACTATAATATAAAGACCTTTTATTTTCAAAGAGCCCAATAGTTTAACCTATGCTTAAATTTTCTCTATAACTCTTGAAGGATGGTATATAGGTGTATTTATAAAGGCTAGATTAGGGACCATTATAATCCACTATCTTTATATCTTATCATCAAAGATATGATTTAAATTAAATTTAATTGCTTAATAAATTAAGGTTAAGATAATAATTCTTTAATCACTTTAAATTTGAAATGTTTGTATATGTTCTATAGTAGAAGGACAAAATTTATCCAACATTATATTATGTTCCATAAAAATTTTATCACATAATTAGTAATACAAAAATATAGGTATTAAAAAGTTATCAATTCAAACTTTCATTAATATGAATCATAGCATTTATATTCTAAAAGTATGAATACTTCCTTTTATGTATTATTATATCAAAGAAATTACAAAATTGAAAACTTTAATTTATGAATAAAATATATAATTTGTTCAATTTAGGGTCATTAAGATGGAATAACAAATTGTACATATACAAACTTTATCATTTTTAGAGTAACAAAGTGAGAAGTCCAAACTTGAAATTAAAGTATATTAGACAATCACATATCCTTTAAATGATCCTTATATGAATATGTAGGCTTTTAGTTATATGATTAATAATTATGTGCATAAAAATAATATGCTCAAAGGTAATTATCTTTTCTTTAACAGTCTCTGATAACCAAGTTCTTTATATCTACATGATTGTTTCGACTTCCACTTTTATTGTTCTTTGAGAACAATCTTATATATAATTGAATTATTATAGTAAATCTTTAATAGTCTTGTAGTATTGTTGATGATCCTCAAATATGTGATAAATTTCCTTAACCATAATGATTGCGTTATAGCTTTATGGCAAACTATGTTCTTTGCTTCTTTAGTGAATGAGGCAATTATACTATCCTTAGTGCTTATTTATGAGATTACAACACTAATAAGTAGAAAATGAATCCAAATGTAGACCTTTTACTGTCTTTTTTTCCATAAGTTTTTAAATCTAAGTAGCCTATCACTTATATGTTATCAAAATACCTATATGTGAGTATATAGGTCTTAGTTCATTATAGATATCTTATAATTTTTTTAGAAATTTTCTGTTCAAGCTTAGGTTGCTCTAGTATCTTCCATTTTTTCCTCCTATATATACAACATCTTGTGTATTCATTTGCATATATTAAGTTACTAACTGTAAATGCATATGGCATGTCCTTCATTGTTTTTTCTAAAATATTTTTTAGACAAATGTCTAAACATAATTTGTTCCTTTGATAATGTTTGTTATTGATGATGAACATGTGCTCATCTTAGACCTCTTAAAAATCACTTCAATAGAAGCTTTTTGAGACAATTGTAATGTTCCATTAGACCTACCTATATGAATAATTATTCTAATGACATACAAGGCCTCACCTATATCTTTCATTTCAAAGTTTTGATAGAGAAAATCCTTAGTCTCATATAATTAGTTGCAAATAATATATTGTCTATATATATGCTCCCACTAAACTTAAGGTATGTACACTGATCAACAATGTTTTCCTTAAAACAATAAATGATTATAACATTATGAAATTTCACATACAACTCATGTGGGCTTGTTTTAGTCAATATATAAACTTCTTTAGCTTGAAAACTTAATGATATATTGTACTAAAAACAAAGCCTTTAGGTTAAGTCATATATACTTCATCTTAAAGATATCCATTTTAAAATGTAGGTTTAACATTTATTCAATATAGTTATAAACTAAAAAATGCTATCAAGGCCATAATTTTCCTTACTAAACCCTACTTAGATATTATAGAGAAAAAACTCTTGGCTACAATTCTAGCTTTAAATCTCTCCATAAAGCCAAAATAGTCACTTTTGATTTTAAAAACTTATTTACTTCCAATGGTTTTTGCCCTTTTTCTTAATTGAATAAGATTTTAAACCTTATTAATAGCCATGCATTTTAACTCCTCTTGTATGGCTTTATATAAAAAATTATATTTAATCTCATTCATTACTTTTGAAAATGAGGTCTAGTCCTTATAAAGACTCATATATGTCTTTTATAAATACAATACATAATCATAAACAATTAAAACTTTTCTTGTCTTATTGGATTTTGTAAATATCCATTTTTTGTGCAAGAATATTATTAATTTAATTTTATAGGGTGTTATAATAAGAATTGTTTATTCTTCTATACTTGATTTGAGTTTTTTTTTAAAACAAATTCAACTAAATTTAGCATTTTCTTATAAGAGCCTGTTGTTTCCTCTAATTACATTGGATAAATAATACTCCTATTAAACTTAAAATCATTAAGGAACCTTTCATTTATTACTTCAGTTATCTTCAATGTATTTGAATGGAAGTAAATTCTAAATCCCTTAGAGTTCTCTACCTATCTAATAAAATAGATGTTGATTATCTTTGGGTCAAATTTCTTTTAAAAAGGATAATAAATTCTTACCTACCATATATGTAAGTGTCTTAAATTTGATTTCCTTCCATTTTATATCTTAAAAAAATTAGGAATGGATCTTGATAGAACCTAGTTCAATATAAACAATGCAATTTTTAAGGCGCTCCATAAACTTAATATAAGATATTAGAAATATAGACCATAATTCTCACTATGTCTTACACCTACATTAAACTTAGGGTTTTAGTTCTTTTATCCTTTTATTTCTCTATTTCTTCTTTGAAACCGTTAAAGGCATATAGTGCTTATGACTTATTATGTAAAATATAGAGATATGTAGACCTTGAATCATCACTTATGAATAATATAAAGTATCTTTGACTATTCAAATAAGGATAATAAAAATGGTCCATATAAATTATTGTATATAATATTAAGAATCTCTTTGCTTCTGTTTCCACCTTTAGTAGACTTAATTGTCTACTTACCTTTAATGCCATCAAGATGAGTATCAAAATCATTGAAATCATAGCTAGTTAGTACACTGCTATAAATAAGCCTTTTCATTTTTTGAATGGAAATATGACCTTATATTCTATTTCATAATTAAGAAGATTCTTTATCAATGTTCCCTTGCTTAATACTAAACTTATCGTATATATATTACATTCTTAAGTATGATTAATATTAACTTTATGTAAACTATTAAAGGAATATCTAGAACTGACTATTTGATTGTTAAATAAAATATCAAATACAAAATTTTGAAAATGAAATTTAAAACCTAGAAAATATAAATTAAAAATTAGATTAAATTTTAGAGAACATTGGAAAATAGAAAACATTTTTAACTCTAAAGCAAATCCAAATTTAAAAATTAGTCTATATGATCCTAGAATTTTATCATATAAATGCATCTTATTACCTAAATAGACACTTTTTTCACTTATTTCCAACTTTGTTAGTATCAAAGATCCTTACATGGTATTAATAATTTAAATTGTACCATATGAATTAATCCATTATATATAACTAGGAACATCATTGAAATTAGATTTATGACATATTTGAGATATATGAATTCCTTTCTTTTTGATCTAACTGTCATTCCTTATCTATTTGACCCTTTTTTTACAAAAGAAACATCAATCTTTCATGTGATTTTTCATGATTGTCACATTTGTATCTTTATTCAATTTTGGTACAATTTTATTGTCTTTTAATTTTTCTTTATCATTTATAACTAGATAATAGGCTTGATGATGGGGTAGGTTGTGCTCAGGCTACTTATGGCCTAAGCTTGATTAGAAACTTTAACTGGGCTCAGTTGTAAGGCTTAATTGCTCATAGCTTATAGTTTAAGCTTGAGTTTGATTAGAACATTGTAACATTGCTCATACCTAAGACCTGATTAGGCCTGATTGAGCCTAAAATCATTAACATTGTAACAAATTATAGCACTAACTTTAAATTTCACTATCTTCTTATATTTAACTAGTAGTTCAAATATAGAAAATTAATGCCAAACATTTGAAAATAATAAATGAATAAACTAAGTTTACAAAGTACCAAGCAATGGAAAAAGCAAAGAAGGTTTGAATGAATCAATTGTAAACATAAGGAAAATGTAGGTCCTAAGCATAAGTCATTAAGTGATATTGAACACGAAAATTTCTAGTCATATTAACTCTAAGTAGAAATACAAATTGTTACAATAACCAGAACTGAGAAAGTAGAACTGACTTTTTTACCTTTTATGATTAACTAGAGTTTATAAGCAGATCGCAAACTAAGGAAAATTGATGATTTCTAGAAATTAAAATAAATACAATTATAAGGAGCTAATAAACAAATCAATACATTAAACATATTACGAAAAATATATGATATCAGAAAAAGTGAAAATGTAAACCTAAAATAGCATTAATGAAGCAAATCTATAATAAGAGTGTTTCAACTATTATTATAAGAAAGAAATTTCACTAAGAGCTCCAATAATCCAATCATGAGACTTAGTAATTGCACCAATAAAGTTCAAATCACTTGTGGAAGTGTTACTTAAAAGTATACAATGTGGTGGGAAATATTTTTCAAGATCAATAAATATTTTGTATTTCAATTAAATATCTTCAATAACATCCTATTACAACCATCAAAGAAAAAGTATGAGAAATAAGTTTCTTACTATTCAAGATGCCCATCAAAATGATACCACAATATCAAATATGTGGGTTGTTTTAAATACTTAATAATTAAGCCAACATCTTTAAAGTTTTCATAGTTATAGACTAGGGGCTAGATTTTTAAACCATGAAAAAAGATAAAATCATGTCAAGTGGAATGCTCCAAAAAAAAAAGAAACTTAATAGTCAAACAAGATACCTGTTTGTGAAAATGGGAAATAATTTTTTTTATTATAGGAGATAAAAGAGAAAGTTTGTAATATGAGGGACCCATCTATGGTGTAATATCAGTTAACATATTAAAGGATGGATGTAATAGGATGGAGTTTTCTTTGTTGATTTTAAAAATGATTATATAGGTATATGAAAGTTCTACTATGTAACATCTTTTGGAGTTGAAAGATAGAAATTATAGAACTTGTGTTACTGTTGAGGATGACACTTATATGGGCAGAAACTTTGATTGAGTATTTGACCCTTTTAGAGGTTGAATTGGCTTCCAAGTTTTTCATGAAAGTTGTAGATTGTGTTCTTATATTTTCAGTGATATAAAGCATGGAATTTCTGGACAAGGGGATAGTGAGCTATGATTTTTAGAAGATTGTGGTACTGTTTGGGGTGACATGTATTAAGCAGTAAATTTGATTGAATTTTTGATACCCTTAGAGGTAAAATTGGTTTTCAAGCCCTTCATAAAAAGTGTATAGCTTTCTTTTCTCTTTCCATTGATATCAAGTTTGCAAAAATTGGACTTCTGAATCTCAAGTTATGCATGTTGGAAGAAGAGGGGAATTAAGTGGATTTTTTTTTAAAAAATAGGCGAAATTAGAAACTCGCCGCTTGCGAGCACGAGGGCTCGAGGAGGTGAGTGCAACTCAGGTTCTCCTGTTTTTTTTATTATTTTGTTTTATTTTAATTTTTTATTTCTTATTTCACTCTTTATTGGACCCTTTCTCGGTCTTTTGTGCATAACTTTTTCATCCGACCTCCGATTGACCTGATTTTTAAGGCGTCAGATTCGTAAGTCATTTATCTACCTCTCCATGGGAATTAGTAAAATTTTGAGATTAAATTGTGAATAAGGGATTAAATTGGACCAATTGATTATTTTTCTAGATAATGTTTTAGCAATGTCCGGACCTATAGAGATCCGAATTGAGTGATTTTGGTGTCTAGGGATTCCTAAAGCATAGAGGAATTTTTCTATTAAGGAGAGGTTGTCTAGGTTATCCTGTATGGACTGTCTCATTAATCGGGAGCAGTAGACCCGAAAATATGATTTTAGAAAAATTAAAATAAGCATAAATTGCGAGTTTAAGGATTTTAGTGTGGCTTAACCCTAGGCATAAATGAGTTTTGATATGGGAACGG
>JAOTIZ010000007.1:13516578-13532177 GCA_027123425.1 Erythroxylum panamense | reverse complement strand
GTGAACTTTATGGTTACTGTAAAATATTGTTAAATGATTGTAATAACTGCAAATATTTTCTACTGTCTACTGTTTTGCCGCACTAATGTACGGTTCAAAAAAAAACAAGAGAGAAGAAAATGATTTACTGAGTTTTCACGGACTGATGTAGTACGCCACCCTCGCGGGGCACGGACTCGGATATCACCAACGATATCGGGTTCGAGTCACTCGGGAGTGGGGTGTTACATCTTGCTACTCCATCTCCATCCCCAATGCATATATCATCCAATACTAGTGTATCAGATAGAGGATACGTCAGCCAGACTCTAGCTAAGGGACCGAATGGAAGAAGGTTAATAACAAGTATCAATGAACAGTAAGTGAAATCACATTACCCACAGTTTCCTTTCAATTGTCAATGGTTTATCAGTTACTTAACAGGCTATGCCAATTTATTTTATTAGGTTGGTTCCGTCTGGTCCGAATTCCAGAAATATGACTTCCACATTTAAGCAAAGGATTAAACCTGAGGGTTATGCATGGAAGAATATATCAACCGCCATAAAGCAATTTTACTTTCAAGAGTTTGAGGTACAAAATAGAATTACTTTCTTTTTATATTGACTCATACACACAAGTGACATAAATATTATTACATTATATAATTTGTTGCCTTCTTATTTCAGAAAGCATTTTACTGGGATTCTTGTTTCAACGCCAGCATGTATAAAGTATGGGAAAAGAAAGCACGTACACATTATCAAGACTTCATTAATGCGATACGCAAGGCTAGTGCATGACCCCGATATATTTCAGAGGATATTTGGAGTCGATGGACCGAGTATTGGACATCATCTGCAGCAATGTCCATATCAGAGCGTAACTCGGCCAATAGGCGTGGAGGCCCGGGGGGTCAGAGTCTTCCTGTACATATGGGAGGATCAATAACCCATAACGAGCATGCACATAGACTTGTAAGTATCTAAACTTAACACTTATTTTGTATTTATTTTTCTATGTTGTGTTCTACAGAATGATTATGTTATTAATGTCTGGTTCCACAAATGGCTGTGTTATGTTATTTGATTTGTTCAACAGTGGGAAAATATTATAAAAATAGAGGAAATTCTACCAAAACTTTTATAAATATTGCAGTTCACATCTGATAATTTGGGTTATACATGTAGGAAACGTCATTGGGGACCAAGCCTACTCCTATCCAGTTGTTTTTGCACACCCACACGAAGAAACATGATGGTGTGACATTCATCAACTCCCGATGTCGAGAGTTGAACATATGGTGAAATAATATATATTTATACTTTCTTCTTCTATAATCCCTTACTCATGTTTTCCTTGCTTCCTAATAGGACCAACTACAACAAACCATTCAGCAGCAGACTCAAGACGAACAACCTGTAGATGAGACTTAGACGTATCTGGACGTTGTTGGTGGTAGGGACCGTCGTGGGAGGATATTCGGGTTAGGTTCATATGCCAACATATGTTATTCGCGCTCTTCCCTATCTAGCACAACAGCATCGACTAGGCCAGCAAACAACAATGAAGTAATCGAGCTTCGGGCCACAGTGGACACTTTGAAGGAGCAGATAGCTAACATCACAGAAGCTAACCTCCATGAACGGTAGCAGCACATAGAGCAGATAGCTAACATTAGACAAGAGATGGAGGCTAAGAACATCGAGCAGGTCACAAAGCTAAGGGAGGAGATGGAGATGGCGCAGGCTACAAGACTAAGAGAGGAGATGGAGCAGGTGGTAAAAATAAGAGAGGAGATGGAGCAGATGGAGCGGATGGCTAAGATGAGAGTGGTGATGGAGCAAATGGCTAAGATGATAGCAGAGATGGAGCAAATGATTAAAATGAGAGAGCAGATGGAGCAGATGGCTCAACTTAGACAGGAGATGGAACAGTTGAAGGGGAGGCTTGGCAGTTCAGATCACCATGACATTAGATTGTCTTTGTCATTTTTTTTCAATTACAAACATATGTTTAGCACATTGCACTGCTTTTATTATCAATTTTACCAGTTTTCACGTTATATTATCAATTAATTTTCTTATTCATCAAATTTATATATATATATACAAATTAATTTATAATGCACAAATTATTGGTAACTCTTAACATTATGCATTTTTCACAACATTATGAAATTGGAAAATGTTTTAAAAAATTCCTTACCTACTAATACCGACGGAAAATAGCATACCGTCAGAAATTCAATTTTTATTACCGACAGAATTCCTATTTTCGTCGGCGTGTTGCAAGTCATTCGTTGACATTTAGCAACGGATTACTAACAGATTTAATCCGTTACTAAAAGTTAACGACAGAAAGTCGTTAACTTTTTTCCGTCGGTAATAATATTACCGACGCTATTTATACCGTTGTTAACATGTTTTCGGCCGTTGCTAAATTACCAACAAAAATATATTGTTGGTATATTTACCTACGATGCTTTCACCGATGATTTTGACCGTCTGGTTTTTCTATCGGTAATAACATATACCAACGAAATATCATTATTTTCCGACAGAAATGTCCGTCGATAAACTCCTGTTTTCTTATAGTGCTTATATATCTACTCCTAAGAGCAAGACTCAAATAAACTATTTATAGGCATATCTGACTTTATGATTCAGAATCCAAATTGAACTAAACTAACTAGATTGCATATATCATTATTAGAGTATATCACATTAATTAATTGGATGACACCACCATCCACATAGAACTGTGTCTGCTAGGATTTAACTACATCCAACTAACAATATAAGAGATTACATTTAACTAAGAAAGATGCATCCATATCCATGAATAACTTCACCATCTTTAGATGATCCTCCCATATGGCCTTTGCATCTTAGAGCTGATGTATATATATTTTGATATTATTTGTCATACTATCCAAGATTTCCCATTAATCACTATCTATTGATGATAAGTCATCCAAGCCCAAAGCCTTTCATATCACACTATTTTGATCCAATGCTTACACATGCCAAGTTCATTAGGCATGGTCTGTTTATTTGAGCACACATTAAGTCCTTAGAGCTCTCACATATCTCCCTTATACATGTGATCCAAGTAACCTTCAACCTAAGTTCCATCTCAAGTTTTTCCTTTTTTCATTCTCACACTCGAATATTGCATCTAGTTGAATATTTTTTTTCCAATGCATGCTAATGCATTAACAATGCCCTTTTTCTTACCTGCTCATAAGTCTTTGCCTTGTTTTGTTGTCTCGAGTGTCAAATATTGGTCAAGGCTCACCAATACCTGCATGATTCCGTATTTAAGACTTAAGTTATGTTTGGTTGGATGTAAAGTTTTTAATAGAATAGAATGGAATGGAATTACTACAAGGAAAAAAGGAATTCGCAATGAAAAAATAACGACGAAAAATAAACTGCTTCAAATTACTGACGATTTTATTTGCCCATTAGAAAAGTTGATGGGAAAATATAATTTAGCGACAGAAAAATACCCTCGGTAATAAAGGTGGGAATTGACAGTGGAATAATGAAGTTTTTACTTTTTCAACGAAATATTAGCAACGAAAAATTTCGTCAGTAGAGTTCTAACCTATATGTTGTCATCTGCTTGCAACTGAATGTTATTAACTTAAAGAAAAAGACGTCATTTGGTTTAACGCCAAATGATGTCATTTTGGAAACCTTAAAACACACCCGGAAACTTTAAAACACACCTGAGCTACTTCCTTCCGCCCCCCCCCCCACTGTCGGCTCTCCTTCTTTCTTCTTCTCCTCCGGTGATTTCTCCTCTCCCGTCCAGGTCTGTCGTCGGCGTTATCATTAGTTGGTGCTGCGTCGAAAGCTCGTCGTCTTCTCCCACCATTGTTGCCTTTTCGTGGAGGTATAAGGTTTCACCGTGATTTGATTTGAGTTTTTTTTTAGTATATTTGAGTATTTTGTTTTGTATGTTTGAGTATTTTGTGAATGGATAAGAAAATTTAAGGTTGAAATGATAGTGTTAGAAGGTTCAATTTTCAAATTTTCTTATGAAGTTGGGATGATTTGTTGATGCATATTAGGTGTTTGATAAAATGACCTTTGTTTAAAAACTTTGTTAATGTGAGAAGACGAAGTTGATTTGTTAAGACGAAGGAGTTAATGGGTGGGCCTACATGCATCTTTAGGGGTCACTAAGAATCATTGAAGAAGATCATTGTCACTTCTATAAGCTACATTAAGAAGCATTAAGATACTTATATACTAGAGACCCTAAGTACCCTAATAAATATTGATTGAATATGAAATAAATGCATTAAGAAGCATACTAGAGTTGGAATGTATCAACCAAACACAAAGATAGCAAGTATAATTATATCAATAACATAATAAAGAAATAGGAATGAATATGGAGTATATTTGTACGAGAAAATTGATTATAAATCATATAACTAAGTTATCTTAGAGATAAGTTTTATATACATGTTAAGTTATTAGAATTCCTTTATGTTCTTAGCATAACTTTGAGAGTATTTAACTTGTATTTTAAGTATTTTTATATGCTTTGGTACTTAGGGTAGTTAGTCCCTATAAGTACCTAATTATTCATCTAATTTACCCTTTAAAGACTACCACTATAAGTGAAAATGGCATTAGAATCTACGTTTCCTATAACTTACGACCAGCTTTTCACTATGCATAATGAACTCTTCTTTTTCTTCCCATTTTATATTATAAAAACACTTCCAACCTTTGGGACAATTTCTTAATGTTATTTCCTTTAGCTTTTTGAGACCATGCCTATAATGTTATCAAGTTTTGCACTATGTATAAAAAGTATAGATCTATTAACTTCAATTATGCTTTATGCAACATTTTTATTGATTTCCTAGAAAGTCATCACACTTTTCAAAAAATCCATATCATTTTATTTCCAAGAAACAATATAACCATTTGTTGATAGAATATGGTGAATTGAGTTATTGGGCTCTAGCTTAGAAAGCCTTTCTTGAATTTGATTTGTTAATATCATTATCAATGCTACATGAACCAAGAACCATTATCCAAATAATAGCATTTTATGGCATTTACATAAAATCCAAGTTGAGGGAGATGATGATGGTGGAGGAAGAATATGTCAGAGTGCATGAGATGATAAAGAAGAAGGTTGAAAGTCAATGAATAAGGCATTGATTGAAGGAATTTGTTGATTGAAGAATATAGATTGATTTTGGGTGAACTATGGATTTCTAGATAAAAGATTAGGAATCTTATCTGATTTTTAGCTTGGGATTCACCAGTGCAATATGGGTTCCATTCTAGCACCGGTAGGTCGACATAAAGAGTAAAAGGCCACATCAATACTTAATTGATGAAATCATAATGAGGTTAAAGGTTCTACTAGTTGAGTTTAAATGAAATGGTTACAAAAATATTATAATTTTTTATATATATTGTGAAACATAGAATCTGGATGGCATTTTAGTGCAAATATTAGGGTTTAAATGACCTTTTTTCTTAATGATTCTTTTATTTCTATAGTGATTGATATTATTCTTATTAATAAATAATAAGTTTTTAAAAACTATATTAAACTGATCAGTTTAACTAGGATAATTATAAACCATATATATATATATATATAACATATTTGTATATATGTATCACTAGTTAACTAATAAATTAGTCTTATATAAACTATATAGAAATTTTCCCATTTCCTTCTTCAATTAAAGTTCTTCATCCTCTTTACCACTAGTCTTTTATTTCAATTAGTTTGGTTTAATCTTTGAACTATATTTCAATTTATTTTATGCTTTTGCTATATATTTTATTATGGAAATAAATTTTCTTACCTCCTTAGGCATCCATTTCAAACTAATTTTTATTTCCTCTGGCATCATCAATCAAAAATTTAGATCAAGGGCGTTTAAATATGTCAGGACCCTTCTCGGGAATCTAGACATCAGGGATCATTTACCTTTGTCGACTCTCATGTCACATAGAATCCAAGAAAATGATTATATCATTGTGATTTATCAATGCAATACAATAGACTCAACTTTAAAGTTAATTTATTGTTGTATATGTAAGAATTTTTCAAATAACCTCTCTACTAGTTAGGGGTCAACCTACGTCCTATTGAGTGTGGGACATTATTATTCTTGTTCTATGACTTTAGCAATTATTAACCTTCTATTTCCAAGTTTGAACTTGAATATGATATTCAACAAATCATCTTATTTCCTTTTCCATATATTGTGTAAAATATTGAATTCAAATTCTTTTATTTCTTGAAAATTCAATAAACAATGAATTTTAGGTAGAAATATAGTACCAAAGAGACAGCATGATGTAATGTGGCCCAGGTTCAGACGCATGTTCAGATGTATTTACTGTGAAGGTGGGTCATCACGGTCTGCAGATGTAACTGAATCACCTCCTCCGCCTCCAGGGCCTACAGTGGCAGATGAGGCATCACCTGCTGCTCGTCGCGCTACATGATCCCCAACTCACATATCATCACTACCCCTTTATCGAATGAAGGAGACGATGCCAACTTAGAGTTGAGGGACCTGATGGAAGAAAGTACATAACAATTGTCAATAATCTGTAAGTGAAATCGCATTAAACACTATATGTTTTTAATTTAAGTTATAGGTTTATTGGTTTTGCAAATGGTATAAAATTACTTATTGTTATATTTGGATGATTCTGTCTGGACCGTGTTTTAGAAATATGACATCTAAATTTAAGGAGAGGATTGATCCTGAGGGTTATGTGTGGAACAATATCTCTCAGGCCACAAAAGCATTTTACTTTCAAGTGTTTGAGGTACAATAAAATTTTATTTTCTTTTTTAATTGATTTGTATACATTAATTAGATAAATATTATTACATTATAAGTTATCAAATTTTTTTCTTTTTATTTCATAAAGAATTTTTTTGGGATTCTAATTTCGCCACGATCACACATATAGTATTGAAGAGGCGAGCTCATACACGTTATCGTGACTTTATTGGTGTGATATACAAGGCTGGTGTATGACCGCCTTATATTTCGGAGAAAATATAGAGTCGTTGGCAAGAGTATTGGACATCACCTGAGGCAATGTCCATCTCAAGGCATAACTCGGCCAACAGACATGGAGGCCCGAGGGGAGAGAGTCTTCCCGTACATACGGGAGGATCAATTATCTACCAGGAGCATGCAGAGAGACTTGTAAATATCTAAACTTGACACTTATACTGTAATTGTTTTACTTTGTTGTATTTCAATTTAAATTGATGAGTGAATGTTGAAATGAAAATATGTTTATTATGGATAACGATAATGGTATAAATTTCTGGTGCCATATATGATTGTGTAAGTTATTTTATATGCTCAACAGGGGGTAAATATCATAAAGACAGTGAAAATTTTGTCAAAATTTTTATAAATTCTAGTTAACATATAACATTTTACTCTTATGTAGGAAAAGTCTACAGGTATGAGGCCTACACCTCGTTAGCTGTTTTTGAACACTCACACTAAGAAGCATGACGGTGTGACATTCGTCAATAGCTAATGTAGAGAACTGAATGTATTTCAAATTAATGCTTTAATATTATTTCTTAATAATTATCACTTACTAATATAAATATTACTTCCTAATATAATCAAATACAAGAAAGCATTCAGCGATAGTCTCCGCACGAACAAGTTGTTAATGAAAGTTAGATGTATCTTCATGCAGTGGGTGGTAGGGTTGTTGTGGAAGGATCTCCAAGCTAGGTTCATTTGCGAACACATGTTATTCGCAATCTTCCACGTCGAGTACAGCAGCATCTAGTAGACGGTCGCAAACCGATCAAGTCAATTGGCTTCAGACCACAATGCACATATTGATGGACTACATAGTTCAGCTGAGACATGAGGTGGAGAGTTAAAGACGAGGGGTAGTAGCATCTCAGAGCACCCGTGATCACCAGGACATTAGGATTGTTGTAGTCATTTACTTTGAATTACAAAGACTTATTATGTACACTATAATGTTTTCATTATCAATGAAGATAATTTTAACTTTATATTAACAATCAACTTTCTATTCAAACAAATGAAATATATAAACAAATAAAAATATTATGCACAGATAAATCATAACTGTTGAAATTATGCATTAATCATAAGATCATGAAATAAAATTTAATGTAGGGAGTTTTTAAAATTTTAATTTACTTTACTGATGGAATAACAAAATTCTGTTAGTAAAATCCATTATATTTACTGAAGGAAAACATAAATCGTTGGTAAAATCCAATACATTTACTGACGGTTACTCTTCATTCCATCGGTAATATTGCAAACTATCAGGGTTATTCAAACTACAGTTTACCAACGGTCAACCATAACCATCGGAATATCATCGACGGTATTATGTAACCATCGGTGAATATTACGACAGAATACTTATGTTAGTAGGTAACTTTAGCAACGGTCTACTGCAAATTTGTCGGTAAATTTACCGACGATTATAGGCAATCGTCGGTATATTTACCGATGGACACATAACAAATGTGTTAGTATATTTACCTATGGCTGTTTTAACGACATCTTTGTCTGTCGATTGTTTCCGTCACTAATTAATATTACCGACAAAATCCAAATGTATTTCGTTGGTAATTTCCATCGTTAAACAATGTTTTTCTTGAAGTGAATGGTTTATAATGAAATGGAACGTAAATGGATGTAATATTAGAAAATTATTGTTTGGGAGGGATAGAATCATAATGTAATATAATGAAATGTTGTTTGGATGAAGGATATAATGTAATATAGTGTAAAGTTGTTTATCATTTTACATTCTATCCTAAACCTCCTAAATTGAAGGTTTTTTATTTTTATTGTTTAAGATGGAATGGGATGTAATATGAAATCCTCCTCTTCCGTCTTATTCCATTCCATTCCATTATAAAAATTCCTCCAAAATAATGGAATATTATTACATTCCATTCCATTCTATTATAAAACCTCCAACCAAACATAGCCTTAAGGTTCTAACAAACCACCCCTATTAGAAGAACTTAACACCCTCGTCTAAATAATTCATAGGCACTCCTCTAAATGTGGTTTCCTAGAAGACTACTTAGTCATTAGCATATCTCTAATGTACCATTTTCCCCCTCTACTGAGTTTATCCTTACTTTTGCTCGGATGCTCCTTCACAAGGCCTATTATGCCTAACATAGTATAATTACTCCTTCACAAGACCCATTACACCCAACATAGCATAATTATTAAGGTAAACTTCTTTTATCAAGTCATTCTCTCTTTCTTGATGAAATTCATTTGCTCCTCACGTATCCTCTATTTTGGACATCCACGAGCAAAGTGTGGCCTTTCATAAATGAAACAAGCAATATCATGTTTTTTTTTTGTTTTTCAGACTTGTATTGAAAAGATTCACCCCTCTCTTTACCTTTCTTTGATTCATTCTATATCCCACTATTGCACTTGACCTTATTGCTAGATTTAATTGGTGATGGGATTTGGAGATCCACCAAGGCATCTGCAACCATTATCATATTTGGGAGGTCTTTCACATTCTATCTTCGAAGCTCCATTTGTTTCTGACCTTGCAAACTACTTATGAAGCTGAATAACTTGTCTTCCTTAGAAATGTTCTGAACATCCAACATTAAAGGTGTAAATTTCCTTACATATTACCACATTGAGCCATCTTGCTTCAAACACTTCAAAGCTTCTTTCGTGAGCCATAAAATCTTATTAGGGAGGAATTGGTCCATTAGCTCCCTTTTCATCTTCTCCCAAACGTAAATAGGAAGTCTGTCCATACTAATGTCATTGGAGGTTCTCATTCTCCACCATAACTTTACATCTTTCACCATATACATAGTCATGATTAACAATTTTTCTGAATCGAACACCTTTGCCACTACAAAATACTCCACCTCCCGCAAAAAAATTTCTAACTCCTTGGTACTTCACTTACTATCAAAAATTTGGAGCTCTTACACCTTCTCCAAAGTGTTTTTAACATGCCTATTGCCCTGTGTTGCAATGGCACATCCTAAGATTCTAATCTCCAATCTAAAATCCTCTTATTCCTTCATCAAGTCTATAATTTGATGTTGCAACTGTTTGGTTTACGCCTCCAAAATCTTAACCTGAGATGAGTAAGAAGTGACTTCTTCCTGCCCTTAAGGAATTGGCCCCATAAGTGGCTCCATTCTATTGGCACACTTTGTCAAACTGCTAACTCTCACATATTGAAATATAGCTCTAATACTAGTTGTTATAAAGGTTTTCCTAGACACCAAACTAATTTTGAAGTCGCACTTACTCCTTTGCATGACAATATCACTTAGGTCCAATTAAGCAAGACTTAAACTTCATACATAATTATCAACCAACTAACTTATTTTTTAAAACTTCACAACCCTCAAAGTATTTAACTCTCACACTTAAGTAAGAATACTAGGAAAGTATGAGTAAGAATACTAGGAAAGTATGAGTAAGAATACCAGGAAAGTATTAAAAACTTATGGGCAACAATAATCACACAAGAGCTAAAGTAAAAACCAACCTTTATTACTTCCTTAAAAGTATACAAAGAAATGTTCTCTCTCTATCTTTATTCCCAGAAGTGATACTCAAATAAGTTATTTATTGGCATCTTTGGCTTTATAATTTAAAATCCTATTTAAACTGAACTAATTAGATCACTTTTATCCTTATCATATTATATCAAACTAACTAATTAGATAATACTTACATCCAAGTAGGATTCTATCTAATGGGACGTAGCTACATCTCCACTAATAAGATACATTTAATTAAGAAAGATATATCCATATCCATAAAGAATTTCACTATCTTCAGATGATCCTCTTATATAGTCTTTATCTTTTAGAGCTGATGTATATCTATTATGATCTTATCACCCACATCATCCAAAATCTCCATTTAATCTCTATCCATTAACAATGAGTCATCCAAGCTTAAAGCCTTTCATACCATACTGGTCAGGTCTATTGCTTACCCATGTCAAGTCCATTAGTTATGATCTATCTATTTGAGCACACATTAATTCTTTATAGCTCTCATATACCTTTTTTATATATGTGATCTAGCTAACTTTTGACTCAAGGTCCATCTCAAGCTTCTTTTGGTTCACACTTGAATCTTGCATTTCATAGAAGATTTCTGATAATGTGCATCAATACAAGCTAACTCATTAATAATGCATGTTTTCCTTGCCTACTCACATGTGTTTGCCTTATACCATAATCTTGAGTGTCAAACATCGGTTAAAGGCTTGCCATTGTTTGCAGATTCTGCAATTAGGACTTAAGGGTCTAACATTTAGACACCTAAACACATGTGAAGCCATTGTCTTATTATTCCTCTTCAATTTCATAGTGCTCATCTATAGCCTAAAGGGTCATCTATTTTCTCCAAGCTAGAACTTCTATAAGACTGTAAAGTTTAACCAAAAAGAGGTTAACAATGGTTTTATATTGTTTAAGTACGTGAAGACCTTGCTTTTTAGGAAATGAAGAAAGGAGACCCTCGTCTTGAAGAAGGGCATTGATTGATCCATTTCTATTGCTCTTCTTCACTTTGTTGTGGCATAACTATAATTAAATCCTTATTCCTCCTATCCTTCTTGTCATCAATTGCCTCCTTAAGTCCTTCTCCTATAGTTTGATTATGTTTTACGTAGCTCGAAACACAATTAAGTTTGAACTTGGGTCGCGGGCTTCAAGATAGGGACTCAATTTCCTTTATTACTCCTGAAAGATAATATACAAATTAATTTATAAAGAATAGATTAGGGACTCATAATGATGTATTACCTTTATTTTTATCACATATTACCATTAAGGATACGTTTTTAATTTAAATTAAATAAAATCACTTAATTATTTACTAATAAAATTATAATTTCTTAATATATAGACTAAACTTAAAAATAAATTTTATTCAATATTATTATATAAAAATATAATAAGAAAAGGAAGTGTCAAAAGAAAATCTAAAGAGTTAATTGGGAGAATATATATAAGATATAAACTACATAGAGAAACTAAAAAAATTAGTTTAAATTAAACCATACTCTTAATAATCTAAATAATTAGGTGGCAGGGAGAGATTAATAGAAATGACAATAGTTCTGGCCTAATCGACTCTCCAAGGGTATGGCTCGAGTTCATGACTCAGATCGTCTAAAACAATGTCATTATAAGGCAGTTTCTCAAAATAACATCGTTTGAAATAATTATGTTATTAAACTTGAGATCAAAATAATGTTATTTAAAATATTTTTCAAAATGACATTATCTTAATTTTCATTTTCAACTATATCTCATAACGTCATATCTAAATTTTAAATTAATTAGGTCTAATCCATTGAGTTTGAATTCATTCAAGTTATATTCAAGATTTTCTAACATCCGAAGAGACTAAAGACATGTAGTGCTATGTTAAGAAACTCTAAGACATGAACTTGATGCCTTAGACAAATAAACAAAAAAAGTAGATATAAGGACTAACTTTAATAGTGTTATCGATTAAATAGTTTATACAAATAGGGTTTCCAAAGTAAGGGAACGATGATTTTAAGGTGGTATTAGATGCTTTTTTTTTTTTACATTTTATAATTTTAAGATATTCCAGGCAGAGGTGACAATATCCAACTACCAACTTTGTCGCCCTATTCTGAGCCCTGGCTGGAACCTAGGCTGGACATGGACTAAGGGAGAGTTCATATGGTCTATGTTTGGAGCTGAAGCCACTCATCAAGGAAACTGTTCCAAGTTCAAAACAAGTACACCACATAGTTGCCAGAGGCGTCCTTCGATTGTTGATTTGCCTCCTACAGTACCTGACAACCAAAAGATTGCCAATTGCTGCAAAGGGAGTGTGTTGTCACCTTGGGGACAAGACCCTTCAACTGCAGTTTCTACCTTTCTGCTGAGTGTTGGAAATGCTGGTAATACCAATAGAACAGTAGTCCTGCCAAAAAACTTCACTTTTGTAGTTCCAGAAAGAGGTTACTTCTGCGGGCGAGCAAAAATTATTCGCCCCAGCATATTCCTCTCATCTGATGGTCGTCGAATAACTCAAGCATTGAGTAAGTGTCCGATGAACCTCATCTTCTATGTTTGTATCAAATCCTGACAGATTCCGGAGGAGGGTTGAATTTTTTATTAATTATAGTTATGGTCAACTGCTTCTTGATTAGGAAGTCAGTTAAAAGCCACTCTGTGAGAAAACCACAGATATATTCTGTTTATCTATTCCATTTTATAGTTGTAGGGTATCAGAAGACTAATTACAGTTTGCTTGTTAATTGCAGTGACATGGAGGGTCGCATGCCAATACTCGTCTCTTCTAGCGCGTAAACTTCCATCCAAGTAGGAACTTTTCCAATCTCTAAATTGATAAAAAGCCAAGCACACTATTTCCTTCACACTTAATACACCACATTCAGCAAATGTTCCCTTAGATGTAAATTGGCATTTCGAGAATGAAGTAGCAATTACTAAGGACCCTCAACGACAAAACGCAAGTTCCAGCTTTAGTTACAAGCACATAACCCACACTGATCCATAAAAACGGCAAGAAAGTCATTTACTCTTATTCTGCATTGCTGGAAGCAGTTTCCAAGGCTTTACTTTTTCTACTAATATAACTTGTTTAAAAATTTTAGTTTGACATAAGCACCAACTCTTGTTGCTGTTGTCTCCAGCGTCACGGAGAGTCCCAACAGCTACATCTGTCACTCCAGAGTCATAGCTCCCATACCAGCTGCCTCCGCTCCTCTTGCAGCTCCTCTTGCAGTTTCACCTGCTATCCCACCTGCCGTTTCCCTGGCTACTGGTTGGATCGACAAAGTCATCGTCAAAAGAACTGCACTTGGAGCTACTTTCTTGGCCTTGGCTTTGGCTTAGAAAATGATCCTATCCTTTCTATCTATAGACTTTACATCGACTTCATTTTCATCATGATTGTTGGATGTATTATCCTTACGGCCCAGCTCCAGCAGTGTAATGAATAAACAAATGATTTTAAAATGTTAATAATATGTTCATCAGTCTTGAGAAAGCTGTAAATGTTGGTTTGCAGCATTCCGTAAGACTCGTTGGTGGACTCTTTATTTTCGTGTGACATTGGGAGACCGGTATAGAAAATTGAAATTTTACGACATTCTCATAAATTAAAAATTTTCTATAAATAAAGAAGTCAATGTCAAATCCAACGAGTCAAGCTTGTGGCTTTCAGGCCTAAGGCCCGCCTGTGGTAACCTGGGCCTAAGCCTGACCTGAGCTCGGAACCAGCTTGGTAGATAAAAAGATAATAATCTATACTCATTAATGGCATACTTGGTTGAGTGGAATAGTTATTCTATTACTACTGATGTATTCCTAATGAATAGTTATTATTTTGTTTGGTTAAAAAATAATATATAGGATAATTAATCTCAGGTTTAGTTATTCTTACATTTTCAAGAATAGTTAAAGATACCTCCCCTCTGTCTTTACCTATTATGTGAAACGCAGAATAGGTAAAAATAATCTTTCTCCTTATTATTGTCGTTATTATTATTATTATTATTATTATTATTATTTGTTAACTTTTTTACTAATAAAAATTATTCATTTTAAAATAATCAATGCATTACATATTTCTAATTATATTATGCTGCAGGGGTATTTTAGTCCTTGAGACGAACACAGTTTTGTCTGTTTTATTCATCACAATCAAATATCTCACTGTCTTCAAATTTTGTTATGTTTTGTGTTCAAATTTTTATTTCGTTCCAATCTTTGCACGTAGAAAACAGTAATGATACGCCGCATTACATGTTGAGCTTGATACTGGTTTTTGCGTGCTGGTCTCACTTAAGTACCTGAATGAAGTTCAATAAGCACTTCTCTGGACTAAGGCACTCCATAGAATCCTTCAAGTTACTTGGAAGTTTTCCAAAACAAGTTGATAACAATGGAAAAAGAGAGCGAATAGTTTTGTATAGCAGCGGGAACTGAGGATAGACATTTAATATCAACAGGGAAAAGTATATCAAGAACCCTTCTATTGTCTGTGGTTCAGCCAGATTCTGGCGAGACTGAACGTTATCGTTTAGATCCATGAGTTGGCTACTTTCTGTGATGATTCCGACGATGATATCTGTAACACCCCAATCTCACAGGACCCGAACCCGATATCGTGGGTGATATCCGAATCCGCGACACATGAGATTGGTAGGCTACGCACTCAAATTCGGTACAAAACTCAGTATGCAGTTTTGAAAACATTTTAGACTCGGTCACAGACGCACAATTTAATAAGCAGTTGGGTCCACTTAAAACGAATACATTCGCTCAACACACAATTTCGGTAATCACATTTCAATTATACAATTATCACTTTGGGGCCCTATGCAATAACAGTTTAATTCAGTAAAAGTTGCGGAAATACAAATTTACACAAGACTCATAAAGACACTAATGCAGACGCGAACTGATCCCGACCCTAGCCTCCGACTCCAGTGCAGTAGACATACTCCCGTTCGTCTAACGGGGTACTCTTCAATCCCTGAAAAATAGTTGCAATG
>JAOTIZ010000007.1:13460752-13480081 GCA_027123425.1 Erythroxylum panamense | reverse complement strand
AGTAATATTTATTATAAATTTTGAAATGTTAATCAAAGTAAAATATAATTAAAAAGATAATAACTCACAATCTCATGTCGTATGGTTATAAAGGCTTTAGAGCCAGAGTTTAGTCGACATTTGACCTGACTCATAGTCAATTTGGCTTTTTCACTTTTTCCTAATCGTAAACGTAACAAAATCTATTATAACATCTATAAATCATAATTCATAAATACTAAAATATAATCAATATTTTAGTATTTAACAATAACCACAATTCATCGTCGAGCATTGAATTTTCTAGTCTATTTTAAAGTTCAATATTCAAATAATCATGTTGGCAAAAAAATAAAAAACCATCTAGTCAAAGAATGTTGACAATCCAAAGGGAGAAAATTTGGATCAATTGAAGAGATAAACAACATGAACCCATCATAAATCTTTATACAAAAACCCAAAGTAAGATCAATACACAACACTCTTGGTCATTTACATGCGTAAATAGATCTGCGAAGGTAGGTCAAGAGATTCTCTTCAGCATCCGCAAACTAAAAATGTTTGTTGCGTAATAAACCTAACACGATAAAGGAAAAAAATTTCAAAACGAAACTCTTCAAGGTAGCAAAATAACACTACTATGCCGCAACTGATAAAAGACTATTCTGACTATAGGCAAGGTTCAGCTAATCTTCAAACTAATCGGTAAACTCAGGTTGTCAGAGATGTACTTGGAAGGTTTATCATTAGCAAAGCCAATTAGGAATGCATATGTCGCATAAAATAATACCATCTGATACAAAAGTGATCCATTAACTATTTATTGCAATTATGACCATAAATTCCACAACTCATGCACAACAATGTGACATCTTTTGCGCATATAACAATAATCAAACAAAAACCAATTGTCATGGCTTTAATGATGGAAACCAATGATATTTTGTTCAAATGCACATGATTTTACTTAATGCTCCATTTGGTTTACCAGATAAACACAAATCATTCCACCAAAAAATATCCCTCCTTTAATGATATGTCTATACTTTTCATTTTGAACAAAGCACTCTTATAGTACACATTTTGTAGACTTTCCCTTTTCCAAACAAGCTTTGATATAGAAACTATTAGAAGTATTCACAACCTAAAATGACCAAAAAGAGTAAACTCATTGAATCACTTGGTCCAACCAGAACAAATAGCCCAGCTATTACAGAAGAAACATCAAATTGGCAAAAAAAATCCCCAAAAATATACCAAAGGGAACAGAAACATTGAAATGAAGAGCAAACCCAAAGTGTTAAATTGAGAACAAGTCGTAGACCTGAATGTGTGATAATCCTTTGACCTCGATTCCAGGAAACTCACACACTCACGAAGATGTCGAAAAGCTCGAGAACAATTGTTCACAACACAAAACCCGACATTATAGATCAATAAACCAAATGCCCGCGGAGTTAAATAAACTACAAAAAAACTGCCACCCAGTGGATAAATGACGTCGTTTGCTCCTGAAGCATAATGTTTTTAAGTATACCAACACGATTTTGTTTAGTTTAAAACCAAACGACGTCGTTTTGTTGTTGAAGGCTTCATCAACATTTTATACAACAAAATGTCATCGTTTCTATTTCGTGACGTTTTAATTAAAAAAACGTCTCAAAAAGTGTTACAATTCTATGACGTTTTCATAAAACGTCACTAAAAATTTGAACTTTTAGTGACGTTTTTCTGACATCACAAAAAGTCTTCACATTCAGCGATGTTTTATCAATAAAACGTCGCAGATTGTGTTGTTTTCCTGTAGTGGATTAAATAAGATACAAAATGAAAAAGGAGACTGTATGGTTCTAAGCTCCAAAAAACACACCCTTCTTTATATGAATGGTCAGAAAAAAGAAACAGAGAATAATTGGGGGAGAATGTTATACTGAACTATACACATTTTTTTTACTCATTCAACATGTTCATTCAGGAAGCACTATATGAACAAAAACAATGAAACTAAAATCAGTTAAAACAACAAATTCCACCGCTTCAAATTCCAATGGTCACAGCGAATACATTCATAAATCTTTAATTAAAATAAACTTCAATCTTAACTTATAGGCAACTCATTCATAAAAGATCTTGTTAGCTACAGAACCAGTACAAGTTAAGCTCGCTAAAGATTCACACTTTATTTTGAAGTTTAGGACCTTAAGGATTGTAGGCAAACTTTCATGATCTGTTATATATAGAAAGGTGAAAGAAAATAAAATAACAGAGAAGTTGTTGAATTAAGAATTTAGTTTCAATTATGCTACAGTGACATGTCTTATTGTTGTTTTCTTTCACTTCTCATATATGCGCGACTTGTTTTGGGAGACAAAGATGATTGGAAAAGAAGATGGTGAAGGTGTTAGTTTTTGTGTTGATTTCTAGTTGCAAAGAAAGCTTTGAATGCAAGTAATAGTAAGAACTCAAAAGCAAATGTAGAAACAGATAAGAAAACAAACAAGAAAAGGGTATACTTGGAGAAATCACAGCATAAAAGACGTTGAAGTCGGCGCAGAGAAACCAATATGATTTATTTTTGTGAAACAAAAGAACTATTTTAAAAATACACAAACGTTATTTTTACATTTTTGTTGTCGTTATCTTATTTTTTTTAAAAATGAAACTAAGTTTCGACCAAATACGTTTTCAGCGTTGTTTCTTTGTTTACAAAAACAACAAAAAGCTAAAGAAAAAAAGAACCCAACTGGCCCTAAACAAACAAGTTTTTTAAAACTAAATTTGAAAACAAAAACTAAAAACTAAAAATATAAATGGAAACAAATAGGCCTTAAAATTATCTTTGTCAAAGGAAAACATTTATCTAGTGAAGAACCATTTCATAGAATGAAAAATGAATATGGAGCATCCACAACTAATCATACACTCGCGCATGACACTTTCACTAAGTCCCCACCTAAGAGCAAACATTATGCTTTCATATATGTCTCACAACCTATTCATAGAGTTCAATACCCTTAAGGGAAGAAAAGGTATAATTTTTATGATAACATGCAAACTCACTCGAACTTCTATAGAATCATGCATCACACTTTCATTTATAGTAGACATTATACATATAATCATAGTATGACTTTTCACCATCCTAGGGGACCAATCAACACATTTAATGTTCAAAAGAAAATTTTCTCAATATGCATGCAGACAAAGAATTCCAAACAATGCATTTATGTATCATCATTACGCATATAACATGGAACATCATTTTTGTGATAATTTTGGACATATTGATAGATTTTGGTTTATTAAATAAAGAATTTTAAGCAAACCTTTGAAAATGTGGGTTAAAAAGAAGAAGTAACCAAACAATCAAGGCGCCAAGCTTCTTTGGTTTCCTAAAACTTATTAATTACCTTATTTTATAAGGCTATTAGAGAAGAAAGATCAAACGATATTAAATTGAGCATTACTTTTAGAATATATATCTTTTATCTCGATGAATATTATATTCTTGCCTCCAAGAAAGCCTTGAAGATATTCTTGTGAGATATGGAGAATTTAACTCCTGAAACAAACCATCATAAATTCTCAAATTGTTGAACCAAGTGAGAATGAGAAAATGATGAGATTCCATTAATGAATTGAGAATTTAAGAGGAATCTTTATTCAAATATTTGATAAGTAATGTTCAATATAAGGTAATTATTAATTAGTAATTTAGAAATATGTGATTACTTGCATTTTCGTGTCATTTAGAGTATAAATCCTTGATGACGACTATTTTGAGTTTGAATTATGAATAAGGTGTTTTAAAGTGTAAGTCTTAGTGACTAGAATTAAAGACTATATGTAAAATAAGGTCACTAAATTAGAATTTACATTATTTGGGTTATTATTTCTGTAAACTCTTGAATACGGATAAATCTTACTTAAATAGAGAAATTTTAGTTTTTGATAAAGCCCTTTGTATGATCAAATTCGTTTTTTATTGATAAAATTGGTTAATATATGTTTTAATATTATTTTATTGAAGTTTTGATAATTTAATTTGAATTTTAAAGGTGATTCCTTAAGTTATATGGTTAATGTGTCAACCATTATCTTAGTGTGGATGACCAATGTTTTTAAAATTCACTACTTTTTGCTTTCAAATGAGTATGCTAGTTTTTTAGTTGCTAATTTGGTCACTCATATAATCTTATTGGCCAACCAATGTTCTTTAGTGATCAACAATATCCCAAGATATGACATTCTTTTTATCTTTTCGGTAAGTTTGTTCTTTGTTTGGTCAAAGTTCTAGTCACCCATTTACTCGTATTAATCAACTAATATTTTGGAGTAGTCGACCAATGTTCCTTTTGTAAAGAAATTTTACAATTCTAGTATGATTTGTGATAAGGTTTATTCATAAAAGGATAACCAAAAATCCATAATAGTCGACCAATGTCTCTTTCAGGGAAGACAATTAAGTTAACTTATGACATATTTGGTAGATATATAAAGGTTAACCATAACCTTTCATTGGTTGACCAGTTTCCTTAAATGATCAACCAATACACGTGATTTAATGCTCCCCTCCTTTATCTTGCTTCTGTTTTCTTTTTCTTGTTTAAGGCTCTTTAAAATCCTAAATAACTTGTATCTTTAAAAAAACACCATACCATATTGCTAATAGCTACCTCATTTGATTTTTGTCCTCTTTTTATTAAAGATCTTTATAATTCTCACTCTCTTTGGATAAAAACCCTAATTTCAGGATTACTTGATGATGACCATGTATTTTCCATAAATTACATTATTTGTATTAAAAAAATTTCAAGTATGATTGCATCATATATGTCATTTTAGAATTTTAAATTTAACTACTTTATTCCATCATTATTTTAAAAAATTCAGACAAAAAAATTATGCATTCTTTTATGAAATTAATTGTTGAATATTGCAATTATGTTTTATTTATTATAATTCCAACCACTAATTTTTTCAAAACTTGCCCTTGGTGTTTTAATTGCAATTTTCAACTTAAGCATCATACTGAAATTAAGGATTTTTCAAATTAGACACAATTAGGGATGTCTCTATAATAATTAACCTTTTATTTTGACTTTTTAAATATTCAATTGCACTCTCTAGTGAGAAAGTTTGTCAATCTTGATCAAATTTATCCTTTTAACGAAGTTAGCTTGATGATGACACTTTACATTATGCTTTTTCTTATATTTCTTTTTGATGATTCCAAGAAAGGGGAGAAAGTTTGGTGATGTTAGATTTAGGAGAGTGATAACATTCAAGGGGAGTGATTGTTTTATCATTTTTTTCTAATTTCTTGTATTTTCTATGATATGCTTGAGTAAATTTATGTTATCTTTATGTACAGATATTTATTTGATTTTGAATATCTCTTTTGGTCTTGATATGATCTTCATATTGAATTATATTTTATACATGAATTAAAGGGGAGCTAATCATTATCTTAAATTATGTTCCATGTGCTAAAGTTCATTATTGTTCTCTAACATCAAAAATGTTTTGTTATCATAAAAAAAGGGAGAGATTGTTGAACTAAAGGGGGTTTTTAGTTGATGTTTCAATGATAATATAACATAATTACTACTATTGTATTTATTATTTTAATCAAAAATAATATTAGAACAAAACGAAGTCATAAACTTAAGAAAATAGTGTATGAATTTCATAAACAACAATTGAAGTTTACCACAAACAAAATGAAGATTAAAACAAGAACTAAAGAAGATCAAGGCTCATCAAGATCATTTCACATTTTTTATTATTATTTGTAAGCTTACTTTGTTAATCTGATGACCTAAAAGGCTCACCATACATAATTATTTTATCTTACTCTATTGCACGAGAACTTTGATTGGAGCGGCTGAGCAATACGATAGAATTTATCTTTTTTGAGCAACGAGAATGGGGTGAGTAAACAAGATGGATGCTCATGAATTATAACACCTAAGGTTAGGTCATCCATCAAACTGGATCTTGAATTTTGCTCCTTCAGTTGGTAGTAATAAAAGTAATGATAGAAGTAGAAAGGCTTGTGTTGTTTTTTTTAGAGCAAGGCAAACTAGGAAAGCCTTTGTTGAAAGCAATAATAAAGTAAGTAATAGTTTTTAACTGATTCATTGTGATTTGTGGGAAGACTAAAGAGTTCTCGTGTTTTGTTGGATATTTGTATGGGATGAAGAGATCACATATGTATGACATTGACAACAAAGAGTATTTCTTGTCATGCTATGTATTGTTCTATGAGACAAACTTTCCTTTAAGGAAGCTAATATGGGATAAAAATACAAAAAGAGATAGTGTGATTACCTTTTTAAATGGAGGTCATGATGGTGAGATAGTGCAAGATTTTGAACGGGAACATAAAAGACTATGTGATGTATACTGCTCGTTACATAAAAGACCCCTTCACAGTCATTACCATGACATCAAAGACCTCATGTACTCCTTATCCCATAGCTAAGTATATGACATGCAGCAATTTTCTAACAAAAATCGAGCTTTCTTAGCAACTATGACAATAAGGACTGAGCCCACAAGTTAGAAAGAACAACAACACTTGGACATTGGAGACATTATCACTAGTGAAGAAAGAGAGGTGTAAATGGGTATACAAGATTTTAAGTACCAATGAGATGGGACTGTAAAGCGGCATAAGGCTTTATTGGTCATATTGGGAAATCGATAAGTCGAGAGAGTGGACAAAGTTTTGCTCGGATTGCTAAAATGGTGACTGTCTGAACACTTCTGGCAATAACATTCAAAAGTGAGAACTTCACCAAATGGATGTGCACAATGCATTTTTGCATGGCAACTTGAATGAGGAGGTCTACATGAGATTGTGCCGAGGTTTCTTAGCACCCGAAGATAAGGTATGCAAGTTGAAAAAAGTCCATAAATGGGTTGAGACGAGCATTGAGATGATGGTTTTCCAAACTTATTCTAGCTTTTTCTGATTTGGTCATAAGTTTAAAGAATTATTTGGCCATTGGAAAGCAAAACAGTAAATGGGAAATCAGGAAAAGAACAATGCATTATCCTTGTTACTAAAGAAGGTACAAACTCTTAACTATCGAATATCTTTTTATCTATTTGGTCATAACATCCACATAAATATTTTCATATAAATTGTCGTCTAAAGACCATTACTTTCTGCACATGTTAACTCTTTCAAAACTGGGAATACGATGCAGGCCTGACAAAAAAGGATTAGATTATATTGGTAAAGACATTTGGCCAACTCCAATGTTTTTATGTTCATCAACAATGAATCTAAACTTGGAACTTTTGGCAGCACATGAAAGGCCATGTGGAGGAAGCTGGAAAACCAACAGATACTGCTTGCTTTTCCTACTCATAATTTGCTTATATCAAAAGTTCATTCTAACCTTGCGCGCTTCTGGTTTGTTTCTCTCATCCAATCAAGACATTCCTCTGCAGTCCCTGTGGGATAGGCAAGCTGCCATGCAATCAATTTTTGTTGCTGCAAGCAAGAAACAACACAGAATGTGAGCTTTCTAACAGCAGCAGCCTTTGGAATCTTTTAAGTATTATCATGTAGGAAATGATTCTACAAAACATGTTAAGAGTGCAGGAAAGAAACCACTTACCCACTCCCTAACAAGTGGTCCTCCAGATTTGAGCTGCAAAACATTCATAATGTCCCTCCCAGAAACTAGGGGCTTCACATCCCAAACTTTCTCGAGACCTGTATTTCAGAAAATAGCACTTCAATTGCAGAAACTCTGTATGAAAGTTTGTTTTAATGAATGAACCTCAATCATAGCATTTGATGCCAAGACATTTCAATCACCAGCTCAATCATCACAATCTACTGCAGGTTGTGGTAATTTCACATCTTTTTCTGGCTTAAAAGTAGGAAAATAAGAATTCTTATTCTTTGGAGAAGCTTTTACAGGGGAGAATAAAGTGTATACCCATATTAACTATAGCTTGCTCAGCTGCCTCAAACAAATCTCTTCTCTTCTCCAGTTGAAACTGATTGTCTAAAAATTCTGAAGTAGAGTCAATATCAGGGGGATATAATATGGTTGAAATTAGCAAAGCAACTCGCCAGAAGTCTTTGATTTCTCGCAGCAGAAATCCTGAATAGATAATGAAATAGAGGTTAACATAAGGCCATAACTAAAAGGATTTTCATCCAAGGATCTGCTTCTATACAAATAAATTGTGAAATATTCAACCATAGAAGTGTCTTAGAAAAGAGTTTGTAATGTATATATAGTGATAGAAAAGCAAGCTACGCATAAAGGAGATAATTTATACAAGAAACCAGACAAATCTAAGAAATCTAATGAATCCAAGCAGGCTCGAGCTTGGCTGGCCCATTGCCATGCCTAGTTCAAACCTATTATCATTTTGGGTAAACTTTCTAAAATAACACCATTTTGATCTTAAAATTCTGAAGCTTACAAACCAAAACAACATTCTTTTGGGAGGTGATTGGGCCACAGGCTGGGCCGGGTTTACGCCTGAGTGCAGCCCAAAACCCAGTCAAACCCAGGCCGAGCTGGGCCAAAATTGCCACCTCTGTTTTGAATCATGTGTCCAACTCAATTAACGAACCATTCACGGAAACATTTTTTTTTAATATTATTTCAGCACAAAGCAGATAGTTGATGACGACGCTGAAAAATAGCACATGACCTCTGCACACTAATCCCATAAGCATACAGTTGATACAATAAACCATCACAGAATTAATGAAAGGAGCAAATAGAACAAGATCCTGACAATGTTGTTCTACAATTCGACATGTAAGGTATAGACTTAGGATTTAGATAGCAAAAAGGATTTTCAAATTGAAATTAGAAGCATCATGTCTTTAGATGCATGTCAACACCCTGACACCCAAAATGCATTCTACTGAAAACCAGAAAGATGAGACATCAGTGCTAAACAGTGAAGTTGTAATGCTACCCTAACATAGCTTGATTCTGCATTCAACAGTCAGTGAACTGTCCATGAGGATACCAAATTATTTGATTCCTTTTAGAGTTAAATGAAAGTCATAAGCATACATCAAAGTTTGGAGTACATAGCATTCTTACCATTTTCAAGTACAAGTCACCAACTCATTATACTAATAGTGTAACATTAAGTATTAGCATTTTTTAAGAGTATTAAGCACCATTTTACTAAAAAATAATTGTGTAGCACTTAAATGAATGCCTAAGGAAAAATAGTAAATCAAGAACCAAACAGAAGTTTGCGACTTTTTGTTATATTTAACTGGAACTTAGAAAATTCAATGGTATAAAAAGATACAAACAGAGTCAGGCTTTGCCCAGAGAAAGTACACACAGCACCAAGAACACCGTACCTGTCAATACTCGGAGTTTTGATGTATTGGGTACATCAACATTCTCCATTTCCCAATCAACTTCATTAGGCTGTGTGTTGTTGTTAGATGCAAGTAATGGAAGCAAGGTTAAGAATTTCCCGAGTGACCCATGTATTTTCACAACCTGAACCAGGTTCACATTTATGTAAATCCAATACTCTATACGAAATAATGCACAAGGCCCCAGCTATAATTGGGATATTGATAATAGCAACTAAAAGATAGTGAGACTGACTGTTTCAAGATCACTGGACTTTTGCTTCAGAGAACTTTTGAAGATAAAGCTGACAACAGGAATCTGCATGCAAAAACATGGATTTTTAGATAAACTCCTATGTGTGAAACTGCGCATTAAAACTTTAGTGCCAAGATTAACGCCAATTTTACAATCAAATGAAACTAACATCAGATTCTGAAGCAATTATTTATTTTTTATAAGTTTTTCACTACTAGTAGTGCTGACAATCTACAAGTAGCATCATTCAGTTATTGTTCTAAAATTCTCCAAACAATTTTTTTCTTGGTACTCCCACCAATTAATCATAAATATTACATCTTATCTTGGATATGTAATTCCAACACTAGGTTAAGGTCTTATGGGCCCATAAAGTGAAAATAACAGATGAAAAAAAAGCAAAAAGGACAACTAAACTAATGAAGAAGAAAATTTCCAAATATACCTGTTTACCCTTCTCATCCTTGTATGTGATATCTCTGAAAGGAAGGAATAAAGCAGTATAGAAAGCGAGCCTTCTCTGTTCATTCTGAGATTCAGTTCATATGATCAATAAGACCAAACTTTTGAAGACGATAAATTTTTAAAAGATGAAAACTAGAAAATAATACTTTGAAAAGCTCTCGAACAAAATTAAAAAGATATATAGGAGAAAAAAGTACACAAGTTTCAACTCACAGAAAATGCAGTGCATCTAATTACTTGAATAAGGCTCCAAGTAGCATCCAAATAAGCAACACAAAGCCTGTCAAAAGTGAACACATTAATGGTCAAGCACCAAATAGAAACTAGATAAACTACAGAGTGATCCTCGTAAGATTTTCAAAATTCTCATATAATTAATGTTAACAAAATTGCTAGATCTTCACAAACCTTTTTTGGTGAAAGTACAAATTCATCTATTTCAGTTTCATGCTTTTTCTCAGTTGAGCTTATGCTTCTCTATGTTTTACCCTCCAAGTATCCTAAGAATAGTTAAAAGAAGATGGTGAACAGCTAAGTCTATTTGAACAAAACGAGTGAGAGGCTACAATTTCCCGCCAAGTTTTATGTCTTAAAGCTCATAATAATAAGCTAACTAAAGGAGAGGACATTAGTTTCCACAGAATAAAAACCAAATACAACGAAAGGAGAAATAAAGAACAAACTGACAACATGATATGAAGTTTATTTAAAAATTTTGTAGATTTGACTTTACCTGGGGCATTCATCTGATACCTCTGACTCAGCCTTGGGATGGAGAGTGAAAACAGTCCAAAATAATGTTAAATCGCAAACGTATCTCATAGCTTTAACAGGTTGATTTCCAGAGATCATTAGATCAATCTGCATTGAGAATTAACAGCAAGATAAGTACAATGTTACATATATGACACGGAATACTCCCAAGGGGTAAAATGAACATACTTCTGTCCCAATGCGCTCTTTGCTTACTTTAGCTCCAAGAGCATTCTTCACTTCATCACTTGCAGCAGCAGCTTTGAGCTCTTCATCTAAAGTAAATCCAAACCTTGCACCTAGAACAGAATATGAATGAATATTAGAATGGCATTTCAGGGCTTTTGTAGCCAAAACACCAAGTGGAAAATTAACCATGTGCACCAAACTTGTATAATGAATGACTTGACAAACTAGCCGCTCAGAAGGTTGAGTAGGACTTTATCCAACATTCTTACCATCAACGAATTCAACTGAATTAGTACTAACAACCAAATGGTAAATTCAACAGTAACAAACAACTAAATAACCTAGCTGGGAGTTTTATTCCCCCCTACATGGAAGTCAACAAAGTCTTGATGATGCTGAAGTAACAATCATTGACTACAAATCAATTCAGAGTAAGCATAATTAATTTCTTCAATACCCCCAAAATTTGAGTAGACTACAATGAATGATACATGAGAGGGAGAATGACTAATAATATACATATGCTGATAAGTTGCAACAGTTTAAGACTTATGCTTATGATTAGAAAGTGAAGTCGTTCCCAGTTTTACAATACAAATACAAGAGGAAATGAGATATATCTAAAAGGAAAGAAAAATTAAAACAATACCAAATCGAATAGCTCTAAGGACTCGAAGTGGATCATCCAAAAAAGTAGCCTTTGGAGGTAAAGGAGTCACTATCTTCCCAGATTTTAGATCTGCAATACCTAAAGTAAAAGCAGCAAAAAGCTAAATAAGGGAAGAGATGTTGATCTGTAACCTCAAGAAGCAAAAACACTAAGAAATGCTGATCAATATAATAAAATTACACCTACCTCTTCCAGTAAGGTCTTCAACTGAGCTAGTATTGATATTGTAGAACAAACTGGCTGACAAAAAGGTTCTTAACTAAGCCAAAGGATATTAAAAAGAATGATAAATTATGTTACATGTGCAAAAGAAAATACCTATTGATGGTTAAATCCCTTCTATAAGCATCCTCTTCTGCTGTACCAAATTTCTGTAGCAACATGCAAATCATTATAGATTCCAACACATACCATAAACTTGAAAATAAACTATAATATAAACTACAAACAAATAATGTGGACTTTGGATACAATAGACATTCAACCATGATTAAAAAGAATAACTTAAGTCCAATATACGAGATATACAACCATCATAATCTCAACTACACCACCTCCAAGGTGTAGCTATTGCTTTTGGTAGCAAAATATTTGCAATATGGTCCTGTTCTCCAAATTTCATAAAGTAAAATAAAACCAAATGCTTAGACAATCACATAACACAGAACCTTTTTTTTTTTTTTAAATAACACAGAACTTATTCTATAGTAAGAAGGGAATAATACGGAAGACTATTAAAAACACTGAGCATTTCATTCCATTAATTTCTTCTGAACCATTTAAAATCCAAACTAATGGTTTTTTTAACAGCAGCAAAATGAAAGGCCAGTCAGTGACTCATTAGATGAATACCATAGCAGGAATTCGACTATTCTCACTGTAGTCTTCACACCTTAGATTTACAAAATCAATCCATAGATCAAAAATGCGCATCCTCGCAGTTTCTAAGTGCTTGGATTGATCAGGATTGCTGCACCAAGAAAATGGATAAGACAGCTTCTTAGATGTGCTAAAATAGTAGCTAACTACAGAGCTTAAAGTTAAAAAAGAAGCAAAGAGCGAACAATTCCCACACCGGGGGATAACGCAGATTCCTTGAGCTTGTTCACCAGTAGATAACAGGTAATCCCTGACTTTGTCAACAAATACACTACCCACCATATTATCAATAGCAATGTCAATGTCATAACACTCTTTCCCTAGCAGCTGCAAATAAAAGAAAAAAGAAAACATCACAGAAATCAATTCACAAAGCTTCAAATACGAAAACAAAATATGGGAACCGAGGTGACTTCAAACCTTATCTCGAACCCAACCGCCGGCAACGCGGAGGTTGGTGGAGAGGTTGAAATGGTGGAGAGTATTGAGAAGGCGATCAAAAATCTTTTTCTCAGTATCTGTCAGGTCAAGTTTTTCCCTTACATGTAGTGGTTGTGGTGTACAAGTGGTCATCGCTTTAAAAGATGAGAACTTTCTTCTAAAAGGGAACCAAAGTGAAGCTGCAGCACTTGAGTTGTTGCTAAGAGTTCTAAGACAAGAGGAAGAAGAATAAGGGAGATATATGGGTAGTTCCAATATCAAATTCATGACTTGTTTACGTCCTCCATCCCCAAGTTTATGCCTTCATTTTTCCAGCGAGTCTCTCTGGGTAGTTTAACCATTGAGGATTTTCATCAAGTGGATGGCGGACATCAAGTTGAAGAAATGATGGGATTTTACCCAAAATTCGTAAGCAAGAGTAGAAAATTGCGGTTTTTCTTATCTATCGGAGTGAAAATGGAGTGGAAGGGCAGAAGACGAAAAGGGCTTTGGCGTAGGGGAAGACAAAACGGGAGAAACGTAAAGACTATCCTCGGTTATGCTCTTTTTTAAAAATTACAAACAATAAGTTCAATATATTGTATTATATAATATAAATTTTACATATATGATATCTCAAAATTCATAATAATAAAAATTAAAATAATAATAATATATTTATTTTTATTAATATTACTTTTCACATATTTTACATATAAACAATAATCACAATTAATATAAAAATTATTTAATCATCATATAAATATAAAATTAATGGCAATATAAATTACTTAAAATATGACAATTTCATCACACAATAAATAATAATTATATCAAAACATCAAATAAAAAGAATAAAAAAATTTTGACTCTCTAACTATTATAATTTACAACAATAGTCTGTATCGAAAAATCAACTAAAAGTAAAACTTGAAATAAAAATATTTATAGTTATAATATTGCATTTATAGAATTTAACATGTATGCCAATTATAAGTGAAATTAAAAGAAAAGAGTAAATAAAAACCTAAAATTTCATTCAATTGAGTATCTGCTCAAATCACATTGTTCTCAATTTTCATTTAATACAAAAATCTTATCATCGCCATCATTCAAATTTATTCCACCAAATGACATATTAATACTTTCTCATCAAGATTATCTTCTAAGCCACTCTCATTTATCAAACTCAATTTCTCATAAACTTAATCTATCAAAAAATAAATATGATTAAGGCAAATTAGATCTATAGAATTTGTTATATAAGATATCCTAATAAACAATAAAATGAAATTATTGGAAAATTACAAAAAAAATATTCAACTTAATAATGATAATAATATACTTTTTCCTTGAAGCTTTAAATTATATCAAACAGAAACCAAGTCGTTCAATCTTTTGTATTCCAATCTAATTCTTTTCTTGAAATTGATAAACTTAAATGTGCTCCAATTCCTTTCACATTATGTTACATTTATACATTGACTTAGAATTTAAATCGCAAACTTTTACAATTTTAGAACACTACTTTCAAATTGTTCCCACCAATTAACTGTAAGTCATAAGACAACAAAAGTAGCATTATAAATAAAATAAAGTGATGATTAATTTTCAATAAGTAACAAAAGCAAAAAAAAAATACCTAAATTAAGTTTTCCTCTTTACCAAATAGCAATTGGCATTCCAAAGTCATAAAAAACATTTTTATAAATCTCCATTTGTGAGCTTAGGAGATCTTGCATCATCTCATAGGCAACAATTGTTGTAATAGTTAATAGCATTCACATATTAACTTCAACTTTCTTTGTAAAACATGGTTTAAAATGGACACAAAGATTCAAAAATGTCTCAGTTGTAAACAAATAAGAGTAAAGTTGTTTTTCTCACCTCTCATTGATGACTACAAGGTAAGGTGTGTACAAAGAAAGTTTATTTTTTATATTGACCTTGATTGCTTTTTTCGCCCTCTTCATGGAATCATAAATATAATCAATTATTGTCTTCTTATCACTATCATCTAGACAAAATACCATCACCAAAAGCTTACAAACTAAGATGACAAATTAACATTAGAACCAAAATTTATTATTTTTAAGTATACTTCTACAAACCCTCAATCTAACATTAAACCTAACATGTTGAGATTCAACTCACTTTTCACTAGTAAACATTTCTCTCAGCTTTTTCTTCATCATAATAAAACACTGAAGTGATAAGAAATTTGTTGCAAATCTTGTAATAGTAGGATGAAACAAATTCTTACCATTGGTGGAATCCTTTCTCATTAAATTCAAGACTTACACACGTTTGTAGATGAAATTGGTCACGTTTTTTACTTTTTGCATAGTCTTATCAATAATAAGAGAATACCTTGGATCCCTATATTTTCCAACATCAAGTTAATGCAATGTGCAACACAAGGAGTCCAACAAAAAAGAATTATACTTACTTTGCAATCTTCTTCCAGCTACTTTATAGGCATAATCATTATCAGTAATGAACTAAACAATATTTTTTAGCCTAAATTCATTCGCAACTTCATCAAATATTTCAAATAAAGTATCAACATTCCTAACAAGGGTATATGCATCAATAGACTTTAAAAACATTGTCCCCTTTGCAGAATAAACTAAATAATTAATAATAGACTTATGTTTTCTATTTGTCCAATCATCACATATGATTGAAAACCCAAAAATAGTCAAAGTCATTCTTCGTTCACCCAAATAACTTTTTATTTCATAAACAAAGTTACTCAAAAGTTTACCTATGTAGTCATCAATTGAAAGAGCTTTGTATCTTATACCATAAGAGGCAATAACATCTAACATAGGCTGATAATAATAATACTGAGAAGCATTGAATATTATACCTAAATCTTATCACCATTTAGCCATTACCATATTATGAGCCACTTCTCTATATTGTAAGACACTAAGAATTGAACGCTGAGCTACAGGAGTTGTTTGTGGTGCAAAAAAATTAGACATATATCTTTTTCTTTTCCTAACATCAGGCGCAAGGTTCTCTTATTATTGGATAGGAATACTACTATCTTCAATATTCCTACTTTTATCCTGACCACCAACAAAAGAACTTTCATTACCAATTTCGTAATTCAAAGATTGCCTTCTATCTTTTTCATGCTTATACTCTTCAAGTAAAGTCTTCATCTATCATTTCACATCATGACTTACTTTTTTTTACTAATCTCCACATCACTTTTGACCACAGCTAAATATTTCTTTAATCTGGTGATTCTTCATCCTTTCAAATGCTTGCCACAAAACAAACAAATGGTATGATTCTTTAGTTTGGGAACCAATCCAACATGAGTCCAAATTGGATCATTAAATCTTCCTAAAGTGGTTGAATTATCAGGAGCACTTAAACATCCTTTTATTTATCTGTAAAAAAAATGAAGTCACGTGTCAAAATTAAATTAATAAATTCATTCAAAAATACAATTTTTGCCTATAATAATAAGATCATTACATAACTATAAAATTTCAATATTTAGTTATTAACATGTCCAAATTCTAGATGCACTCTATCTTACATCTTTTTTTATAATATCACATATTGCAAAAATAACTTTTCTTTATGATAATACAAATCTCAAAAATGATTTAAATACTTACAATTTTACATTATATTAAGTGACGAGTGTTCTCTTATAAATTCACATACTATTTTCTACTATATATTTAACTACCCATAAGATATTTGTAATTTTATTTCCTAATGACAACAATAAACAATATAAAAATGCAAATATCTATTTTTCTTAACTTAGTTGCATATATTAAATGATTTAATTATATATTAAATCTTATATTTAAATGATTAATCATATGTTAAATACTTTTTATATATAAATAATAATTAGTAAATTTTATGTTTCATATAAATTAATTAACAATTTAACAATTTAATGAATTAAATTTAATCTCATTTTATTATTATTAAAATAACAAATAATATGACATGTTCTTGAATTATGCATAATTCACAAATCACAATACTTAAATATTCTTCCATACTTCATACACGATATTATTTTGATCTCATTTCTTCGTAAATTCATAATGTTTAATCATTATTGAAATTGAACAAACTTACACAAACAATTCCAGCTTTCAAACCCAAACTTTCAATGTATATTTTATAAACCATTAACAAAACACATGTGACGTAATCAAAACACAATGCAATTGTAATTCAGAGCATAAACAAGCAACTTAAAATACAACAAAAATAAAAATTGCAATTAAGTTAGGGATGGGTCAAGTCAGGTCAACCAGATGAATCTGGATCTAGACCTAGAAATCTTGGATTTCTGCAATCTGCCCAATGAGCATATGAGCGGCAAGGATGGTGGACTGGAGAAGAGAAATGACAATGGAGTGGAGAGAGAAGACAACTACGACGGTGGAGAGAGCAGATTTGGGCAAGTAGTCCTACCAGAGTTAGAGGAAGCCTCTTGTAGTGTGCAGCATTAGGTTTTTCTCATATAATTTAATTATTGATTTATTAAATCATTCATTACACATTATTATAAAAAGACTTCGATTTATATCCCAAGGATTCAACAATCAGTATCCATCTACAACTCTAAGGATATTATAATACTAATACGCCTATTGATTTATTTAACTTTTTATATAAAATTTATAAATTTCATATTCATCTTTTATTTTGTAAATAATTATTTTAAATTAATATTTGACAAATGTATAATTTTTAAGATTTGATAGACTATGTTTAGTTTGAATGAATTAAAATAAAAATACTAATTTGTAGATGTTATGCTTTAGTTTAAGTAAGTAACCGAGCACAAAAGAAGAAAATGGTGAATGAACATTTTCCTACTGGAATAGAAATGGTGGTCATCGAATCTGGCTCAGATTGATCATTGGTTAGTTTTCTAACATCATATATACACTGTAACATCCCATCACCGATGGGAAGGGTAAAATAGTAATTTGGGACGGGTTATGAGTGTGTAAACTAATCTCGGTATGTTCATGCATAATATGACCTCCATATATGCATAAATTGTAAATTTTGTGTATGCACATGATTGTACATGCATTCATAACATTTTCCCGGCATATGTGTTTATTGTAAAAAATATGTTATTTGTGCTTGAAAAATTGAATTGGAGTGATTTATGTGTGTTTTCCATTTTTGGGGACTTTTAGGGATTTTTGTGGAATTTTTGGGGGACAATGTCTGGACCGAAAAAATTGCCAAGTGGCAGACTGATTGGATTTTCAGTAATGAAAATGACTGTCCAATGGTACTGGAAAATTAGATACATGATGTTTGGATTTATTAATTGAAGCCAATGGATTTTGGGACAAATTTAGAGTAGAAATTGGAGACCAAATGGACTAGTTACTAAGTGGACCAATTGGAAGCATAAGGAATTGACATGTGGCAAGTGACATGTGTCACTTGCCCCACCACTTATATAACCCACGAAAGTGTTAAATGAAAGACCATATTTTGGTCTTTCATTGAGCCATGTACGAGACTTTAGATGGAAAAGGGTTAAAGGTGATTTAAATGGTAAGTTCTTCTCTCATCCATAGCTTCTTCCTTCCTTCCTCCTTCGTTGGTTCAAACTTCACCTAGACAAGAAAGCTTTCCTTTGTTGCTTGCTTTTTCTTCCTTTGTTCACACATAAATCCTAACCTAAGCCTTGCCATAGTGATGATCGTATGGTGTTGGGAGGAAGGTAGAGACTTGGTGAAAAGTGAAGAAATGAAGAATTAAAGGCTTGTTAGGTGAGAATTAAGTTGTATGTTCTTTTATTGGTAGTTAGAAGCATTTATTGTGCTTTATGGTGCATTAATTTCATGAAGTTTGTGTGTTGATTGTATGGGTCTAAGTGTATGTTTGTGTAAGGATAAATGACATGGTAGGTGAAGCATGTGAAGTAAGAGTTTTGGCTTGGTTTTTATGATGTTAGTATGATGTTAGATGGGAGGTAATTAAAGTAAGGCAATTGTGTGTGTGTGCTGCCAATTTGTGACTACTTATTCAAGAGAATGGCTTGATGAACTTGTGGCTGATTTCTTGGCTAAATTGGATGTTTATTGATGTAGAAATGGTATTGGAATGATAGGAGTAGAGTTAGGTATAAAATCTGGAAAATTTTACTTTGTGTATGTTTCAGGTATTTGATCATAACTTTTGATATGGTTATGCTATTGAGTTGAGGTTTAGTTTGAATTAAACATGAGAAGTGTGGCTAGAATTCTTATGAAGAAAGTTCTATCCAATTGTGGCTTGAAAGGTTTGGAATTTTGCTTTGAAAGTGAGACATATGTGCAGGGTGAATGT
>JAOTIZ010000007.1:13447301-13460652 GCA_027123425.1 Erythroxylum panamense | reverse complement strand
TTATTATACGAAATTAATTTCTTATTGTTATTGTTATTATTGTTATTTGTTAACTTTTTTACTAATACAAATCATTCATTTTAAAATAATCAATGAATTATATATTTCCAATCATATTATACTGTAGGGGCATTTTCGTCATTGATACCGTTTTTATGTTCTGTCCACTGCAACCAAACACATTTTTGTCTTCGAGATAGAGACAATTTTTTCTGTTCTGTCCATCACAACCAAACACCTCACTGTCTCTAATTTCTGTTTTGTTCCGTCTCCAAATTTTTATCTCGTTCCATCTCTACATTTTGAAGACAGTAACCAAACACAACGTAACTCTCTGCATTCTTATTGTCTCTTGTTTTCTCTCTCAAACTTCACCAAGCTCATCTACAATGGCAAAAAAAACAAAATGATAGAAGAAAATTTTGACTTAAACTTTTAACTATAGTAAAACACATCGTCATGAACAAATCTTTGCTTCTGATTCCTAGTCTTCGTCTCCCATAGTAGGTTCTTTGGATACTACTACTGAACCTATCTCTGTCTTCTAAAAGCTCCAAGCTTTAGAAATACCCAGTCAGGAGACCCCAGAAAATAGGAAAAGGAAGATTGTTGCTATTTTGTCTCTAGATTATCCTAGTTCCTCTTCAAATGACAAAGATGAAACAATCGAAAAAAATATGCTTCTAACTCAGAAGAAGAAGAAGAAGACAAATGAAAAGAAAAGAAAGAAGAAAGTGAAGAAGAAGCAGAAGAAGCAAAAGAAGAGACTTTCAATAAAGGGGAGTTACTGAAAAATGTGAGATTCCATTTACCTATTCTCTCCCTACCCATTCTTACTCCAAAAGTTCCACAATTCCTAAACCTGGTCCCAAAGAGAAGAAAATGCCTAAAGCGCACTAGGAAATAAATGATGATGGTTTAAATGAAGAACCTTCTCTGTTGGAAAGAAGACCATAGACTAGAGAAATTGTTACAAAACAAGCTCCACAAAAAGAAATTGTTGAGCAGAAGAAAAAGAAAAGAAGAATCAAAGAAAAGAAAAAGGGAAGAAATGAGAAAAAGCAAATAGGCTTTGACTGAAAAAAATTAAGGATGTCATTACAAGGAATGAGCTATTCCTCGAAGAGGCTTTATTCAAAAAATCCCTAAGGCCAAATGAACAAAATCGAAGAAACTAACCATTCTTTAGAAGGGAGAAGCTTCAACACCAATGAAGTTATTCTAGTTAATGGAGACTGAAGCAAGATACAAGATGTGCTACAAGAAGAGAAAGGTGATAGCTAGACTCATCTTGCCGCCCCATCTATTCAATGATATAGGTATTCCCATCACTCTCTATTTTCTAGCTGTTGGTTGAGAGATTTTCTTAAGCTTGGACGAAACTGTGTGTGCGAACTGGTCAAATGTTTTTACACACATATGAGAAGGAAGAAATTGATGGGAAGCTGGCAATCATCTCTTAGGTATGCAATTGCGAGATTCTGGTTACAGAGGAAATCTTAGGAAACATTTTGATGTAGTTTTTGAAGGTAGGATAGTTCTTCCTTGTCATAAGTGGGACATTGCTGACATTGATCTAAGAGAAGTAGTGAACTATTAATACTGAAAATGCCTTTGAAGGGAGATCCTGGTGTAGACACTTGGACCTTCTGCCAAGATGTCTTGCATCCATTTCAGTTACCTCCATTTTTCTAAGGAGTAGTTCAGTAGAGAGGTGTTGTCTCCTAAATACATATGTGGTTTACAATTTGTTAAAGGGCAATAAGATGAATCTCCCGGTAATGGTACTGAAGTTCATGGTGGACAAGGGAATTCACAACAGCACAACTGGTGGTCCACCTTATGGAATGTTGTTGACTAACATTGTTGCATATTTTTGAGTGTCGTTTGATAACCTGAATTGGTATGAACCAATAAAGTCTCATTGTTCCATTCCTTACCAATTTAGTTACAAGATGAAGGATGATGTGTGGGTTGAAAAGAAGTCAGAAAGAGCTGCAGGAATCTTGAGTCCAGCCCCACAAAATTCAACCCCTGTTTCACTCCAAAGTACGAATGACATGATCTTGCAACAACTGAGGGACATTTGCTTTAATAAGGAACAAATGCACAATAAATTGATAGCCTCCAAAACTAAGTGTTGGATTTGCAAATTCTCCTTAGGAAAAATCCTCACTGATTGTGTCAATTGATTTTTTCCTTTTTATTTCATTTTGTTTTATTCCACTTCCTCCTTATACTCTTTTTTTTAATAATGATAAAAAGGGAGAGCTTATGTGGATATATTTTTTGAATATTTCTGCATATATGATGATATATTTCTTAATGCATATTTCTCAATGCTGCCTTAATTATATATGTAATTGATTATGTTGTTGAACTTGTGAAAATCTGTTATATTAAGAGACAGGCTCCTTTTAATCATGTCTGAACGTATAAAAATCACAGGTACCTTTCGATTCAAATTGAATTTATTTCCTTGTATAGGTAACGATACATTTTCTCAAAAGGAAATAAAATCATAAGATAAACGCTTCCTTTCTTGCAGGAACCTTCATTATGAACTTACCTTATTAGAAATGATTTATCCGAAAGGATCTTACTAATTATGAAGGTCGTACATTAGCTTCGTGATCATTAGAAGAATTTTAGCAAGACAAACGTCGAAATTATTTAGATTCAAATCGATCTAATTGACTAATGATGCAAGTGAAACAATGACTAATTTAGGAAACACCTATTTAAGGAAGAGACGATGCAACTGTGAATAATGACTAAATGATACAAAAGCTTGCGAAGTTATATTGTCGAAATTCATCAAAAGCATAAACATTCTTGAAAGTGATATTTTTTATAAAAATTTTCTTTTGTTAAAAATGAAATTCTGTTGAGAGAAATTATTGAAGCTCATATCAAGCAAACTTTATTTTTATTTGAGAGCTTGTAGAGGCTAGTGAAACACTACTAGTGTGGAAGGTTAAAGAACTTTGAAAAATATTAACTAGTGAGCTTGGAGAGGTTTGTCAAATTACTACTTGATTTTATAGTGAAACACTCAAGTTGGATACTTAGAAACTAGACGTAGGCTTCGATTGTAGGTCGAACCAATATAGATCGACTGCATCTTTTTTCTCTTCTCTCTCCTTATCTTTTATATTTCTGCATTATATTATGTATGTGTTTTTTTTCCAACAAGAGGCTCCTTCACTTTTATAATAGATCCCTTATGTTTTCAACTTGTTGACAGTTCTTTTCATTTTAGCATGCATCTTCTTTTTATTGTTTTCAATGGGACTTATACTTTAGTAGGCTCTTGTCGTTTAACAGACTACCATCATCTAACAGGATCTTATTATTTTAATTTTTAACAGGCTCCTGTTTTTATACGAATTGAAAGTAATTTGCACAAAAAAAAGTTTTAAAACACAATTCACCTCCCTCTTGCGTGTATTTGTTGTATCATAATCTATTTGTAACCAACCTAAAAGAGACGTGAAATAAAAAATTGAAGAGGTAGGAGGGTAAAAATATTCTTTTAAATTTTTTTAATCTTCTAACAGAGAGTCAAATATGAATTTTATCAAATAATTTTATCTTTCAATTGAATAAGTAATTTAATGATTAACATAATTATTTCTTATCATGAAACTCGATTTGTTTTATAATAAAACAATTATTATTTGTAAACATTATACTATTATTGTTGGTCTTATTTTTTAGAATTTAAAAAAAATCAACCTAGTAAAAATATTCTTAAATTTTTATATATTTTCTAAATTCTAGTTAAGTGTTTTCAAGCGTTTATGTTGTCAGTAAAATCATTTTTACTTCTTCAGTGTTAATTTTTAAACTTTTAACTTTTAAGCATCCGATTTGAATTTTCCTTAAAGATGATACAACACAATATTTAGTGAGATATAATAGAAAGGTACCGTTTACGAGAAAGAATTTTGGCAAAAGTAAAGACGTTCATTTCAAATAAGAAAATGTTTGTAAATAGGTAGGCTTTTTAACGAGTCCCCGTTTGCGAGGTAATAAATATTTTTTACTCTAGCAAGATGGTCTCCAAATCCAAATCAATATGCATATATTTTATTAATTCATTTTATAGAGTTGTAATTTAACTTACTTTATAGATAATGCTTCCTGTTCCTGGGCAAGTAACCGTTAGTCCTGTTGGCTTATATACTTGATATTGCTAAAAATGGGACCAAAAGTTAAGTATTTAAGGTTTAAAAGATTTAATTTGAATCAAACTGTCATAAAATTGATTAAAGATTAAATAAATTTTAAAAATTGCCATTACATATCGAAAAATTTAAAATTTAATAAAAAAATTGTCAAATGAAAATTAATTTATTTATTTAGTTTCTAAGAATTTATTAATTTACAAAAATTTACCGATTAATCAATAAATTGATCAATTTTTTATAACAAAAATTGTTAAAACAAATCAAACTAAAAACTTAGACGATTTAAGATTTTTATTGTTGAATCGGTTGAATCTTTCAATCACTAATGTTACTCTACTCTCTAATTATTCTTTTATTTTGTAATTTACCAATTATATGGTTCTACGATTATTAAGTATGTGTAAATATAAAAACAATCGAAATGCTTTGGTAGGACCTAAGAAATGTCATTAGAAATGCAACGTGTGAACACTGTTGGTTGCACCGTATTTTAACGAAACATCATAAACCAAAATTGACTAAGAGTTTCAAATTTGTAATGTATAAAATGGGAGAGAAGGTTCTGTATGTTTCTATCTTTTAGGGATAGAAAATCTTGGGTTCAAACCTTTCAAATAATCTCACGTTCAAAGCTTTCAAATAAAGTTGGTCGAAAGCTTTAGCCCAGTCTTAACATAATGTTCGGATAAGCAACACTTTTAATTTAGGAGCATAAATTATCAATATATAGAAATGAAATAAAATGTTTAATCAAATTTCTTTTTTATTTGAATCGACTAGGAATAAGCAAACTCTAACCCAATAATAATATTATTCTAAAAATAAATATAGTTTTTTAATACAATAGTCGTTAAGATTTTTATATAAAAGCCTCTTTCAACTGAAAAGTAAAAACTATGAAATCTCCAGTTTTTCAAAATAACTTCACTATATCGAAAGAATCTTGTAAACTCTTCTCTAAAATGGTTATAAAATAAATACTAAAAAAGAAGAAATAAAAAATAAAGGCAATAATAACAAACAAAGAAGAAAAAATAGAACTAACTTGAATTACTATTTAAGAGATTGAATACTAATCTTCTATTGTTTAGATTATAGAACAATGTTTGAGAAACTCACAAACTGATTTGATCTCAATCTAATGGTAAATGACTTTAGATTGAACCAAAAAAAATAAATTAGTTTAGAAAATTTCTAACAACTCTCTTTCTTCTTTTTCTTTTTCTTTTTCTCTTTTTCTGCACACTTTCTTATGCTTACTAATTATACAATGTTTAAATATTAAGAGAACGAGTTAAAAAATCATAATGAGTTTCTAAAAAAGATGGCTAAGTCTAACAAATTTAGATCTTTTTACATATAAGAAAAAAAGATCCTACCATAATAATTCTCTCCTACTTGACTATTTAAAGGAGATTATCATTATGACAATTAAGCAACATGCATTAAACTTCCCTCCCATTAAAGATTTGGTCATTATATTATAATCATTATCACCTATATAATCTTATATAACTCAAGGAATTTAGAATTAAAAAACATTTAATCCAAATGTCATTTAACATTAATACGTATTAAACTACTACAAAATATGGAAATCTTGACAAGTTACACTACATGTTGATTATTGTAACATAGCACATACCTCTCTTGTACTCCCTCATGAATCTCTTCATCTAGAGCAGTTCTTTACAAGTTTCAAAGATAATAATAAGCTCTACTTTTGTAGTTGAGAAGCAATATATGTTTACAACCTAGATTGCTTAAACACAGATGCCCTTGTAAATGTAGTCAAATAGTATAAAATATACTTTTTTTGTATCAACTTTTCATGTTTTAATTTATATATGTAAAAAAGGTTAATCATAAAAAATTAGAACTTTATTCAAATTTTCAATTCTAGCTTAAATTTCAAAATGTGATAATAAAATATTTCAATTTTTAATTTTTCATAAAATAGACCGTCATTAGACCCTCAACTAACTGTGCTGATGCGGCTAACCACATCAATTAACCTATCTATAATGTGACCGAGATGAGTTTAACCATTACCACGTGAAAAATAATAAAAAAATTAAAGGTTAAAAATTAAAATAATTAATTCTTTAAAATACCTCTAATCATAATCTGTCCCAATTTTATTATGAAGAATAAAAGTAGCAACTCTTACTAAAAACAAGCCACCTCTTCGTATTTGCACCACTTCTACCGCCCTACTGTTGCATTATCATTGCACCATATCATCTTCATCACTATAATTTTTGCTTTCGTAGGCGTATATGGTGGAGAAGTTTCACATAATCCATTAAAGACCAGTTGCCTTCCATGACATGTGGAACTAGCAATGATCCTAGGTAATTCAAAAACCTATATATTGGTAATGAATGATCGATGCCAAGGTTACAAGTTATATCTCAAGCATTTAAGCATGTTTTAGGTTTTGAAAAGTTGAATAGACCATAATTTACTTTTAAAACATAGTCTACATCACTAAATTCTAATATTTCATACAATCCAAGTAATTAGCATGTAGGTTCCTTCATTATAGTTTTATAGTGAGCAAATATATGAAATGATATTTTGTATTGACTATATATACTCAAAACTAATTATGTATATATAGTTTGAACTTTTGAAGCTTGACTATATATACTCGAAACTAATTATGTGTATATAGTTTGAATTTTTGAAGCAAAAATGGATTGATGTTCCCAAAATGATACATCAATTTCTAAATAGTTCAAAGAAGTTAACACATTAAATTGAGGAGGCGTAATGTAACATCTCATTCCCACACTAAGGGTTAGAACCCTAAAATTCGGTACATGTGAGCTCAAAGAGAGATTAAGAAAATGTATTTCATGCTCATGTATAATGTTAGCATATACACACATGAATTTGAATCTTTGCACATAAAAATAATGGTACATGCATTCATTAACAATTTCTAGGTATAGTTGTTTATAAATGTGATTATATTTGGAATTGTGGATTATATGTGTGAAAATTTGATTTGGAGAGTAGATTTATTTACTCAGAAATTTTGGTGAAAATTTAGAAATTTTCTAAAATTTAAGGGTATTTTGGACTAGGAAAAATGACAAGCGACAAAATAATTATGAAATGGTAGTAGAAATTACTATATAATGGCAATAGAAATTTTAAAGAAAGACTTTAGGATTTATTGATAAGTGCTATTGAAAATTGGAAGACAACTGGATTAGAAATTAGAGACAAAATAGACTAGATATTAAAGTAGACCAAATGGAACCATGGGAGGTGACATGTGACAAGGGACAAGTGTCACTTGCCTTGCCTTGCCACACACCTCACCCATGATTGTTTACCTAAATGATGGTCTTTCACCATGATTTTCATGACATGCCTTCTTCATTTTTTTCCTCCTCCTTTCTTTTCTCTCAATCACGACACACTCTCCCATCCTACACAACTTTGAGTCTTGCCAAAATCTTTCACCTTGCTCTCTCTCTCATTCTCACCAAAAACACAAACCTTCCAACCCTTAAGAAGATGAAGATCTTGAAGATGAAAGAATTAGGGTTTAATGGTGATTTGAAGATTTGGAAGCTAAATCAAGTAAGTAGCTTGTTAAATATTATGGGTTTGGTTAAATAAAGCATTTGTGATGATTGTTAGAGGTTAAATAGCATATGACGGTGTTTTATGTATGATGAATGTGAGTGATGAAACACTTAGGTAAATTTCTTGTTTTTCTATATGTATGATGATTAATGATTTATAATTTGTTATAGAGATGTTTTGAGGTTGAATGATCTTCTTCATGAGGTTAGGATGAGTGTAGAAAATCAATAATGAATGGGTAAATGCTTATGTCCTATTTTTGGGTTAATGATCAAGTTTGGATAATGCTTTGTTAGTGAATGTTTTGGATTTGAAATAGATTTGAGAATGAGGAGTAAATGATGTAAAAAAGGGTAATCTTTGTACAAGTATGTTAGGTGTAAAAATCTGGAAAAATTTGAAGATGATGGATTGGAAAATGTTCACTAAGTATACTTCAGTCCTTTAGCCATAACTTCTTCTCTAGTTATCCAAATGAGATGATTCTTAATTTGGATTAAATTAGAGACATATAGCTATGTTTATTATGAGAAGTAGAATTCAAATTTTGTCTAGAAAAGTCTCAAAATCTGACCTAAATTGGAAAAATTAGGTATGCGTCTGTGGAAGTTCGCCGAGGCAAACTCATTGCTTCACTGTGGCAAACTTGAAGGTTTTAGCTAGGATTTTTTTCGAGTAAAGTTTGCTGTGGCCAACTCTAGGTTTCTTCGTGGTGAACTTGTGAAAATTTCACGAGAATTCCTCTCAGGAGGAGTTCGCCGCGAATTTTTCTCTACACTGAGCATGTTCAATATTTTGGGCATATCTTCTTCTATAGTTATCCAAATGGATTGATTTTTTAATTTAGAGTAAACTAGAGATATAAGGATAGGAATGATATGAAGAAATAAAATTCTAAATCAGACTCTAAGAATTTCAATTTCTGTGTGGAAGTTAAGTATAGGGCATTATCTCATAATAAAAGCAGTCCGAAAATATTTGGGGTATAACTTTCACACTACTGAACCAAATTGAATGATTTTCATTCCATTAGAAACTTATGAGATAGAAGGACAATTGTCAAAGAGAAAGTTTCCAAGTTACATCATTTTCATTGTCTAAATAATCAAGAATAGTATACTTGAAAGTCAGTTTTTGGGAAAAATCTGGAATTTTGATCAATGAGCTATGAATTGTGATTTAAATGGTTTTATTGAGATATAGACCATAAGTATACATGGTACTTATGTGAGTTGGTAATACAAATGTATACGCGATGAGAATAATTGATAGATACCCGGGATTGTCATTGAACATGCATTGTACATATTTAATATATATATATATGTGCATCAATAGACACTTATACAATTGTGCAAAATTGTGATATGTGTATGTTTTGCATGATATAGAGGAACATATACATCCAGACGTTTCCAGACGTAGGAAGCAAATACTAATTGGGAGCATACTGTGAGTAGATCTAGATGGTCTTCCTTTATTGCTGTTTTGTTTTGTTTTTCCTTATCTTACTTCTCTTCCTTACCTAATGGATACTAAGTTTTGCTCAATTCAAAGTGCACAATATGAGGTGTACTTACTACCTTAGCTTTGTACATATTGAACCGTTAAAGCACCATCTCGATGTACTTCTCATGTAATGGTCATACCTTAATAAAGCCGCTAAAAACTTATAAACAAGTTTGATCCATAAAAAGAAAGCTAAATAGATATATAATGAGAACTGATCTATTGATTATAAAGAATCAATAACTGTTTTTTTGAGTATTTGAATACCACAAATAATGAATTCTTTAATAAGTTTAAATTTTGATGAAGAAAAAAAAAAGCACTTATGACTCGTAATAAACAAAGATGTTAAAAACTAACTAAATTGAATAAAAACTCTCCTTAAGTGCAAACCTAAAATTAGGGTTTCAATAGCAAACACAACAATAGGACATAAGTGCTTTAGGCTTTACTCATTACAACAATTTTAACACAAGTGTATATGGTATGGGACATAATCATATTAGAGATAATGTCTTCATACTTTATTTTTCTTGAGAGTTACACAAGATGGTACATAATTGTGTGTTAGGATATGTTCTTTACTATAAATGCTACTTCTGTATTTCAAGGAGGGGCATAGGTTGGAACACATTTGTGTGTGAGAACATATCCACTTTCCTCATGTTTAAAGACAAATCTGGGCTTGAACATAATTGTATCTAAGATCGTGTTTAGTCAAAGACCACTATTAAAACTTTAAACATCCTCTAACTCTCACATTTGTAACTAGTCTAGGCCTTCATATAATGAATCTTGTAGCTAGCTAATTATACTCATATCATACTCCATCTATTTAAAATGATTCATCCTTCTAGCTTGAACTTATGACAAAAATAAAAGGATAGTTTATCTAGAACCATAAGAATAAAGAAGAAAATTGGATACTTTATACACTTCTTTTAGTATAAAAAGTATACCTATTTGATTTATAATGATTCTTTATCATGAAATAACTTATCCAATTGTATGTGACTAGTTTGTTTAGGGATTGTAACACATAATATGTCATCTTTTACACTTTCCCACAAAAAAGAAACTACCACCTACTTGTTTAATTTGATTTTCTTGCCATCAATAAGGCAATGTAGCTTGTATGGCTTTAGATCATTCATAAAAAGCAAATTGAACTTCTATACATTAGCGCAACTCTCTCCATGAATAAGCATACTAGATATCTTGTTATAAATATGACAACTAATATAAAAGATGTTTCCTTTTGCTGCCTTAAATTATCCTTTATAGTTTGAAAACTTAATAATCTCCTAATAACAAGTGCATCACTTTCAACAACATACTCAACTCTACTATCACTAGAATTATCAAGTGTTAGTGTAGATTCCTTTCCACGTGGATTGTTTTAAGTAGAGGGTATCTTTTTATCTATATTTAACCCATATTTTGATCCAAATTGTATTAAGCTCTAGGCTTTCTCCTAGGTTCTCATTCTTATCAAACTCCTTTCTTAGACCTAAATATGCCTCCTTCAGCCTCATAAACTAGATAAACTATATTATCACTTAGATTATTATGCTCTTCATCAACTTCCATAAAGAGGTGTTAGTTTATAGGCTCCTTGTGATTATGAATTGAGGTTATTTTCCTTTTTATAATTACAAAGTTGATTGGATTACCTCATTAATAAGTCTTTCACCTTATTATGCTTCAGGTTCATTCTTTCAAATTGTTTCTTGATAACCTACAAAAAGAACATGCATCCCTTTTCCTTCTTTGATGTTAAAACACCTTTAGTAGCCATACTTAAAAGTTCTAATAATTTTAATAACAAAAAAAATTCCACATTCACTTCTTTCTATTTATATTCTTTAAGATTCAAACCAATTATATTTCACTCTTTAGTTGACATTTCTAATATCACAATCTCTTGCCATTTACCACTTTTTGCTTCCTTCTCAAGTTCTTTAAGCATTAAAAAAACTCAGACAGATATTTCAACCATGTAAAACTTAAAACCTGAAGAACTATTGGTTAATTTAAGTCACAGGTCAAGTAAGAAACAATGGAATTAAATGAAATAAGAAAAACTAGTTAGGATTTAATTGAACCAAATTTGCAATACCTAAGATTTGGTAAATTTCTTGATGAAAATCATATATGCACTTTTTATTAAGAAAATAACAAAGCTTTATATATTGTCACAACAAAAAAATATAGTATGAATAATATGAAACAAGGAATTAAACAAAGAAAAAAATCCTAACACAAAAAGAAGAGATAGAAAACTCTAAGTAAAAAGTTGATAAAACTGGAATTTTGTTTTGACATTTTAAAGCCAAAAAGAAGATTCCATAGAGATAATTACATAGTCGAATAAAATGATAAAAAAAGATATCTACACTTGATTTAGATCCAACCTTGGATACAATGAAATGTAAGAGAACCCATAAACAAGTTTGAACCAAATCAAGAAAACTAAGTTAAATATATAAAGAGAATTAACTGGTTGATTGTAAAGAATCAAGAACTAAATTTATTAAGTGCTTGAACATCATAAAGAAGAAATATTTTGATAAGTTTGAAGTTTAGTGAAAAACAAGGAAAAAAGAGCACTTGCATTTAATAAACAAAAATGTCAAAAACTAACTAAAACTATATAGAAGCAATCCTTAAACATAAAACCAAAATTTGGATTTCAATAGTAGAAACATTCATATTCTACATCGTGTATGATGTAAAAACTTCAATGTCAGTATTTATGTGCTAGAATATATTTGTTCACTTTCCCTATGTCTATATAGAACACGAGTTAGAATATGGTTGTATCTATGGTCATTTTTAGCCAAAGTTGAGGCTTAACCCTCCAAACCTCCTCCAACTCTCACTCTTATAACTACTTTAAGCCTTTATACACTGTATCTTGTGATTTATGCTTACATCACAACTTCTTAGCCTTTCTATCATGAGTTATCTTTATTCCAAAAATATTCTTTACTAAACTAAGTCTTTCATAGTAAAAGGCTTACTCAAATCCTACTTCAACTTTGTAATTTTAGCAATATTTTGACCAACAATAAACATGTAATCAAAATAAAGCAACAAAATAACAAAGTCGTCATTAAAGAATATCTACATAAAAACACAATAGTCAAATGAACTATTATTGAAGCCTTGCTTTCACATATCAAAATTAAACTTCATAAATGATTATCTTGATGCTTATTTCAACAAGCTCTTCCTCAATCTATATATATAATATTATTTTACTTTGATTTTAAATACTTATGGCTACATCATATAAATATTCTAATTTAATAACTATGAAGAAAGTTAGTCTTCAAATCCATCTTCTTAACCTTTAAGTCAAAGCATGCTGCCAAACTTAATATAATGCAGATGGATGACATCTTCACAACTAAAGAAAATGTTTTATCGAAATTAACTCACTTTTTTTTTGACTAAAGCTCTTGAAAATCAATCTAAATTTGTACTATCAAATTCAAGTTTCATCATCATACTTCACTCTAAAAACCCATCAATTCTTTAAACCTCTTTAGTTTAGCAGCCTAACTAAATCAACAGGGTGATTAGCTTTCAAGGATTTCATCCCATCCTTCATAACTTCAAACCATTTCTCCTTTTGCTTACTATCAATAGCTTATTAAAACTTTTAAGTTCTCTTTATCTCATTAATTAGGTGGTAACATGATAAGTACTTTCTCTCTTTAGAAGATACCTTAAGAGAAGTTTTAGGACCTTTGCAATTGTTGCCTCTATAATTATTAGTTATTGATTAACCACAATATCATGTATTGTGCATCTAAAAAGTCTACACCTTACTGATCATTTTGCATTTGATCACCATTTTCATTGTCATCTTAGATCTCAACATCTTGAAGCCATCTTTAGTCATATTTGGTACATCATTCAATGAAGCTAACTCAATATTAACCAAGCTTTTTGAGGCTTTAACTCTTAAGAAATGGAAATTAAATGATAGATTATGTTTAAATTAGAGTGGAGTATGTTGTTAGATATTAAATGAATAA
>JAOTIZ010000007.1:13433332-13447201 GCA_027123425.1 Erythroxylum panamense | reverse complement strand
GTCGGTTTGGAGATCATATTTGGAGTATGAGCTCTTTAGGGCTTTTTGAGCATAACTTGAGTTATACAACTCCGTTTAAGGTGATTCTTGTTGCAAAACGAACTTGAGGCATAGAGCTACAACTTATATGAAGAAGTCAACTCATGATTTTGGCGATTTATTGGTGTGCGCTCGCCACGAATGTTGAGATACAGCTAATGACCCTGTATGGAAATAAGCGCAAGGCTTCAGGACTCCAGAAATTGGGCTCTGGAAACGGGTCCAATAGATGTAGAATTAAAGCAAGAGTAAGAGTGTTAAGTTATAAGCAGTTGGGGTCCGGTCTCCGAATCGGGTTCCAACATCAAACTTCTTAATATCCTCAATAGTTTGGTCCTCAAAAAGTACAATGTCATGGCTTTTAATAAGTTTCTTCTCTACTGGATCTTATATTGATTTCCAAACTCATCTTGACTATAACCAATGAAGATACACTACTTAGTCTTAACATACAATTTCAACTTACTCATCTTTAAGGACAAGCAAAATGCTTTACATCGAAAGACTCTCAAGTGATAATAGAAAATATCATTGTTAAACCAAATTCTATAAGTGACATTACCATCCAAAGCAATAATAGGGGATAAACTGATAATATGAGCAATTATACAAAGTGCTTATGCCAAAAAGGAATTTGGCAACTTTACTTATGCAAGTAAGCCTCAAAGTCTCTTCGTGAAATTTCTATTCATCCTCTCCATAAATCCATTTAAATAGGGAGTCTTAGCAGAGTTTTCTAATGTATAATACCCTATTCTCTATAATAGTTATAAGAAAGTCTATAATATGCACCACCACTGTCACCATGGATGCATTTTGATTTCTTGCCTATTCATTTTTTAACCAAGGCTTAAAGTTCTTTAAGTTTCTTAAGAACCTAATCTCATCTTAAAAAGATCACAAACATTATAGTGTACAAGCTCCATAAAATCTAATTTTCTAGAAGGAGGATGACTTTGAAAAGAAACACTTCTATTTCTTAACCGAAAATGAACACACTTATCAAACATAGCTTCCTTAATATTAGAAAGAAAAATTTCCTAGTTAAATAATGATTCCCCTTTGCATTTATATGACTCAAACTTCTATGACATAATTATGGTGAAGTATCATTCTCTACCATATTCATCTAGCCACTAGAGAACCTTACATCATATATAAGTTAGAGGACTTGTTACCTCTAGCGATAACCATTGAACCTTAGTTAGTTTTCACTGTCCATCATTGAATACATTGTAATAATCATAATCATCAAACTTTCCTATAGAGATCAAACTAAAGTAGATGTTAGGTGTATGCTTAATATGTTTACAAACCAAGTTTGTACCATTATTGGCCTTCAAGAAAATTATTCTTATACCATTTACCCTAATATTTCTATCATTGCCCACCTTCAGTACTCCCAAATCACCAGAAGTGTAAACAGTGAAGAACTCTTTCCTTGGTGTGATATGATAAGAAGCATCAATATTCATGATATACTAGATTAATGACATTTTCATTACAAGTAATAAGAAGATCACCATTAACAGTAGTAACAACACGACTCTTATTGTCACTGTCCTTCTTTTTCTATCTGATCTCTTTTTTAAACTCAAAATAATACTTCTTGATATACTTTGGTTTACCATAAACAAACTAAGTTCTTGTATTTATATCTTGACTTACTTATACTTTTATATCGATTATTCTAACCTTTAAATTTATTTCTCCCCTATCTTCAATAAACAAAATTTATTACTTTGGTCAAAATGAAGATAAGCCTTAAGATCTCTTTCTCACTTCTTTATTCAAAACACCACTTTTCCTATATTCGATAATCACCACACTGCTAGGCGTATAATTGACCAAATAAAAAATGAAAACATTTCAAAGAATCTAGCTAAGTATTAACCAACCAAAGTCCTTATATCTTGTCATTAAATTTTACACCCATTCTAGACAATTAATCACAGAGATCTTAAAAATTATCAAATGATTGAAAATTGGATTTCCCTCCTTATACCTCAAATTTATTAGTTGCTTAAGCAAGAACAACTAGTTATTGCCTATCTATGAAGCATAAAATATCTTGAGCTTATCTCACAAAGTTTTAACACGTGTCTTATAAATAATGTGATTAAGAACATTATTTTCTACCTATTGCATAATATAGTCAAACTTTTTTATGTTCAAATTCTCAGTCATTAATAGGGCCTATTAGTAGCAAACACAGGTAAATGTATGTCTTTTCACAAATAGAAGATATTTTATCTTACTATTCCACTTATGGTAATTAATATCATCTAAACACATTAGTTTACTAATATTCACCTCCTTTATTCAAATAGAATTATCACAAATAATCAACCATAAGCTCTAATACCACAATGTTGGGAAGATACCAATATATGCATGATCAAATACACAATGAAATAAAATATCCAATCAAAATTTCTCTTTCTATTTAAATCTAAGAGGAACAATGCAAATTATGGTATAATAATGATGTTACATCAAGTATAATTTGTTAAAAATAAATATAGTCAAGGCAAACCACAAACATAAGAGACACCATATTTTAATATGAAAATCCCTTCAAATAAAGGTAAAAACTATGAGACTTCTAATCCATCAAAAGAACTCCACTATATCAAAAAAATATTACAAATATTCCCCAAAGTGATTATAAGTGCTAAACAAGAAATAACAAAGGATAAGAGTAACAACTTCAAACGAGGAAGAAAAACAGAGAAGTAACCCAAAGTCGTAAAGACTACAACTATAGTCCTATAAACAAGATATTCACTTTTGAAATTATAGAGCAACATCTCAGGAACTTCCAAACCAAATTTGAGTTTCATCCAATTGTAAATGACTCAAGATTAGATGAAAGCCAAAAATTGGTTTAGAAAAATAATTGATACTCTGTTTTCTTCTTTTCTTTCTTCTTTTTATGTTGACTCTCTCATGCTTAATAATAGTCGAACTTTTAGATATCAAAAAGACAAGTCAAAAGATCATAATAAATTCTCAAAAATGATAAATAAAATCCAACAAATTTGAATGTTTCTATAGGTAAAAGAAAAAGAAGACCCTAATGTAACACATCTGTAATAAGTATTATAATTTCAAACATGTAATATTGCATCAATCTTTTATTAGTTTTAGGGCCCACTAGTTTGTATTTGTATTTTTTATTTTTAGTAAAAGACTTGTTTATTTGAGTTTTTTATTTTTATTTTTAGTTTTGATGTCTTCAAGTTTTCATAACTTATGAAAACTATAAAAAATGAATTTTGTTTTTTGTTTAATAAGAATTGTGAATAATTTAATTTAATTTATTTTTATAATTAGTAAAATATAAAAATGAAGTAATTTTAATTTAATAATTATTTAGTAATAAGTAATTATAATTTACTAAATAATTATTAAATTTTTTTCTATACAAAAATTATTTTACAGATTTTACCATTCAAGCTTCATATTTTTATAGTGAAAGATCTTATTTTAGTGAGCATTATGAATTGCAGAAAATAAGTATGCAATAATTTCCAAGAAGTTGTAGTTTACAAGAACCTCTATGCAAATTTAGACTATAAATAATTATATACAAAGAGAAAAACAAGGATGAAGCCGAAACTTCCACGGGCCCGAGTGACTTCTCAAAAGTGTAATCTGCAAACCTTGGCCCACTCCGAGGGGATCTGATGTGGGCATGGGCATCAGCATCAGGCAAGGCCAGTATTGAACAAATAAAAGCCCATCAGAGACAGAATCGTTCTTCTTGTCAGCTTTCTCTCTCTAATTAACAAACACACTTGTTTAAAGCCTATTTTTTGTTCTCAATTTGCATGAGCTTAAAATATATGTGGAATTATCTCATTCCGTCATAAGTTAGAACCAAAAATCTTTTCCTAATCCCCAAAAATCCCATATCTTTTCTTTTGATTCCACTCTCCTTGTGACGAAATCTCACCTTTTTGCACTTTCTCAGCAACTAAAAACTGTTCTACAAAATGAGATGGGAAAGACTCCAGCTTTACCAGGGTTCTCTACAACCGCACCAACAGCAACAGGACGTTAATGGGCCAGGAAAAAGGTGGGGACACACCTGCAATTCCATTAAAGGAGGGAATTTTCTATATGTTTTTGGTGGATATGGCAGAGACAACTGCCAGACCAACCAAGTTCATGTCTTTGACACTGGTGGGTCTTTACTTCACTACTATTTAGTTACTATCCGTTTGGTTTTTGCAATATGATTATGTCTCTTCTTGAATATCTATGGAATGCCCTGTTTTTCTGTTGTGACGAGGATGTTTCTGATAAACGTGTTTAGAGTTCTTCTGGGTTTTCTCTGCGTCATCCGCTTTGAAATTTTTTCTTGTTGGTTAAACTTTGTGATGAAAGTGATGAAATAAAACCCAAATGTGTATCTCTTTCGTTAGTTTTTTCTTTTTAGTGTTTTCATAGCTGCTACTGGTGTTTGTCGGCTGGATCAATCCTTAAGCTTGTTTATTGTGGGATTGTATGGGGTTCACCATTGGGAATTTGGTTGACTAATTGTGGTGTGGCGTTAATGTTCCTTTTGGCTTCTTGCTCAACATATAATTAATGCATTTATAGTCTGTTGTGGAACTCTTGTTAAAGTTCTTCACTAGGTTGTTTTTTCCTTTTATTTTTTATTTTCCTTGACTTGCACTTATTTTCACTCTGTTATGCCGCATTACCCAGCACCTGTAGCTTATTGATCCTTTCTGGGGTTAATGAATATATGTGTGCACCGTCTTTTTTGGGGGGCTCTTTTAATGCCTCCCATTAAAGTTCAGTATATTGCTTCTTATTATCCTTTGTACCACTAGTCAATTATGATGGATTTTGCTTCCCTTATTTGGGTACTGAAAGTTATTTGGGCGAAAAATATTCACCACGTGTTGGTTCTTGCGGAATCTTGGTATGATTTTTTCTTTCCTCATATGTTTATGCTCTCATAGGGGTTTTCCAACTTGCAGCTAAGCAGATTTGGAGCGAGCCAGTTATAAAGGGCACACCACCTACCCCGAGGGACAGCCACAGTTGTGCAACTGTTGGAGACAATCTGTTTATATTTGGTGGAACTGATGGGAGGAACCCTCTCAAGGATCTGCATATATTAGATACTTGTGAGAAATCTTAATAATTTCTACTCCCTCTGACCTTAAGCGATCCTTGTTGATTATATGGATTGCGATTATAATCTCCTAATAACTAATTCACGCAGACAACTCAAAAGAATTTATGTTGAATCATCGTCATTACAGGGTCTTATTTGTTCTTGTTATTTTATCAGCATCACATACATGGATATCACCTAGTGTAAGAGGTGAGGGACCAGAGGCACGGGAGGGTCATAGTGCAGCCCTTGTTGGTAAACGTCTCTTCATATTTGGTGGCTGTGGGAAATCGTTGGAGAATAACGTTGAAGTGTATTACAATGACCTTTACATATTAAATACTGGTAACTTCTTCTGTGAATTCCTTTGTTTCAAAACTTTATCTACATTAATTGCTTAACTTTCTGGGCATAATTTACTGTGATCATTCTGACCTTGCATTAGCGTGCAATCTCATATGTATGTTTCAGGAGTTCATCATATCCATTTTACCTTGCATTACCATATAATATGATCCCTGCATTTGAAAACTTTATCTGCGTTTTGTGGTAGTTGCCCAATTTTCTGGCTAAAGTTGGTTGTGATCATTCTAACCTCAAATTAGTACACAGGATTCAATCTTTTCACAGTTCCCCTCCCCCCAGCATCCCCCCTGTATTTGTGGGAATTTATTATAAAGAATTGCACTCCATCATTATTGTCTATGGATGTTTAATATGGTGGTCTGTTACAGTAGTAGATGACTTTTTGAAACATGGAATGGATAATTTTACATTTCCTTTTTGTATTCTTCCAGAGACATTTGTATGGAAACGTGCAACAACATCAGGCACTCCACCTTCTGCACGTGATAGCCACAGTTGCTCATCTTGGAAGAATAAAATCATTGTGATCGGTGGTGAAAATGAACATGACTATTATATGTCTGATGTGCATGTTCTAGATGCAGGTTTGTTCCATTCTTATATATGGTAATCTGAATCCCCATGTTGCTCCATCTTATACTCAAACACACGCACACAATATATGCACTCTACACATCCTCATCTTGTCATTTGTATGGTAGCACATAGCATATTTGAATGCAATCGTGCAGCATGCTTGTCCATGTAAGAATATATGTGTCTTTATGCTAAATATGCCAATTTTGTTTGAAATTTCTTTTATTAATAGTTTTCTTTCTTGTTTGTTATTAGAAACTCTTGTTTGGAAGGAGCTGGACGTCTTTGGTCAAAAGTTGACACCTCGAGCTGGCCATGCTACTGTTGCCTTTGGAAAGAATTTATTTGTTTTTGGGGGATTTTCAGATGCTCAAAATTTATATGATGACCTATATATGCTTGATGTAGGTATGTAACTGCAGTCTTGCTACATTGTTTTAAAGGCAGTCCAAAAGATTCACTTTTTTTTCTTCACCACACTCCAAAAAACAGGAGAGAATTTTGTGCTCCTCTTTTGACATTCTACATTCAATATTTGAATCTTTGACAGCTTGTTGGCAATTAACAGAGTATACCATTCAATAGGATATATATTGTCTATTCCTTTATTTGGCTAGTCCTTCATGAATTTAATTGAATACAACCCTTTATAAAATGACTTGTTTGATAAAATCATAATTCTTTCCAGAAAAATATGATTTACTCAATAATTAAATTCATTTGCTGAACTGATTATGTGCTTCGTGCTTTTACTTTATCTTTCCTAATTTCTCTCTTATCAATGTGTATCTTTTTCATTCTAGTGGAATTTCCTATGGACTCCTGACATATGCCATAGCTTTTATGGCAGTAGAATCAGGCTGTTTAATTACCTTCTCTGAGGCAGGATCTAATAACTAGAATCAAAGGACTTGAAGTTTAGTTCATGTTTTTTAAGTTTTATATTACCATTTGAAAAGGAGAAGTTGACTACCTTCAAAGTGAAGAACAAAGATATAGGTTAGGTGTAATGTTTACAAGTGATAAGAATTCTTTTATGATACAGAGAAATTAAAAAGAAAAAATATTCATTATGTCTATAAATGGTTGTTCAGTCAATTAATATAATCAATTAAATCCGTCATATAACAAAATGTGTATCAATTGAAAGAGTTCAATCCGATCCTTTCAGTTCATAAAATAAACCAAACACAAGAAAAGAAATTAACAAATCTATTCAACCTAACCTATGAATGAATTTCATTTCAATTCATTGCATTGGTTTGCAAGATGTTTTGCCAAACGAGCTGTAAACCCATAAAGACACCTAGTTTACCCCATGGGTTTTGGGAATGAAAATCCAGATAAAAGATTTTCTATGATACGAAAGTGCAATTGCTTGACATTTGAATGCTTTGTCTATTATGTGAGACTTGTGATACTATAATCAGAAGCATCTGCCTATTTGGTGTGGCTGGCTGAAGCTGTCATTGCCTGTTATTTCTCCATAATGTAGCAACTGCAGATTTCATCTACAAGATTTCATTTTTAGTGGCTTTTAAGAAATGAGCTTAATTGGATCTAATCTTAATTTGCATGATTTTTAAATAAATTATGCATTTGACTTCTTGTTGCAGAAACTGGTGTGTGGACAAAGGTGATTACTACAGGTGATGGACCTTCTGCACGTTTTTCTATGGCTGGGGACTCTTTGGATCCTTTAAAAGGGGGCGTACTTCTGTTCTTTGGCGGTTGCAATAGGAGCCTAGAGGCACTGGATGATATGTACTACATTCACACAGGTTCTGTAGTATTGGATCAAGTTCCTCTTGCTTTTTAGTTATGAACCTCTATCATTTTTCACGTTTGAATGATCTTAGCTATATTTTGTTTTGATGATGTGGTGTGTTGCCTCATGCAGGAATGAATAGTTTCTGTGATGAACAGCGAGTAGAAAAATTATCCTTGAGGAAACAGTTGAAAATGAAGTGCCAAGAGCAAAGTCTTTACTCTACTATACATGAAAAAGCTTTGATTACAATTGACACAATGCCAAGTTATGCCCAACCAGGTAAACTTGGAGAAATATGTATATCTTCTTGTTCTGGAGTCATATTTTGCTGGTGATTATGTGCATTTCTGAACTGACCATTTGCACATTCTCATGCAAATTGTGTGATGAAAATGAACTCAAGAGACACCGATGTTGTTACTGATGCTGTCATTAGCTGTTGGTACATATCTTGGTTCCCTCACTTGCTCTATATTCACAATTCTGCAAAGGCTTTACTTTAGTGTGTCAAACTGCTTCTGGCTTTCTTCTGGATTGATCCTCATTTCACATGGTATTCATCTGTTGTTGTGTTGCCTTTCAGTTTTGGATCTGTTAACCTTTGAGATTGGGTCATTTATTGTCACTGTTCTTGTCATGAGATTGGGGCATTTATCGTTCTTGTTCTTGTTCTTGTTCTTGTCACTTTTTGGATTTTGCTATACTTTCACATCGAGAAAGTGATTGAGGAAAAGTTAAAAGTCTGGGGTGCAAAGTGAGAGTGACCACTTGTATCTTGATAAGCATGAAAGCTGGAGTTGTTGAGTACTGGTTTGTTATTTTACGGTGGGGTACTTTCGGCAGCATGAAGGAACTTATGATTCTTGTGGGTTTGAAATTCATCACCATTTTCTTTTGGATTTATTACCCTTATTTTGTGAACATTCTTGATTGAATGATTTTATTCTTGACATCTTCCATGAAAAGGATATTAGAATTATTTTATTTCTTGTGTTTAAACAGGTTTTCTTGTTATTGTTTGAAGGATAGAAACCCTGTTTCCTAGGCATATAAACAAATTAGTTTTCAATTATTTTTAGAATGTGCTAGAGGAGTTATCAGAGTTAATGGCCCTGATAATCCAGCTGAAGATTATAACGTGCAACTTTGATGTTGAATGCAAACTCATTTTTGTATTTTGAAGTGCTTCACGAGTTCCAGTTGCAATTCTAACTTGTCTAGTATCTGTTTCTGTTGTAACAGTTCATGATACAACAAGATGACGTGGTAACTTTTTAATTATAGCGAAGTTAACTTACAACAATATATTGTTTTTGATGCTTTTGGGCCCGAAAATCGAGGTGAAAATTATAATACAAAGTTCTGATGTTTGATGTGTACATATAATTGTGCTTTGAAGCACTTCGTGTCTTTGTCTTGCCCTGTATCTCCGGCTCAAATGACAGTTTATGTATACAAGAAGGCAAGATGATGTGGAAGCTTTTTTACTGAAGTTGTATCCTAGAAGACCTCAATGATACTAAAAAAAAATTGTTCTTGAAGATTTCAATGAGATCAAAGTAAAATGTTTTTGAAGACTTTGGTGAGATTAAACTCAGAGAATATAATGAAATCTTATCTTGATGTTCAAACAGAAACTTGGTTAGGATGATGATTACAAGTCTGATATCCAAGAAAGAGAATTGATTATAGAGGTTGCCTTTTGCTATATTATGTTCCTAAGAACTGCAGTGCCTTCTTTGCAGGTGGAGAGAATTTACGATTGAATCAAGTGTGTTATCAGGGAAAGAAGACATTTCAGGCTAAAGTAACTGAAACCTTCCCCCATGGTTATAGTATTGAGACAATGATTGATGGAAAGCCACTACGAGGAATATTATTTACTAACATGCCCAGCTCCCCACGTGTATCTGATCATGGAGACACAAGGTGCGGATATGGCAGATCTGTTTGGTTTTTATTGTTTATGAATTCCTGGGGGCATTCATTGTTCTTTTATATCAGTACTAATGGATGTACTTACCATTTGTCCCCACATCAGGAAAAGGGCTGGTGAGGAAGTTGGTGCTTTGTTGAATGGTGAACCCTATAACAAATTGAAAATTTCTAGAAGTATTAATCAGGATGCAGCAGATCATTTGCAACCAGCTAGTCTCCAGGGGTTGGATTCTGGTTCACATGAGACCAAGACCGAAGCTGTTTTAGCCCTTGGTTCAAAAAATGTCGCTTCCAGTGTGTCTGAACCCCTCAAGGTCAATCCTTGTTTTCTCTTCTCTTATATCCTATCGTTCAGCCACATGTTTGAGAGATGTTGTGTCATTCTTTGTTGACAAGTTGGTTTTGATACCTTATTGAAAATCCTGTACGATTAAGCTTATGACTTTATGATGAAGATGGTAAAATAAGTTTTTGCAAATTACATAGTTTTGCATTTATATTTCTGTTATTTTGCCCTCCATATTGTTTAGTATTGTCAGCCACGAGTAATGGAGTGTGACATGGCTTTTCAGCTATTTAAATTGTATTATTGATTCAGTAGAACCGTTTACAAAGGAAATTGTTTATTTGTATCCACTTCCTCCCATCTGTGGAAAAGTTGAAATTTGTTTCCACCAACAATTGGCAATATATTGCTGTATCTTTAGAATAGTGACATAACTGCTGCATTCCTATTTAGCTACTGCATTTTAACTGCTGTATATGCAATTCCAGTATTATGTGAACGTCAATAATTCTTCAACCTCTTGAAATCAAATTTCGTCATGACCATATCCAGAGGAATGCAATGAATTGGTTGATTCTGCATGTTTGGGGAGTCTGATGTGGATTCCTGCTCACTTTTTGTTATATTTGCTACAGGTTCCTGGAAATCAAGAATCATCTGTGGCTCCTTCTCTGAATCTTAATGATGTAATGACCAGTGATGCACCAAACTCTGATGCGGAATTGCAGAACCCTTCTACAGGCAAGGATTCTATAACTTTATCCCTAAGTCAAGGTACGTACGTAGGAAATGTTTGGTTCTATTCTTTCTGTGGTGGGACAATGTTTTTATTCTTCTCTATTTGCGTAATTTATCCGTTGGATATCTTTATCTAATATAAGGCTGGGGTATAAATCAAGGGTTAAACTTTGAGATCAACAATTTCTGAAATTTATCTGTAACACAATGGATATCTTTCGTGAAGCTATTCATTGTCTACTCTATCAAGGTTGTTGCATGAATGTGTTGCTGTCGACAGATGGCAGGAATCCAACTGGAGTACTCAATGACCCGGGGCAATCAGTTCGGTTGGAGAACAATTGACCTTTTAGCATGACTTCATACAAACCGCCTGGCTCTGTACATTAGTGACTTCAAGGTGGTTGTAGATGCTTTTGACTGCTGATACAACAGAATCTACTGACTGGTATGATGTGCTATTTACGAGCACATCTTCCCTTCCTGACCAACTAAGGCTCCTCACTCGACTGTTTTAGTACCATTTAATTGACTGTAGCCCTATGTAATATTTATTGTTTTAAACTGCTAAATTCGCTATTAGTTACTGCTTCTGACCAAGTGCTTCTTGCAATGGGAATGGAAGTTCTTATCAGAAGTTGCTTATTGTAATGGCTATGTTTTTGTCTTGGCAATTTACTATTGTTTTGGGAAATGCTCTGTATTAACCTTACTTCTGTGCAGTCAGAAGAGAGGTATTGCATGCTCACGTGACTTGTATATCCGTCTCTCTAGTCTTCTGCAAACAATTTTCCTGGGGAATCACTCGAAGAACTTTGTTATTGTAGGCTCGCTTCAAGTAGTTGCTTGCCTATGCTTATTACACTTGGCTTTTCCAGGACTATGCAACTTCTTTTGTGATTCCTCATCCCAAAGGAAAATAGTTTCTGACATGCACCTCTAGAAAAGTTCTGTAGACGAAACCTTTTTGGTATTAAAGCTGTGGAGCATCTGATCTAATTCCATATAGAGTGAAGAACTTTATCAGAATTTGACATGTTACAAACAGCACAACTGGTTTATAGTTGTCTATTCGTGTCTTGGGTTAAATGTATGCATACAATCCCTAAATCTGGTTTGACAGGATCCAAATCCCTTTTCAGTACAATTATATTAGCATTCTCTTGCTGTTCATTTTCCTTGGTCTCACGTATCATACCATAAAATTCATGGATGCAATAATGATTGATTGATAAACCATTTGGTCCCTGAAATCCATCAATTCTTGCTTGTCACCGTCATCTTTCCCCTTCTGCAGTTAATTGGTGCAAACTCCTTTATGATTCTTCTTGTGAGAACCAACAGCCATTACTTGCAAAATGGGTAACAGGACCTCATGTGGAACTGCTTATTGTACCTGTAATGCAGGGAGACGAGGTCAAATTATACCAAGGCCTCACATGGCTGACCTGTTTTAGTGTATGCAAAGACTTGCAGGTTCTAACTAGCCACTTCATCTTGGACCTGCCACGATTTTCATTGTGGTCCACAACAATTAGTGTTGAAACTGGATTCCTTGCTTGGTTTTTGGGTCTAAAGGCCAGCCTGTAAAGATTCACACAATCTGATTTCCATCTAATTAAGCCAATGGCTGCTTGGAGGTTGTGTTGTATTTATGGTCCTCAGCTAAGAGAATGAACGAGTAATGGGTTTGGAAATTCCCTAGTTATCATCAACTTGGTAGTCCTGTACACTGGACCACCCATAAAGGGAAAAGGGTTTAGTGGCATTGCACAGAATCGACAACTACTGATATATTTATTAGCTTTTAAGTGGTTGGGGCACCATGAGTTCTCCATGGCAGATTGTTTAATATTTGACAGCCATTATTGGTATCCCAGTCCTTACAGTAACAGTCTTCTGTCCTGTTAATAAATATGCAATCAAGCTTCTCTGAACTACCCAAGACAGTTGATATTTTGATTATTGTGACTAGCCCTTTCAAGGTCCCTGGGAATCATACATTCAAAGGTTTTCAACTGTAAAATACATTAAAAATTATTACATCTTTCTTAACAAATCTAACACAAATTGTTAGTTTATATTTTTATTGTCAATTGGTTAGATGTAAATTAATATAAAATTTTATTATTTTAATTAATAAGAGCACTCTTTATTTTAACATATTTTTGTTAATTATATTTGATTCTTAATACTAAACATAAAGTCCTTGAAATAATAACTATGCAACTAAAATTATGAGATCCTAATTGTGGTTTTCAATTTATATTTACGTATTATTTCTAAATTATTTTTAGTTGTTGTTTTATCATAACAGGATATTAATAGAACATTAAAATTAAAATAATTAAAAATAATTGATCATATAAATTAAAATATAGAAATACTTAAACAAATATGTGAACACTTATTAGATAATAAGTTTAGTGAAATGACTTGATTATGAGGACACCAAATAGAATATTGCTTGTGTCTTTATGGATTTCTTCATAATGATTGTATAATTGATCGTTAACTTGAGATTATTAAGATATCTTATTTAGAAATTACTATATTTTGAGGCTACTTATATCATATTTCAATTAGAATAACTCAGTCAGTAGTACTTAAATATAATATGAACTATAAAGAGATAATTTAATAAATTAATAAAAGATTTGTCTCCTTAAATTAATTAAGAATAATGGTCTAATGTTCTTGATTAGTAGTAATTTAAAAAATTACTGACTTAAATATAATATGAACTATAAAGAGATAATTTAATAAATCAATAAAAGATTTGTCTCCTTAAATTAATTAAGAATAATGGTCTAATGTTCTTGATTAGTAGTAATTTAAAAAATTCTCTAGTCAGAGTAAACTGAGACTTAAAATCAGTATTTTCAAATATCAATTATAAATTGATTACTAGTTAATAAAAATAAATATGATTATATTTAACTAGAGTGGACATTAAGTTCACACTTTATATCAAATTTGGAATATTAGATGATGGTTGATATTTGATCCATAACGTCTGTG
>JAOTIZ010000007.1:13411132-13433232 GCA_027123425.1 Erythroxylum panamense | reverse complement strand
GATGATGAAAAAACTAAATTGTACGCTATAACTATACATTGAAAGGTTAAGTTAGACTTATTCCTAATAATGAGGTAATTATGACATGTAGCTAGATGTAAATCCTAGTATATGATTTTAATTATTTAATCACATAATTAAATATAAATTAGAAGGAATTTATTTTATCTAATTTTAATTATATTTTGTAATTATTATTAATATATTAGGAACCTAATAAACCATACATATAAAGCAATTAAAGAGAGAACAATTAATTTAAATTAATTTCGACTTATCTTTGAAGTTTTAGACATTTTAAGGATCAAATATGAGATGTTTAGTTTTATTAAGATTTAATTATAATCAAGATTAAGCTAGATCTTAATTTTAATTAATAGTTTAAATTTAATTAGAAAGAAATCCTAGTGTTTTAGAGAACTAGCACTTCAGTCTTTTCTTTTTTAACGTAAAGTTTTTTTCCTATTCCGTGGAAACTATTAGAAGTAAGACATTTGAACAACTTATATTTAACAACTTGCATTTAACAGCTTTGGAAGAAAAGTTTTTTGAATTATTCAAAATCATGTATATTTTAAGTTTTTATTTCTTACTTATATTTTCCAAGTTATTCAATTAAATAGGTCCATCGAAAAATTGAAACCTATGATTCGGTTATGGTTGATTTTTCAATAATAGTATCATAGCCTTCTTTAATCGAATAACTTTATTGTTTTTGCTTGATTATTATTGATAACTAAATTAAGGCTTAAATTGTTGCTTATTCTCCCACAACGCTTCTTTTGGGAATATATTTGTTTGTTTTGTGTTTCTAAAAACCTAACTTCGTGACCCATAGTTATCAAATCTGGAAGTTAATGAGCAGTTTGTTTCTTATTTTTTTCTCCGTTTTTTTTTTGTCATTTTTGTAAAAAGAAAAACAGGTAAGTAAAACGTGTTTGACTTACTCTGTTGCGATTTTTGTTTCTGAAAATAAAAAACCACAATAGTTTTACAGAAACCAAAAAACATTGTTTCTCTGAATTTTGATAACATATTTTTTTCTACAAAAAACTAACATAACCCTGATTTCTATCTCGAAATAATAATAATAATAATAATAATAAGTTTATTAGAAACCTCAACCAAACAGGTTTTTATTTTTTTAAGCAAAAAAATAGAAACTAAAAACAGAAAATAGAAACTAAAAACAACAACAGAAAAACAGAAGTAGAACCAAACGGTTAAATATGTTTCAGTTTCTAACTTTGCGGTACCCCTAGCTTTTGAGGTTTTTGGAAAATGTGATTGAAGTTGCTCTTGGTATTCATTAATTATCTCTAGAAAACAAAAATTGCATGCACAATAAGCTTAGGTTCCTGTTCCGGAGGCAGTGACTGAGACACCACTGGAGATGAAGAGAAGGTAGTGGGTAGCTAGGTTGAACTATGAAAACATAATATGGAAAACGATGAGACAGATTCCTTAGGGGACAAAGTGTCAAGCGTCTCATGCATCAGGCATGTGTAGTTGGAAGCAGTATGCGCTAAATTATTCCATTTAATTTTTAATTTTAAGCCTTTAATTTGGGTTGATAATAGGTCACCTCTTTCTAGGCCCAAGTTCGAGTCCGAGGTAGCCGGGCTCAAACTCAAGCCTGACTTAGTTTGGTTCGACTTGATTTTTTATTTTCTAAATTAAAAATAGAAAACAATATCATTTTTTTTTACATATTTATTGAGCCTTAGGCCAGCTTAAGCCCAAACTCAAGTCCATTTTGAGGTGAGTATGAGGCCTAACTCGTTGACCTTGAGCGTAGTCCCAAATGCCATCCTTATATTTAAGTTTAGTTAAATTAAATTTTCTTAATAAGTTTAAGATTAAATTAGTTTAAATTCTTAATAAATCTAAAAAATATTTTTAATAATTTAAAAATTATTTTCAAAAGGTTAGTTTTATTAGGAATATTTATGGTATTTAATTTAATTTTTCAAGAGTTGACTTATTAAATTAAATTATTTAGCAAGTCAATAATAGAACTAAGTAAAATTTTAAAGGGTTATGTTTCATAATGAGATTATATTAATTATGATGAGACTTAAATTTTTAACTTTTAAATAACTTAATTAAATATTAAGTACATATTGTACGTAATTATTATTTACTATTTAAGAATAAAAGTAGAATTTTATTTATTGTAAACCTTGTTAAGCAAACTTAAGGCCCCTTTAACCCAATTATATTTTATCTTAAAATCATAGGTCTTACTTAAACTCACTCATGATCATATGAATTTAGAGGCAGAGTTAGGAATAATATATGGGATATATTTTGACAAAAAGTTGTCACCCAATAGATCTAAAAGTCAAATGAGATGAAATTAATAGGAATTATCAACCTAATTTAAATTTAATTGATTTGTTGAGAAAATTAAGATTAAATAAATTGAATAGATCTTGTCCTACTAGAGAGATTAAAGTAATTTTTTTGAATTGGTAGTGATGACTATTATTTTGAATAAAATAGTAGGAATAACTAAAAATATTTATTAAAGTCCTTATTTTATTTAGTTTTATGCTGTAAAGTAATACTTATTCTTTAGTGTCTTTTAAGTTATTAGATAAAATGAGTAGTAAATTGTCCTTGTGAAGCATCATACATGCTAACAAGTTTAGTGGACCCTAACTTCTTAGACTAATTTTGCAATTTGAGTATTGTTCAATAGTAAGAAAAGAAACTCTATGCTCTTAACATTGTAATTCCACTTGAGACCAATTCAGGTGCTACTAATGAAGTATGAGAGAAGTATCAGTGTCATATTGATGATATTAAGCAACCTATATGTGTAATGTTGGTTAGTATATCTCTTGAGCTTTAGAGTTAGCATGAGAACATATACGTTCCTACTAGAATTTTATATCTCAAGGAGTTGTTTGGCGCATAAAGTAGGATAGAGACATATTAGGCTTGTAGAGCATAATATCAATGTAAGACAGTAGAAGTATCTTCACTAGTGTTATACATATTGAAGATGATTAGCTATATTGAAAAACTAGGCTAATTAGGTTTTGTCATGGATTATGAGTTAAGCATTGATTTGGTACTTTAGTCTCATACTCCAAGCGTTTCAGAGTTTATTATGAACTTTCATATGAATCAAAAGGATGTATCTTTTCTAAACAATTAAATATGATCAAGATTGCAAGAGGACACCTTAAGAAGGAAGCTTATTTTGTTATTATTGTGGATTCTTTCAGAAGCAAGAAAAATAGATCTAAGAAGAATAAGAACAAGAAATGTAAGGTCTTTGCTAAAATAGCAAAGCCAAATCGTGGTGATAAAAAGAAGAATAATGACAAGGACATATGTTTTTATTGTGGAGTCAATAGATATTGGGAGAGGAATTACAAACTTATCTTACTAGCCTGAAAGATAAGAAGTTTAAGGAAGCCATATCTTCAAGTATATTTATAATCAAGATAAATCTTTCTACTTCTATTTTGCATTCTTGGTATTAGATACTAGAAGTGGTTATCATATTTGTAAAAATATGTAGATGTTAACAAAGAGTGGATCATTAAAGAAAGGTAAATCGGACCTGCAAGTTGTTAATGGAGTAAAAGTAACTGCATTAATTATAAGAACTTGTAGTTTAGCTTTGCCTTCTAGCCTTATATTAGAATTAGGTAATTATTATTATGTTCCAGTCATTACAAGAAACAACATTTCCATTTATTATTTATATTTAAATGGATTTGCCTTTATTATTAAAAGTAAAACCATTCTTTTTATAAAGATGATGTTTCTTACGGATAGGAATTACTTATAAATGGTTTGTATGAATTAGATCTTAAAAGGTTAATTCATAACATAAATAGCAAAAAAGGAAGTTAAGTAACCAAAATCTTATATCATTACAGATTAGTTCATATCAATCAAACTAAATTACAAAGTTACATTAAGAAAGATAATTGAATCTTTTGATTATAAATCATATAAGACTTATGAATATTATTTATTAGGTAATATGAGTAAACTATCCTTTAGTGGAAAGGGAGAGTGTGTCAGTAAGTTATTAGAGCTTATATATTAAGATGCATATGGCCTTATATCTACTTATAGTAAAGGTAGGAACTTATATTTCATTACATTCACATATGATCATTTTAGATGTGGTTATTTGTATTTAATTAAAAAAGTTAATCATTTAAAAGGTTCAAAGAAATTAGACTTGAGGTTGAGAAATAAACTAGTAGGAGTATTGAGATACTTACATCTGATGGAGGTGGTGAATACTTAGACTCTGAATTTCTTGGTTACTTAAAAGAGAATTGTATTTTATCAAAATGGGCTCCACTTAGAACTCCACAATATAACAAAGTATCTGATAGGAGAAACCATAGTCTATTAGATCAGTATATGTTTTGTGATGAGTCATATAGTCATTCCTATCTTCTTTTGGGAATATACCATTGAAACTGCTACGTACGTTTTAAATAAAGTTTCATCTAAATTTATTGATAAGACACCATCTGAGATATAGATTAGTATTATACCAAAGTTATCACATATAAAGATTTGGGGATGTGATGTTTAAGCGAAGCATGTAACATTTAATAAGCTTCAAGATAAAGAGAGTATCTGATATCAATTTTTTCATCCTTTTTAATAAAAAGTGTTTATCTAAAACATGCTAAATTCTTATAAACAGAATTTATTATCAATGAAAGTAATAAGAGTTAGAGCTTAAAGAAGTTCAAGAACCATAAATGCACATCCATATGGAACAAAAACCTTAAGTAGATACATATGATGTATAAATAAGGGTTCAAGAGATACATAATCTATGACGTACTAGTATGATGTGTCATCCCCCATTAGATTAGACCTGCATAATGAAGAGGGAAAAGACAATGTATTACTCATATGATGAGCCTACTAAATTTTAGAAAGTAATGTTTGATATTGATTATTTAAAATGGTATGAAGCTATGAGATTTAGAATGGGATCCATATATACTAACCAAGTATAAACTTTGGTGGATGCTCCATATGATATTATACCTAATGGATGTAAGATGGTTTCTAAGGCTAGTGGATAAAAGTTACAAATCAAAACAAGAAGTTGATTTTGAGGAAACTTTTTCATTAATAACTATGCTAAAGTCTATAAGGATCTTATTGGCTATAATTGCATATCATGATTATAAAATCTGGCAAATAGACGTCAAAACAATATTTTCAATGGAATTTGATTGAGCATATGTATATGGTACAACTTAAAAGTTTTGAATCTAAAAGGTTTTCTAAGCAAGTATGCAAGTTGCAAAAGTCTATTTATAGACTTAAGCAATCGTCACAAAGTTGGAACATCTATTTTAATGAGATAATAAAATAGTTTTATTTTATAAAAATGTGGATGAACCATATGTCTATAAAAAGGTTAGCAGGAGTGCAGTCATCTTCTTAGTCTTATATATGGATAACATATTACTAATTAAGAGCAATATATTTGTGAAGAACATAGCAAAAAAGAGAGGGCTTGATAAATAATCAGGCCCTTGTACCATTTCTATAGAAGTAATTACATAGGGAAAGAAAACCTTAGTAATAAATAGGAAATCACACACTAAAGAGGGAGATCATACTCTCCCTAATATAGATGTTACTCTCCCTAATATAGATATTCCTAACACTCCCCCTCAAGCTATAACATACATATCATAAGCTTTAAGCTTGTTACATATAAGTTTCAACTGAGGCCCCTTAATGCTTTAGTGAGTAAGTCGGCAAGTTGATCTTCTGACTTGAAATATGGTGTCTCAATTAATCCTTTTGAAAGATTTTCATGAAAAAAGTGACAGTCCACTTCAATATGTTTGGTTCTCTCATGAAAGACTGGATTTGATGCAATATGAATGACTGCTTGATTATTTCACATCAATTTCATTAGAGTGGGGTGCTCAAAACCAAGTTCCTGAGAAGATGCTTCAACCAAATTAACTCACATGTCATATACGCCATAACCATGTACTCAGATTAAGCATTAAAACGTGCAACAACAGATTGCTTTTTACTTTTCCATAACACCAAGTTTCCAGTCAAAAACACACAGTAGCTTAAAGTTGACTATTGGTCTTAAAAGCCTGCCCAATCTACATCTATATACCCTTGAATCTGAACGTGTCCATGATACTGGTAAGAAGACCTTGCCTTAGAGAACCTTTCAAATATCTCAAAATTCTAATAACTGCATTCTAATAACTATTTCGCAGAGATCCCATAAATTGACTCACTACACTTATAGCAAATGAAATAGTTGGACAAGTAACAGTCAAATAATTCAGTTTAGTAATAAGTCTTCGATACTTACCTGGATCTTCCAATTACTCTCCTTTATTAGCGTTAAGTTTTACATTTGGTTCAATTGGGATATCAATTGGCTTTGTTCCAATAGACCTGTTTCCTCTAGGAGATCAAGAATGTACTTCCTTTAAGATAGACAAATCCCCATTTTTGACCTTGCTACCTCGATACCCAGAAAATATTTTAGTAAACCAAGATCCTTTATTTGAAATTTAGTCTGTAAGAATGATTTTAAAGATTGAATTCTTGCTTTATCATCTCTAGTAATAACAATATCATCAATATACACAATCAAAAGAATTTTACCAGCCTCAGAAACATATAGTGATCCACTCCACATCGATGTAGACCAAACTCCATAGCCACTATACTAAAGTACCCAAACCAAGCTCTCGGTGACTGTTTTAGACCATACAAAGATTTGTTAAGGCAATACACTAGATTAGTCTCCCCCTGAGCAACAAACCTTGGTGGTTGCTCCATAAAAATAGTCTCCTGAAGATCACCATGCAAAAAGGCATTGTTGACATCGAGTTAATGAAGAGGCCAGTCATAAGTGGATGCCATTGCAATGAAAACACGTATGGATGTCAATTTGGCGACAAGAGAAAAGGTTTCAGTATAATTCATACCATACACTTGTGTATAACCTTTAGTTACGAAACGAGCTTTTAAACGATTAATCGTGCCATCAGAATTGACCTTAACACTAAACACCCAATGACAACCCACAAATGTCTGACCATATGGAAGAGGAACTAAGTCCCACGTAGCATTAGCTTGCAAAGCCAACATCTCTTATTCCATGACATGTTTCCATCCAGGATGATCCAAAGATTCTGAAATAGACTTAGGTATAGGTATAGAAGACAAAGTGGATACAAAAGCAACATATGACGGTGATAATGAGTTATAAAAAACAAAGTTTGAAATAAGGTGAGACGTAGAAGACCTTCTTCCTTTATGGAGAGCAATGGGCCAATCAAGATCATCATATGATGGAATTGAAGACGGAGAAGATAATGGTGATGAGCGTGAATCATCTGGTCGTACTTCAGGATGAGTGCGTCGAGTATAAACCTATAAATCAGGATGAGAGAGACATTCCAAAGGAGTAGGATTAGTATCAGGAGCATCAGAATTGGGAGTTGCTTGGAAAGGAACAAAAGGAATTGGTAGACACTCATCGGTGCCGATAGAAACAAACTGAGCATTAGAAAAGTACGGTGTGTCTTGAAAGAATGTAACATCAGCAAACATAAAAAAAGGATTCAATAAGGGGTTAAAACATTTATACCTTTTTTACAAACAAGAGTACCTGCACTTTATAGCTTTTGGATCTAATTTATCTGTGTTAGGTTGAAGCTGGTGAGCAAAACAAACACATCCGAATACTTGAGGAGCAATGAAAAAAGGGTCTTGATAGGGAAAGAGAATTAAGAATGGAGTTTTACCCATTAACATAGAAGATGGCATTCGATTGATAAGATAACATGCAGTAAGTATAACATCTCCCCAGAAACTTGTAGGTACATTCATGTGGATTAACAAGGTACGAGCTGTTTCAACAATATGTTGGATTTTTCTCTCAGCTACCCCATTTTGTTGAGGAGTGTGTGGGAAGGAAGATTGATATTGAATACCTTATTGTTTCAAATAACTGAAGAATGAGCTAGAGAAATATTCTTCAGCATTATCACTACGAAGAATATCGATTCGGGTATTACACTGATTTTGAATTTAAGTAAAAAAGAACAAAAAATAAAGAATAGTTCAGAACGATCTTGCATTAGATATAACCAAGTTATTTGAGAGAAATCATCAAAAAATTACAAAATACTGAAATCCCAACTTAGACTTGATACGACTCAGACCTCAAATATTTGTATGGATTAACATGAAGGACTTTTCAACTCTTTTATTGACTTGAGGAAAAAAAAAGTACGATGATGCTTTCTTAACTGACACGACCCATAATTTAAACTGGAAACAAAATCTAACCTTGGCACTACTTAAGATTTTCCAAAGATGGATGACCTAGTTGACTATGGATATCAATAGGAGAGACTGACACTGGGCAGGCGATGGATGATTGCATACATTCCATTCGATTCACGCCCTTCTCCAATCATCATCCTAGTCTTCAAATCCTAGATAATGACATTATCGGGGTAGAAACATATAGAACAATTTAGTTGTTTAGTCAATTTGCTCACAGACATAAGATTGAAAGGAAAGTTTTGAACAAATAATGTAGAGGGTAATGTGAGAGAAGAACAAGGATGAGAGGGTCCAACACCTTTTATGGTGATTATAGATCATCATCAATAGTAAGTTTATCATTATGAGAGGTAGGTAAAGGAACCATATAGTTAAAGTTGGTTATTTTACCTAAAATATGGTCAGTGACATTAGAATCTATTACCCATGATTGTTCTCTAGGGATAATTGAATAATAAGCAGTTGGGTTACCTTGGGTGAGCCATACATGCCATAGAGGAAGAAGGTGTTTGCTGAGCTGACTGATATTGTAGAAACTTAGTATATTCATCCTAAAATAAAGTAACAGACGGTTATGAAGCTGTACCCGAAGAATATTCTTCTAAAGATGAAATATAAGCAACTTGCAAATGGGGATATTTATCCCAACAAGACTTTTCATCATGTCCACCTCTATCACAATGTGTGCAATGGAGTCGTGAGCCTCTCCCATGTCCTCCTCAACCGCCACAACCACTACAAACACCGCGTCCTCCTTGACTTCCCCCATGGCTTCCTTTGAGTTGTGAATTAGATTGTGTTGCAAGAGTTGACCTATCAGAGTTATTCTCTGGTGGATTTGCCTTAGTCATAGAGTGAGAGAGTCTAGAATACACTTCAACTAAGGATGGAAAGTGTACTCCTCCCAAGATTTGTGCTCGCACAAGCTCAAACTTAGTTTTCAATCCAATAATAAACGTCATAGTTACCGAATGCTCTCTTTGAATCTACATCTCCTTAATATCATATGTGATCGGTAGTAGATAATTCAACTCCTCAAAAGCACGTTTCACTTTCCCAAAGTATTCAATCAAACTTCCTTCCTGTTTGGACTAAAATAACTCAACAAAGATATTATACATGCGAAGCATATTATTGGAGTAAAGAAGCTTAGCATAGTCCTAACATGAGAGAGTATGATTGAAATTTTAGATTCCATAAAATCGAAAAGAATATGTAGTAATTGTGCATCATCACCTTGCCAGTTTTTTAGTATTTTCTGATTAGTTGGGGGATCAGATGTAAGAAGAGACAACTTTCTCTAACCTCGAATGAACAATTCAACATTCTTAGACCAAAAATGATAGTTATTACTGTTCAAACATTGCTTGGTGATTCACAAAGTTGAGGAACCCATTGTTGGAACACCTACCAATGACTTGCTACTATAATCTGACATCTCCCAGTTATGCTAAACGAATTGGAGCGACTCCGATCATTATTTAGCTAATAGTATTGTATTGTGATAACAATGATAGGAACCACTCATCGATCCAAGTTCAATGATGAACTTTTCGATCCAAATTGCTTCCTTTACCGCCTTTGTGGGATAATAATAGTGCAATTTCATAGGCAAGGGAATCAAAATCTCATTTATGATCCAAATAAGTGCTTAAGAAGTTTTAGTTGATCATGGAGATAATAGAACAAAAGGATATTCCACTAGAGTGAGTTCCCATTGAAAAAAATCTTACAGATCCTTATACGAATATGATTTTAGATAAATAGGAGATTGACTTTAGTTTAAGTTTGGTTTATGTCCTTATAGTCAATCATTTGGTTACAATTTAATGTACAATATTAATATTTTAATCAATAAAGGCACGCTTTATCTTTATATATTTTTGTTAATTATATTTGATGCTTAATACTAAAGATAAAATCCTTGAAATAATAATTACGTAATTAAAATAGTGATGATAACATAATTATGAGATTCAATTTACATTTATATATTATTCTTAAATTGTTTTTATTTGTAGTTTCATCCATATGAGATATTGATAGAACAATAAAACTATCACATATTATATTTATTTTTTATAAAGAAAATAATTGACCTCATACTTTAAAGTATGAAGATATTTAAACAAATATGTTGATACTTATTAGAGAATAAGTTTACTGGACATACTCAATTATAAGGATCTCAAATGGTATATTACTTGTGTGTTTGTAGATTTTTTTTTCAGAATGATGATTATATATTTAATCTTTACGCTAAAGATTACTAAGGTGTCTCATATAGGAATTATTATATTATGAGACTACTTATTTTCCATTCTAATTAAATTAGTCCAGTTCGTAACACTTAGATATAGTATAAACTATACAGAGATGACTGAACAAATAAATAAATGATTCTTTACTCTAAATTATTCAGGAAGAATACTCTACTATTCCCGATTAGCAGTGATTTAATAAATTCTTTTGACACAGTGAATTGAGATTTAAAAAGGATACTTTCAAACATCAATTATGAATTAATTATTAAGTAACAAGAACAAACATGATTGGATTTAAATAGAGTAGACTCTAATTTAATATTTTATGTCTAATTAGAATATTTAATTACAAAAGGATTAAATTATACATTATAAATATGTATGGACTTGTTAAAATTAAACCACTTTGACATTTAACGATTTTTATGTCTGAAGGCATAATATTACTAGTGTTTCTTCGATGATGAGCTGGGGTGGTTGAGACAGGTTTGGCCGGTATTGCCCTGATTATCCTTTGGCACTGTCACCAGGTATATTGGTTTCTCACTTTATGCATGTGAGAAAGGTACAAATCCTTTTCTGTCTCATCAACGCGTCAATTTTGATACAAGATTCTGCAATGAAGCTAAGCTACAATACCAATTGCCAACTCATCCAAATTACAGAGGAATTAGTATCTTTGATAATTTATTGGCTGGTGGTGCCCCAAGTTCACTTACATTACACACGTCAATGTCACCAACTTGATTGGATATGAACACAAACATACGGGTTGGCATCTTTTATCTTATGATAACAAGCACCTCTTTTCGAGGCTAAATTATCTGTCTAATATTATAGTATTTTATTAGGTCTAATAAATCTCAGTCATTTATTTACGTGAGTCTTGTAAAATAAATAACTGAAATTTTATTTTACAGAATAAAATAGAGTAATATTAAAAAGAGGATCTTGTCAACCTCTCTTCCATCTGAAACTGTACAGCTAACAACTTACGTTAGACAGAAAAGCATGAAGTGTAAATCTACTGTTGGGAACGTCCCAAGGAGTTTCGTGGTATAAGCCCGAACAGGCAAGAGGTCCTACATAAGAAAAAGATGGGTACTCAAATCGGTTCTTGCTTACACGTGAATATATGTCAACGTCAGAATTTAAAGAAAGACTTGGAGAAGAAGGTGTACCTGTAGCCATAATGGCCTCCATGTCTTGGCAGCGTGTAAACTTTTTTTATACTAAATATTCATTTCTTCCAACTGCTTTTCCTAAACATATCCAAGCTTTTATGATTGAATCATAATAGGAAACAAGAAAGAGTTGGATCTTTAGGATCATTTATCAGGCTAATTCCTTGTTTTGTGGAATACCTCCTCGAAACTTCAAGTTCAATTTCTTTCATAACAGTAACATTTAGCTGACAGGTACACAATACTGCTCAACTTTGAAAGGTTCTGTCACTTTTTTTTACATATAATAATTTGCTTCTTCTACTTTTGTTTTACTTCCTGAGTCACCTGTACCATTTATTAGACCATCAAAGAAGCTATTTATATAAAAGCAAAATAGAAATAGTCACCTGATGAGTGATGTGAAAAGGTAAGACATGCATGGAGATGGAAGTGAATTGAAATTTATTAGCTGACAAGTGCATTGAAAGGGGCACTTGGATCTTTTGCAGGTCATGCAATTGGGGTGTGGAATGCTTCTTCTATTCTTCCTGGAAGACCCAAATTTGTTTAAACGCATTTCCATTCTATCTGACAAAATCACATGTTAAAGGAGACATGCCTAGACCCACTACATCCTCATCCCACATGTATGTGTGAGATATAGAGCCACATGCACACAAAAGACATAACGCATAAACTCTTCCCTTACACTGTCCATTTCTCCCTCTCAAAAAATTTGGATTGCAGGTTCACTTTCACTTTATTAGTTTACAGTATAGCTATGACATAACTTCCTCCCTCTTCTCCATTTGTTCACCCAGGAAACATCACTACATATTACATGCACAACAACATCTCTCTTTCTTGGATCTGGGGAGATTCCTTTTTTACAGTTCTGCATTGGTATTAGTTTCCTATTGGGCAACTGGAGGTATTGTTGCTAATTTCTCTTCTGCACATTCTGTATATGCTCATTGATATTGTAATGAGTGTTGAATATTGGGTCCCCTGCCTTTTCTTTTGTTCTCTTTCACAAGGCAGTCTCGCTTTGTCGTCTTTAAGACACCAAGAAGTTATCTTTTAGTGTCCTGTGTGTTGAATACACCGATCTTAGTTTGCCTTGCTCCAATACTTTTCCCTGCAGTGTTATTCAACGTTAAACAAGTTCGAGCCTTTCCTCCAAAACCCAAGGTGGCAGTTTTACATTAAGAGGAAAATTTGTGGGACTGCATTTTTTATACGAGAAGGTCGAGTCTTGTACAATCTGGGATGCTTGGAGACCCCAGGCCGTTAGCCGGGACTAGTTGGGTTCTTTGCAGGAAGTTTAACGGATCACTATAGTTGTATGTAAAAGGAACGTATTTGACTAGAGAATGAAAACCTCTTACTGGAAATGCAATGTTTGGATCTTATCTCTTATCTCTTGATTCATAGAGTTGAGAGATGAAAGATCTTAAAAGGAGAAAAGGCCAAAGAGGGTGCTAAACAGGGCAAAAAACAGAAACGCTCTCAGTTTCTGTTTGGACTAAACGTGGGCTCTGATTCAGAAACAGACGAGTATGCTTGTTATATGGTTGAGATAGCAAAAGATAAAACTCTAGCTGTAACATTTTTGGAGAGATTGAAAGTCAGGTTTTGATAGATACAGATACAGATACGGGTTGAAGTTAATGGTTTTACTTGTGAATAAAGGATGATGAAATTTTATTAAGGTGAGACTCGAAAGTCGGTTGGGAAGAAGAGCAAATGGCTGCAAAGCTTTTACATGCTCTAGCAGATGACAATCCAGATTTGCAGAAGCAAATAGGGAGCATCACAGGGATTTTGCAACTCTTTGATCGCCAGCAAGCCCTCACCGGCAGAGGTTTAATCCACGAGAGACTTCCCCCAGGTATTTCTCATTTATGGCTGTCTCTAGCTTTCATTACTGGTTCGTGCCCCATTCGCGACTTACGTAATTCCATTTGCTTAAAGGTGCTAGGATGTGAGATCCAATTAACTCATCCTTATGATCTAAGGCGTTGTCTTTTGGATCCTCAGTGTTATCTCCAGATCCCTTAACCTGAATGTGTTCAACTCTATAGAATTCACTTCGTGTTCTACATGTTTTCGGTAAATTCTAATAAATGAACTTAGGGCAGACGTAAGCTTGTGCATGTTGAAGAATTCCATTGATAAGCCAAATGCTAGGAGACGTTTTCTTTTCTTTTTCTAACTGTCTTTTAGCCGATGGTCTCTTAATTATTATTTTTGTGTTGCTGATAGAATATACAACTCTTGCATTCCATGAACTCTAAATTGTCTTGGTTGAGAATTCTGGCGATGCAGAGTTGTTATCTGGTCTTATTCTTGCTTGTTACTGTGGTCACTCAGTGCATTGACCATTGTTGATCCAAATGTGTATGTAATACAGGTGATTACCACTTCAGCCACGACGTCTCAGACGTTGAACCTGTAAATGCATACCTTCGACATATACCAGCAGTAAGCATCCTGATTTTTGTTTTGTTTTACCTTTTTTATTTTGGTCGTGGAGTTCTTCATCTTAAATGAGTTAATGGAAAGACATGATCGAGTTCATTGCTTCTTTTCTGTTTCTTGTTCTCTCCATAAAGGTATGTCTAATCCATATGTATTAGATGATCCTTAACCAGCGAATTGACGAACCCTCCATTTTGATTGCAGGATTTAAATTTAAACAGGTTTGAGAAGCAGAGGATTTCTACAGACTCATCCAGAGCATCTTTCTCATCCTCATGTTCATCATCCCTGTCTTCTATTGATTGCAGTAGAGCAGCTACACAAGAGGCCTCTTCATTTGATAGAATTACTTTGCCAGAAAATCCTTCAAGGGATACAGTTATGTTGCATCAAAGTACCTCTCCTCATTTAGGAAGAAAGTCCCTTGATCTTCGAGATGTGGTCAAGGACTCAATGTACAGAGAATTAAAAGGGCGTTCACGGAAAAAGGAAGCAATGCACAATGGGAAGCACAAACACTCCCCAAGGCCATTTCATTTTCCCAATTCTCTGGGAGGAACTAACGGAGTTGGAAACAATGGGAAGCAAAAGGTTTCTGATGATCTTAAGGAGTCTCTTCGTGTTCTTGCTAAACTTCAACATGCACCTAGGTATTCTCGTGAAACAAGAGAACGTCCAAGATCATCATATGAATCAAAAGATGGTTCTTCGCATACAGCGTCAAACGATGCTCCTCGCTTTTCTTGTGATGGAAGAGAGATAAATCGTTTGTCTTTTGAGTCACGAGACACCGTCAAGTCCACCTTGAAGCTTAAGGAGTTGCCTAGACTCTCACTGGACAGTAGAGAAATTTCAATGCGGAGCAATCCTAGTTCTCAATTATATTACCCTTCAAGCAATTTTCCAAATAGTGGAAGCTCAAATGACGAAAGTTATGATCCAAAGCAGTCACCAGGAGCTCAGAAACGGCCTCCTAGTGTAGTGGCCAAGTTGATGGGCTTGGAAGCATTGCCGGAATCTGCATCAACTAGTCACTCTGGCTGCAACAAGATCTCCCCTGGTGAACTCAGTCAGTCCTCCTTGAGGCCTTTGAAAACAAATGATTTAAGTATGCAAGTCAGAATTCCAAAATCCCCAAGAGCCTCAATGAAAGAGCCAATATCACCAAGGTGGAAAAACCCAGATCTTATCATGAAACCTATGTCCAAGTTACCTATTGAGCCAGCACCATGGAAGCAGCTGGATAGTGGTCGAAGTTCTCATAAGCCAGCATTCAAGGCACCAAAAATTCCGGAAAAAGCACCAAACTCTTTCCCCACAGTATACAGTGAGATCGAGAAACGATTGAAAGATCTTGAGTTCAATCAATCTGGAAAAGATCTTAGAGCTCTTAAACAAATTATGGAAGCAATGCAGGCTAAGGGGCTCCTACAGACAGGAAGGAAAGAACAAGATTCAAACTTTCAGAACCAAAGAGATACTGAATCAAAGCACACCAATTCCAATCAAAAGGCAGGATTGTCAGGCCCAAAAAACCAACAGAACAATATTGTGAGGACCTTTGAATCCCCAATTGTGATCATGAAACCAGCAAAACTCATTCAGAAATCTGATATCTCTCCTTCAGTAATTCACATGGATGGTCTTTCTGGTCTTCACAAGGTTCCATCTGGTGGTTATGCAGATAACAGAAAAGGATCTGTTAGTAGCCGGAGCACAAGAGATCAAGCTCTTAGAAATAGTCATAAGGATTCTTCTATCAACTCTAGTGACAAGACAGTTAGTTTGAGGAATGTGAAACAGTCTTCAACAAGAACTTCACAATTGTTAAAGGATAGCACAGCAAATTCAGTGAAAAACTCTGGATCTGTGAGTCCAAGACTGCAACAGAAGAAGCTTGAGATGGAAAAACGATCTCGTCCACCTACACCTCCCTCTGATTCAAACAAACCTAGGAAACTATCCAGCAGACAGCTAGCAGAATCTGGTTCTCCTGGCCGAAAACACAGGATTAGATCTCCCAAAGTGCCACAAAGCGATGACCAGCTGAGTCAGATAAGTAACGAATCAAGAACATCAAGCCAACAGGGGGATGATGCGTCTGTGCAGTCTGAAAACACTGTTATCTTTGACTCGAAGATGGATACAACAATCACAAGTATAGAGCAATCAACTGTCATTTGTGATGTCCAGAGTCCATTCTTGAAGGCTTCCAGCTGCACGGTTTCTGACTCAGTGCAGGTGAGTACTTTTAAGTTTTGTTCTTGTTAATTACTTCCAATAACGCAGTTGACATTGCTTATCATCCTAATTCCAGAGGCCAATTTCAATGCCAGAGGATGGAATGGCAGCAGAACTTGATGTTGTTGCTCTGGAGCATCGTAGTCCGGTCTCTGTTCTTGATGTGTCGGTTTATAGAGATGATGCACTGTCTCCTGTAAAACATATGCCACCAGATATGCCCATAGGTAACATCCTGTTGACTTTTCTGCTGGCTAGGCTACAATTTGGTACTTGGTGGGCTGAGGTAAAATGGTATCTTGGGACCTTAACATAGTAAAATTGCTCACAATCCCTTGCTGTAGTGATTTAATTAGCAATGAATAGTTAAAGACTTCTGGTTACCTAAGAGAATAACGAAATCTACTATTATAATGGACTCTTGACTGCCACCGTTCTTGCTTATCCTTGTTAGTTTGGCAAACCAAAGTTCGGTTGATTTCTTGCTGCAGTTGATTTTAGTGCTCGAGAGTTTAGAGATGAACAAGGTCAAGACACATGGAAACCTTCTGATAAATTCTCATCCGACAGTAGTACAGGGTCTGGTCTTAATTCTGAGATGAATAGGAAGAAACTACAAAGCATTGAGAATTTGGTACAGAAGCTGAGAAGACTCAACTCCACTCATGATGAAGCCAGCACAGACTATATTGCATCACTTTGCGAGAACACAAACCCAGACCATCGTTACATCTCAGAGATACTATTAGCTTCCGGCCTTCTACTCAAAGACATTGGCTCTGAATTGACAACATTTCAGCTCCACACATCAGGGTACCCCATAAACCCAGAGTTATTCTTTGTATTGGAGCAAACGAAGTCCAGCAGTATGGTTTGGAAGGAAGAGTACAGCCTTGGAAAGACCATGAATTCAAAGAGGGGCTTAGAAAAGTCACACAGGCGGCTCATATTTGACGCTGTTAATGAGATCCTTCTTAAAAAGTTGGCTTTAGTGGGGTCTCCTCTTGATCCATGGCTGAAGTCTGATAAATTAACAAAGCAGACACCAAGTGCTCAAAAGCTGCTCAAAGAGTTGTGTTCAGAAATAGAGCAACTCCAGCTGAAGAAATCCGAAATCAGCGTAGCAAAGGAGGAAGATGGATTGAAGGGCATTTTGATGGACGATGTGGTGCACCGTTGGGAGAGTTGGACAGATTGTGGAAGTCAGATTCCTGGTCTAGTGTTAGATGTAGAGCGGTTGATGTTTAAGGATTTAGTAGATGAAATAGTTAGAGCTAAACCTTGACCCAAGTTAGAGCTAAACCTGCTTAGTCGTGGTGAGCTCATTGCAAGGGAGATGGGATTCTTTGTCTAATATTACCTTGTCTTATTTTATTCTATGAAATTTCAGTCATTTACGCGGAACTTATATAAATAAATGACTGAGATTCATTAGACAGAATAAAACAGAATAATATTAGACAGGAGATTTGGGCTTATTGCAAAGTAGCTAAAATAAATGTCTGAAGTTGCTTTGACTTTTGCTTCTCTTATTGTAATTCATATTCCTTTTCTTCCAAACCAAATAATTTGCCCGTAAGGAAACGTGAATTTATAGCCAAATTCTCCACTCGTCAACTTCTTTCTCTCATTTTTATCTCATCGCATTGATTTAGTTCCTAACCTTGCTTCCGTGTGACATTGAATTATTTAGTTTCAGAATAAAAGCATTGAATGATCTTCGACACGTTGCCTCCATAGCATAGTGGTAGTGCGTTCGCTTCGTAAGCGAAAGGTCGCGAGTTCGATCCTCGCTGGGGGCTATACGATGTTATCAAAGTACAATTAGCCTCTTTTCAGTTGACTTCTCTTAATTCCTCTTACTGCAGAAGATGTATGGGCCTTCTCCAGCTTACTCTCCTGAATCTGGGTTTAGGGTCCTTCTTGCTGCCTCCCACGCTATTATCTTTTAAATGTAAAAGTTGAAACATTTTTAAATTTCGATTAAATTCCAAATTTTGTAAAAGAAAAATTCTCAGTTTTAAAATTTTAAACTTAATTGAAAATATTAAATATTTGATATTTATGAAAAATTTCAAAAATAATTCAGCAATGAATAGGTATTTTAAATCCACTCTAATTAAAACATCTATATTTTATTTTATTCTCTTACTTATATATAATATTTTAAATTTCATTCTTTTCATAATCGATACTATAAGATTTCGTATTTTTCTTATTCAATGTGAGTCATGAGATCTTAAAAAACGGTAACATGTGAGTTAGAGAAAAAAAATAAAAAATACTCATCAATATATGCCTTCATATTATCCGTCATATTTTTTAATTAAAATAATATTTTAAACTACTGAGTTATTCTACAAAATTTTGAAACTTAATTGAAATTATAAAATGTTTGACATTATACAAAAAAAACTTTAAAAATTTTAGCAATGAGTGGTTATCATAAATATAAATGACATAAATATCATATTACATTCTAATCAAGACAACATCTAAAATCCATTTCATCAATTAACTCTCTTAATCATATAATATCCATATCACTTTAAATTTCTGTTTTCATAATCAATAGTTTAATTACTCAAAAGTGGAAGAAATACATCATCTTCAAAATATTTCTTCAATTAGATATAAGTGTTATCTTTTGTCAAGTTGTTGATAAATTAACATGAAATTTACTAGAAATGGATATTATCTTGTAATTCAAATTTCAAATTAACTTGAAAATAAAATGTGCTAATAATTTAATTTAATAGTAATTATGGTGAAGTGGTTTTTGCTCTCAACTATTGCTCTTTCGATTCTTCAATTCTATTGCTATACAGATGTTGCTTAACTTGATTTCGTACTTGTGTTTACTTGCCCTTAAGGGGTGTGGCTCGATGGTTGAGAGCGGGGCTTGATTTTGATTAGATCTCAGGTTCGATTTCATGCTAGCCCTTTTTGTAAGAGCCTGGGGCAGCCGAGGTTTTACCTGTAAATGGAGAACTAGTTGGACCCTCAATGATGAGGTGCACCCGCTTGGTTTGCTTGTGAGGTGGTGCGCCAATTGAACCCTCAGAGAGGTATGCCCGCTTGGCCCGCTTACGGGGTTTCCTCGAAAAAAACAAAAGAAGTTTACTTGTCTTCTTGAAGATCACCTTACTTATTCTCGTAAGAATATTGATAAATTTGTTATAGTCAAGTCTTTCTATTTGTAGACTTGACGAAACTCCAAAGTAACTTAAACTTTGGAAGCACTTTTGGAGTTGCAATATTCTCGTAAGGTTAATGAATCAGTTGCTTACTCTAATGAATAGTTATAGAAATTTCATATAAAATAATCATAAAAATATAACAATAATAAAAGAGAGACAAAACTAAGTTATACCGGCTTTAGCCCAACATCGTTAGCTTATGTCCACTTCCTAGGCTTCACTTGAGAGTCCACTATCTTATTTCCTCTATACAAAATCTTCTTTTTCATGGGTAAAAGAGACCTTAAAATTATCTTGCTTTGCCATGGGTGAAGATTAACTCTCACAAAATGTATTCCAAGTAATTTCGCAATTAAAATAAGTAGATAACTTAAAAACTCATTCTCTTACTCATACTAATAAACAAAGGTTCAATATATGTTATATAATATAAATATAAAATTTTCAGCCTCTCAAGGTTTTTAGAAACTTTCTAGAATGCACAAAAACCCTCCCAAAACTCATATGTAATATGCTTATACTTAAACAAGAAATAGCTATTAAAAACAAAAAGTAACCATTACAACAATAAATGCTAATTAGGTCTTTTTAGCATAATTTTGGGAACATCTTTTGTTTAGAAGACATTTTTTTAATAGTATTTGGTACTCAACGTGGCATTAGTTTTATTTTTACGCATTATTTTAGCTTCATACGAAAAAAAACTGAATTCTTATAGGTTAGAGCCAAGTTTAAGAAACTTGGACAAAATTTTAATGTGTTTATAATGTAGGTCACCAGCACGACACCTTGTTGAACTCGTGTTCATGGTTAAGAAATATGGGTCCAATATAAACATATGTTAGAGAGCTATGTTGGCAAAATGTTTTCATAAATTGAGAGTTTCTTGCAGGGGAGGAACACGTGTCTGTCATATGTTGGACCTGAATTCATTGAGTTATTTCAAAATTATAAGGTTTTAGATATTAAACAGACAGACAATCACTATAAAAAAAAATGGAGTTTAGCGACAAAAATTACCGACAAAATTTGTACACATTTCGTTGGTAAGCTTATTTAATGATGGAATTTATTTATCCAAAAAGACGTCGAAGATACGGCCGTAGGTAAATTTACCGAAGGAAATTTTTTATATCGTCGATAAATTTACCAATGAAAATTTTGTATACCATCGGTAAATTTACCAATGGAAATTTTATTCAGTCAGCAAATTTACTGAAGGAGAAGATTTTTCTGTCAGAAAATTACCAACGGATTTGGTTATTTCGTCGGTAATTACCTACGAAAAAATTTCCATCGATAAATTCAATATATTTTACCGACGAACTGTTTTTTTCGTCGGTTAATTTGCTAATTTCTTTTTAAATTTACCTGCAAAGTATTTAGTTTATCTGGAAGTCACCATGGAGAGAACTTTGCTAAATCTCTTCGTACTAATCACAACACTTATTATATTCTGGTTCTTGTGGAAAGTTAAGAAAATAAAGAAGGATGTGGCTCCACTGCCACCAGGTTCTTAGGGATTGCCAATAGTTGGATACCTTTTATTTCTTGACCAAGACATTCATTAAGATTTCACAGAATTGGCTAGTATCTATGGACCCATCTACAAGCTTTGCCTCAGTAGTAAAGTGTGTCTCGTGGTTAACTCCCTGAACTTAGTCATAGAAATTGTTTGAGACCAAGACAAAATCTTTACGAACTGTAACCCACCTCTCACTACTAGAATAAGCTCTTTGGGTGCAAATGACATAGCTTGGAGCCTCTATGGTTCTAAATGGAGAAAGATGCACAAAGTCCTTTGTTTGCGAAATTTTAAGTAACAAAAATATTGTTATTATGGTCTGAGAAAACAAGAGATTAAGAGGACTATAAGGCATGTGTATGGTAAGATTGGATAGCCTATAGATATAGGCCAATTGGCTTTTATGACAAGCACGAATGCCCTCGTGAGCATTTTGTAGGGATGTACGTTAGAAGAAGAGGAAGATTTTAAAGCTGCAATAGAGTTTAGAAATTTATGCTTGGAGATGATCGCGGTGATGGTGAAACCAAATATTTATGACTATATTCCCATCCTTGCAAAGTTAGATTTACAAGGCCTGGAGAGGAAGGCAAAGAAAATCTCTAATGGAGTTGAAATTTTCCTTAATTCTATAATATGCACTCTTGTACTTTGCTTTTAGCGTTAACCCACTTCCTCTGCTCTTATCCTTCAGCTTCATTCCTGGGGCTAGAAGGACTTCTCCTTACACAGCTTTGAAGCTTTTTGGCCTCATAGTTAAGTTGTTTTTTTTAATCTCTAAACAGACTTTCATACTAAACTGTCGTAGATGTCTCATAAATAATTATCCATTTTATACTATAATCATATTATAATATAATCTAAGCATATCATATTA
>JAOTIZ010000007.1:13386042-13397042 GCA_027123425.1 Erythroxylum panamense | reverse complement strand
GTGATTAATTTCACCGACGGAAATCTTATGTTTACCGACGGTTATTTCCGTCGGGAAATTACTTATTTCTTGTAGTGCATGTTACTTATTATCTGTAAAGATTAAAAAATTCAATCGATTTCTACCATAAAAATCTTAAAACTTTCTAACTTGTAAGTTTAGTTTTAAAATTTTCAGTAAATTTTTATAAATTAAAATACATCGATTAATTTTTATTTAACAAAATCTTTTTTAATTAAACTCTAAATTTTTTAATAAGTAAAGATGATTTTTTTCAATCATATTTTAAATTCTTAACTTTTTTCAATTTTTAACCGATTTTGTGACGATAAAATACCGGTTGAACCTTTTAAACTTTATTAGACTAAAACAACAAAGATTTTATAATATTATTCTAACATAAATTATTACTCCTTGTAAGAGTTGTTTATCCTAATTCAAACTCTAACTTAATTTGTGTTATTTCAAAAATTGATTAATTATCCCTCAAACCTTTGAACATGATCATAGCATAAAATTTTACCCAATATGGTTTATGAAAAAAATTCTATAACCCTATGATCTCATTCATGTCTTAAATTAATAGTTTGCTAAAAATATAAAATTATGTATAATTTAATATAATATATTCTTAAAATATGACTCTATTGTAATTTTTTTGTTAAAATTTAAATATAGTTGGATCAACTGTCTAATTTTTAATTGCATCTAAAAGGTTTGATGTTGAATATTTATATTGGTAAAATTCAATAAAAATAGTTTATTAAAAAATTTTCTATTAGGTTATGAATACACTACATAAATTAATAAAGTCTTATTTTATCAATCAATTAATACGTCTTTAATTGATATATTTATATGGTCTCAATGTTATTCAATGGGGTTTTACTGTAGAAGAACTAAAGGAAAAATATATATAAGTTTAAGAATAACTAATTACTTATTCTCGTTACTCTGTTCCTACCCTGCTTCATAAGCATCCATCTATTCAATAAATGAGATCCACATAAATTAATAGATAGATGTTCATAGAATATGATAGAAACAGAGTAATGAAAACACGTGATCTGAACCCAAGTTTAAGATATTATAGAAAGTGTTACAACCTTTCTAACTGCAAAATTTATGAGGGGAATAAGCGTTAACTAAGGCAACCTTTTAATTAAGTTATAATGCTGCCTTTTACTAACTTAGCACAATAGACTATGCATGTTTAGGACCACCAGTGTCTATAAGCACAATGCAGGCCTACAGATACTACACACCTTGCCATCCCTACCTAGTTCCTGCACAACGCTTCTTTTCATCTTCAATAGTCAATTTACTATGGCCAAATTAGTCTGTATTTGTAATCATTCATAGGAAAATACTGATATATATTCATGATAATCTTTTTATGACGTTTAGGTATCTTTTTCCTTTTGATTAATTAATGATGTACTGTTTCTTTGTACATCAACTTTCTTGATCACATATACACATGGATGGTATACCTAAACAACGGGACCACAAGCACCCTTTTTGGTATACTTGAATTACAAACCAAGTTGCAGTCTTTGTTTTAATGATACCTTGGATCTAGTGACGTGTTGATTTCTCAGACTGCTTTTGTTCTTAGGGTCTTCTGGCAGCATATGTGACTTCGCTTTCATGCTTATGTCTCAATGATTTTTCCACCAATCCCTATAATCGTCTGATCTACTGCTCTTTTTCTTGGTATACAGCCCCTTCACCATTCCTTTTTCAAAGTTTCCTGAGGACACATCATAAGACTGTTACAAAAAAGAAAAAGTAGAAGAAGAACGGATTACTTACTAACGTAAGGAATGCACATGCTATAAATAAAGTATGTTTTCCCTTGTTTCTCTTTTGTCTATTACACTCCTAAACAAGCAGTGCAATACCATAGCTAATGCCTATTCTATAAAGAGAGTTTAAAGTTAACCTTATGCTGCCCACTCTGACTGTTATTACTCTCGAAAAACTTTTGATCGAAGAACCCTAATTAATGCCTGCGAAATTAGCTTAGACATGGCTTTTGTTCAGGAGGCCACCATGATTGCTTCATGCATGCGTGAATGTGCTACAGAGATGGAGAGGCAGAAAGGAAGTCAGCAACAAGACCTTTTCGTTGTTGCTATTCACTTAACTGTTTATATAAGTTATTATCCAATTACTGGGGCAAAAGAGAAGAAACTGTGGTGGGTGTTGGTACGTTCATTCAATGTATTTAATGGCTATTTGGTTGCTTAACTTTCTATTTTCAGTTAATTGGAAAGGAAAGTTGTAATTGCACATGTGTGTGTCCATATATAATTCATAGATAAGAACAATTAGACATATTTAAATGTCAGCATTTATTAAATTTATAGCTATGATGTATAGTTATACTAGAAACTAGTAGAGTAGTACTCTAAAGGTAATCACCTTTAATACTTTTGTATAAACTTTATTTTGATTAATAAAGCAAAAGGTTATTTTTCATTAATTTGATGTTTGCTTATTTATGAATTGATTTCAATCTTAAATAGAATTAATGAAGCTCATGATGCAAAACATAACATGAAGGAAATCACGATGAGATCATGATCTTATCATATGCAATTATGTTAGTATCTAAATTATCCCTAATCATAGGATTAATAACACAAGATAGTATTAATCCAGATAGACTAGCACATGTTATACTCATTGATTTGATCAAGTAGTGGATCTCACAAACTTTAAGCATGAGATGTTTAGAGTTAACATGTAGATGCTTACTAAGAGTTGTAAGTATATTGGATGACCCGTTATGAGATTATCGTATGAATGATCTATCAAATGTCAATGATTAATCTCATTATAGCAATTGTGCAAATATCCTTAGAATTGAGGTACTCAATGATATCTTAGATACCGATCCTATGCTTTGACATCATTCCTTGTTGCCTTAAGACGAGATCGTTTGATGATTGGGTACAGTTATTAGTATTCGAAGGTAATTGGGTAACTAATAAAAGATTCATCACTCCTGATAGAAGGAGATGATACTCACGGTCTCTTGTCGGGGTCATTACTGAGGAGTCTCTGGCCAAAGCAGTTATATGTCATGAAGAGAGTCTTCAATGACATATAGAGTAAAGAGATCCTAGGACAAGAACTAACATCACTTAGATTAAATATGACATAGTTAATCTAGTGGGAGTTGACATATAGCTCATACTTCGAACCAAGTAGGATATAGTATGGTGAAAGGACGAATTGTACGGTAATTGTTTATAGAAAAGTTCGTAAGTCAAATAATTAACTATCGAAGAGTTTGTGTTAATGCACTTATATTCCGATAAATGGACATCATGAAATGCTTCATGATTTGCTTGAATTAAGAATTAATTCAAGTACTCAAAACAACCAGAAACCTAATAATCACACGCATAAAAGATTAGATGAAAAACAAAGTGTCTATGGTTATTTTTAAGTAGGCCACCCGAAGGCTCGGCTATCAATTAAGTAGGCCACGATCATGACTGAAAGCTCAACAGATGTATATAAGTAAGTTCTTCATTTATATACACAAGAGTTAACCAGTCAAAAAACACACTTCATTGAGAAGATAAGGGGTCCAGAAGAGTTCTGGGGTTAGAGAGAAGTGATCTTGAGGTTTGTTCATGAAATTTATACAATTGTTGTATAATTTAATTACATGCAACTCATTCTTGATCCAACTCTCCATTAGAGCATCTACTTGAACCCATCTAGTTTGGTGCTCTAATCACCCTTACGCATTATTTTTTCTTCATCTTTGCGCGTTCTTGAGTCATCAAGGAAGGGTTTGGTGTTTACAACAACCCAAACAAAGAGAAGAATCGAGAAAGGAGGAGAATCAAAAGGTATATGTAATGTTATATTATGTTCATATAATCTGTTTATGCATGTATTTGAGATTCTGGCTTTTTTTTATGTCATGGGGATCGGAATTTAGATTCTGTCACTTCCACTGCTTTGTTGTGCATGTGATGCATGAATCCATATCTCCCCCCTTACTGAAACCATTTCAATTGTTAATTTAAGTAGATTTATCCAGCAAACACTTTAATAAAACTATTGATTGAAGATATTGAAAAAAGAATTTTGAAATAAGCATATAAGGAAAAATATGAACTTGATGAGGAAGAAATAATGTCATATGATAAAGATTAATATAATCCTTGGTGTAAGGTCTTCAAATAATATAGAAACTAATAAGTGAATTTTAATACAAAAGGCCTTTATTTATAAATTTATAACAATACCTTAGTTGGGAATTTACATTTTAATTAAGATTAGAAAAATAAGACAAGAAGATGTGATGATTCTGTGTAAAGAACCAAGAGTGAATTCTTGATTGGAGGATACAAAAGAACTAACTTGACTTGATTTTCCTATTAAAAGACTTGTAGGTTCTTTAACATATTGAAGTTTTTTTTTTCTTTTGATATTTGGACCACACTAAACTTAAACCGTATAAATGAAGGGTATATAATTGAAAGATAAAGCTGTGACTTCTGAAATATTTGTTCCTCTTATTTATCATTTGTAATTTATTTTTGGTAATTCACTAAGATGAGGCCTTGCATGAAGTATATATATGAACTTTGAGCATGGTCTTGTGCAACCTGAAGTGATATCTGTATCGATAAGTAAAATTGATATTTTCTCAAAAAAATGTGAAAAAGAGAACTTTTTAAAAGTAAGATTAGGAATTCAGCAGGGACTGGGAGTTTCGTATAACTCTTGTTTTGGTTTGCATGTCCTAGGATTATTTAGTCTTCCTTTTGGACTGTAGCTGTATGTTACCTTGAAGGATAATAGTGATACTACTACTTTCCTTCCAAACTCTCCAAGTCTTAACAAAATGAAGAAGCTTGGATGGACATTGTGATGTTGCTTCTTTGAAGCGTTGTTAAATCTTGAAAGGTGTATAGTATACGTATACCTTTCGATCTATATATGTGTGTGTGTATGATATTAGAAGTGTCTAACTCATCTCCAAAAACTAGCTCAAGAGAAGGAAGTTTGCATACTATTATAAATTGTTTAATACTCTCATAGTTGTCCGATGTGGGATTCCTGACACACCCCCCTCAGTCCAGAGTAGGACTGGACATCTGATAGACATATTGGGCAAAGGGACATAACCGGGCACCGCCCTAAATTATCGAGACAAACTAAGTTGGCTAAAGTTGTTGTGTGAGGCCAACTCAATTGGTTTTATATATTCTCCGACATATGAAACTAAATATCAGTGCGTGGCTGTGCAGATGATTTTAATACCCGACTGGAGAACCATGCATGTGAACAGCCCCATAATAAATGACGTCTGTTATTACTGTCTCATACGATCAATTACTTGTTTACTCAGCTTTTTTTGCATTATACTCCTTCCTTCCTAAGAGTAATGGCTGCAGAAGCACGTAACACACAAAGAGTCGTGCCATATACAGGCAGCTCGTGGTCCGTATCCTCCATGGTAAGAAAAGAAAACTCGGTTTAAAAATTTTACATATTGCTGTTAATCTGAACTTGCCACCTTTTATTTACTCTTCATTTTCTTTATTCCTTTTGCATAAGAGAACATAAGGACTCCACAAAGGTTTCACTTTTAAAAGAAAAAGAGAACTCTCGGTATTCTCAAGCTATCAATAAGTTACAAGCTTATTTGCATTCTTGAGGGTTTTGAACTCAGAACATATACATATTAAGAGTAGGGTAGAACAAGGTAGTTTTAAGCAAAAGACGAACAATAGAATAGTTAATAAAGCTTCGTTGTTATTTTATTTCTCAACTTGGCAAGCAACATTTCTCGACACATTTGCTGAAAAATATTGTTGGAAACCTGTTAAGGAAATGTATCAAAAACGGTAATAACATGATTTAAAGGGACCATACTTGATAGGTGTGGACGTATTACAGATTCCATTGTCATATATTTCACATTATCATTCGCAATCGATATGCATTAGTGGTTAATCCCTTTTTTTTTCATTGCAACAGTAACATCGATCTAAACCCAAGAATTAAAACTAAAAATGTCTAAGATACAAACTTGATCAGCTTACTTATCCACACTAATGTATGGTGATAGTATGCTTTCTTACAAACTAATGCAAGAGAAGTATATAGTGTATCTTACTTGTATCAGAAAATCCACTCACGAGAAGCAATTCCGAGAGATTCAGGAATCTTTTACCAAGTGGTGAGGTATGAAGATGGGGTTTGAAACAATCTTTTTGCGTAGTACCATCTCACGGAATTAACATGCAAAATCTAACGATGAGACTCTTCAAGAGTTGACGTTGTACTTGTTATGGTGGTCATCATTACTGCTTTGAAAATGGACAGGCCCCGGGTTCAGATTGAACGGAAAGGTTTTCACAGATGATGAGCTCATTGCATGAGACCCTGATATTCTATGTTGTGAGGGACTTGAACCTAGTAACTGAAAATGGTTGATTTCTCTCGAGTTCCCAATGGTAGCATTCCCATAAGGATTAAAGGGTGAAAAAAGTGTTGACATAGTTGCGGGTGGACAGAAAAGTAATTGAGAACCAGCCGACAGAGGGAGTGATGATGGAAATGGAACAGTATTGCTATTCAGGGAATTTTCAGAATGGGATACAACTCCGTGGGTTCCAAATTGAGGGAAAGCTAAATTGGAAGCATCTATATGATGGTAGGAGTTAAAAGGCATGGAACTGTTTAGCAACGAAGGCAAAGAGGAGTGAACTGCTAGGGGAAAGAACCTTTGAGCTTGTCCAGTACTGCTACTGTAATTGCAAATCCCACCTTGATATTGAGGATCATTTGTTGCAATCCACTTTCCTTTCTGATCGGTAATGGACTCATCTTCCTTACTTTTTTCTCTCAATGAAGCTTCAATATTCCAGTACTTTGGTCTCTCCAACGTATTCTGTTCCTCTCTATCAGGACTATTATCAATCTTTATCCCTAAAGAATCCTTAGCGTATGAAGCATTTATGCCAAATAATGGAGGAATAGAAGATTGATCAGAAGCTCTTAACTGGTGCGGAACTAGCATCTGCTGATGGAGCTGACCAAATCCTTGCGGAAATTGCAGTGGTGGGAGCTTGTCGATATCGGTTTTTGTTGCATCAATTAGCCAATCTATGACCTTACTAGGCTGAGCGAGACCAAGCCTGTCTTGAAGATCATATAACTGAATTGCTGTTGGTACAGAAAGCCTGATTCTTCTGTCCCTCAATCCTCTTATGGTGCAAACCTTGCTGTGTCTGTCTTTTCCCCCACAAGAACGAGACGCACGTACAATTCTTGGATTTCTAAAGGCTGACCAATGTCTTGAAGTGGATGCCGCCTTGGAGTATTTGCTGCCATCATCCCCCTCTCTCTTTCCTTGAAAATCATTTTCTCTTGAATTCATAATCATGTTGTCAACACTTCCATTGTTGAGCTGCAATGTAAAAGCTGTAACAGGATGATAAGATTTGATTAGTTTCTTCGTTCCTAAGTCTTCTAAATTTTCATTTTTGGAGTTTACTAGGTCATACTGTTTGAGCAATCGCTTTTGCTTTTGGCAACTGCTTTCAAGATAAGGAAAAGAAACATTATTTTATGAACTCAATCTTGTACATCATATGCAACTAATCTGAAGATCGTGAAGCTGAGCACAGACTCCCAGCTTCCAATAAATATGCAAATTGTAAAGAACTAATGAGAAAGCCAAACAAATCGACAATCAGACAGTCAGATCTGAGCAACTAAGTTCCGTATCTGAATTTGAGCTTGACAACTTGCAAAGGACTTCTGATGCACTGGTTAACTTGAAATTCAGGTTAACCTCAATCTAGGTTCGAACAGAAAGCAGATTTCTTTTGAAGAAACCTAGTTTGTGACTTGTAAAGCTTAAATTTGATGCAAAGAAGACGCAAATTTGTAGAGAATTTGACAAGCAAGTAGTAGAATTTAGAATTCTACTTTGGAAATGGTTAAAAACGTTTCCCTTCTATTAGAAGAAGATGCATCATGTGCGAATTTTAACTTACATAAAGCAGAACATTGAAGCTTCTTTTTTCTGTACTTCAGTGCTGGGCCTGGCCAAGAAGCAGGAAGAAGACTAGCAGTTAGAACAGGCACAAAGCACTGCTGGAATCCTTGTCAAAAATGTAGTCTTTAGTTTATCTTTGTTCTATGAAGACTGCATCAGACTTATTGATAGTCAGTCAAAAAAAAACACAGTTCTTCAAAAGAAAGGTGCTGGAATTTATCTACTCAGCGTTATATGGAATAAAGAGAAAAAGACAAGGCAAACGCAAGACCATATGTTTCCCTGCGTATTATGACACGTCGAATTGGAATTTCATGGAATTGCTCATACCACATACTGAACAATCAACAGCTTAATAACTAAGCCTTGTTGGTCACCTGTGTAATTACCTTTCAGTGTGCCATGTTACATTAGGTAGATGGTTGATTTCCACGGGGACCATTCAACGTACATACTAGAAAAAGAGAACAAGACCTCATGCTTTATTCACATCGGATAGCTTTATAATGCATGCCTAGCATAAACCAAAATGTAATAAGTAGTACGTTATTGAACTCCAGTGTCCCATTATTGGATCTTCCCTCCTCCTCTTCAGATGATATGTGCACATTTATGATACATAAAAGACTCTATAAGCTTTATTTGAGTATAAAAAATGGTTTGTCTGCTGCAGTAGGGACTTACTAGTTTCTAATTAATTGGAATTCAATTAGATAAGTCACTGGCAAGTGGTCTTAAAAAGTTGTGGTTTGATCAGCTGAGTTAGAGGATAGATAACTTAGCCTCCTTGTAGATGAGGGACCAATATACATAGGCTCTTTAAAGCATCTATAGTCAGCAGAACGCAGGACCACTCTCCCACTTACGGCAGAGAGATCTTGCCCAGCAGAAGATGAACTTAACATCCCAGAAACAAAATCCCAATTAGTTAGGGCATTGATTCGTGCCTTGAAGGTCTTAATCTGATTCTTCTTTGTATAGTTCATACAGCCATAAGAAACAAATTTTATACTGATTTAGGAAATTTTAGCCTAAATGTGATTGGTAATAGTAGGGTTGGATTGTTTGATATAATCTCTTTTCTTCATTTCTTTCTGTGCTTGATAGATCCTGCAGCAATACGAGTGCAACCATCGAAAATGTAATATATACCAGATCAACTACTCTTTACAGCCTTAAACCTTAGTGCTTAAGCTGTTAAGAAAAGAAATTAGATGAATCTGTGTGCAGCTCATTACTTTTTCAAGAAAACCCGAAAATGACATCTGTCGTGCATTTCTTTTCCTGTTTTGACTTATATTCCGTTTGCCCTTTTGAAGCGTAACTAAATCAATCATTAGAAGTTCAAGGCTAACAAGGGTAAACTAACAAAAGGGATGCCAAACCTGTAAAATATCAGAGGGAACTTTTAAACAAGATGACGCTAAACCTGTAAAATATCTGAGGGAAGCTCTAAACAAGATGATGCTATACCTGACACAGTCTGCTTTTCATCGTTCGGTTACCCCAACAATCTAGTAAAATTGAATCATCACCAAAACTATTGACGTCCAATTGTATGGAATGATGTGCACAGTAGCATGCATCGGTCAAAAGCTGAACCCTATTTTCTATTCTACCTCTACTCCCTACTCGCCCTCTACGAAATGGAACAATAAACCCTATCCGTCTCAACTCTGAAGATTCTGAACCCTAGACCTCCCCCAACTATGAAGAACAACCCATCACATGTACAGATTAAAAAAAGAAAAAAGGACAGACCCAGACCATTTTCTGTTAAGCTAACAAGGAAGTATGTTTGTGTTCCTGTCTTCTTGAGTGTGCCTTTACCGGCTTCTTAAACATTGTCCACAGAATTTTGATTTCTTAACCTCAGAGACTGTTAGTTTGGTTTCTCACACTCTCTGGTGACTGTATTGCAGGAAGCAGCGTTTCCAAAACAAGCGAGGAGAATTTATTTGGCTCAATTTTTAGGGTTTGTTTATTCTTTAAAAGTATGCTTCTTGAGTTATCTCCGAGTCAGACTCTTACTGAACAAGCAGAAAACGGTGGCAATCACGAGAAAGGGTTTTTAACTGTTCTGATTCCCATCTTTGCAGAAAAATAAATGGTCCCTCAGATCCAAAGACATGCACTACTGTTCTTTGTTCAGGGCAGCAATTATATCTTCTTGTACTAGAGTGGGGTGAATGAACGTTGAAACTTGTTATCCTTCCAGCTAAAGGGGAGTTCATGTAGTTCATCCACTTGACTTTAAACATGTACAACTGTTTCATATTATGCCCTTGTCAATACGAAGAAACTGATTTAGTGTATATCAAAATACATGTCTACGAATCTGGACCAGTCACAGTGAAGAAAAATCTTAAAATCAAAAGCCATTTGTTGTTTTCAGCACACAGAAAAGGATAGATTGAAGAAGATAAAGAAATCAATACTTGGAACAAAGTCATTCCTGTAAGGCTGTCACCCAAAACAAAAGAACAGATGTAAGGAATTGGAGAGTCAAAAGAGCAATTATAAGGAATTGTAGAGTCAAGTATAATGACATTATGTGGAAAAACCCCTCAATATCACCATCTGAGTGATTTAGTTAACAAGACTAATTTAAATGAACTCTTAAAAGAAATTAGCCTGAGGGTCAAGTAAGATCTCTAATATGATAGGATTAATTGATTATCGCAAAACAAATGAAATTCATGAATAATATGATAAATAAGATATGAATTATATAATTTAAAAAATTGAAATTAAATACAATATATACATAAAATAGATATATAACACATTAATAATATATATTTTAAAATGTAAAATTTTATAATTTATTTTATATACTTTACATTTAATCTATTTATACATTTTATATATAATTATATAATTCATTTTAATTGTAAATACGCATTAAACTTTGTTAGTTGAAGAGAATATTATCTATTTTATCCTCACATGTAAC
>JAOTIZ010000007.1:13354117-13367322 GCA_027123425.1 Erythroxylum panamense | reverse complement strand
CATGACTTCTTTTCACAATCATAGCAGTATGTAAACAAAGTCAATTTATGACCCCAGAAATGTATAGGTCCACTTAAGCAACGGATATATTTAATCAGATCTTCCTATAATCTTCATGTTTAATTGTCTCTAGCATGTTGAAGATTATTTCTTTCTTGATTTCACCATGATTTATAATGCTATCTTGATTCATTTCAATCCAAAACACCTGAAATAATTTCTTAATCAATTCTATAAATTTTATTATTATCAAAACATAAGTAGGATTTAATTTGTCAACCACCATTGATCCAACATAACTAAATTTCATAATAGTGTGAAATTGTGTAAGGAGGAACTTACAATATGAGATATTGTATAAAGAAATATTTATTTCTTCTATAGCTAAGCTTAGTATAATAACTTATGTTTAAAATTTTCAATAAAAACAATTAGCAATCTTTCATATTAGATGTGAAATTATAGGAATTAGAAAGAGTCAAAGTTACTAATTTTAGGATACGATGGTTAGGTGAAGCACATATTATCTAATAAGTTTAAAACTAAAACGTATAATGAAAGGATTTGAGATATCCAAAAAGTTGGATTTAATCTTACAAACCCCATTGAATAAAATTTTTATTTCAATGTATACTTATAGGAGAATAGTTCTCAAGATAAGTAATGGTAATAAGATGAATTTTGAAAATGTTCATATCTCATTAATTTACATGCAGATAAAACTAATGTCTTTGTCTATACATTTGATGTATAGTTAAAAGGGTATAAAATGTTGAAAGATTCACTTTTACGATGAATTCAGAATGTTCGTATTGGAGATGATTGTGGATTTTCTATGTCTACAAGAAGGTTAGTGAGAGTATATTTTTACTTTTTAGTGGGAGTAAATGGAAACATATTACTGATAAAGTACACAAAATCATATTTTTAATTGTTGAAGATATGATAGTCCAAGAATAACACTTATTAGATATTAAAAAAAAGATAACAACTTAACTCTAAGAATTAGATCTATAGAGGTAGATACATAAGTTATTTACCTATTATAGTCCAAACACTTAGATAATATACTAAAGGTGTTTATTATTTGATATGTCTAATACCTATAAAGCATTAAGATGTCTATTATTCCGTTGATTTTTGAGTTTAAGATCATGGATATTAACTTTGGAACTAAATCCTAGTTAAGGTATATTTTATTTAAAACAATATTATTTTGATATTGGAAAGGTTTCAATGTAACATTTATTAATAATTAAGGCATAATACATTTTTCATTTAGTGGAAATGATCATTTGGATCAATAAGTTCTTTGATGAACTTGATATAAATTATTGAAATAGTCATGTATTATTAAATGTAAGAGCCATTTTATATGCAAAAGGAGCTAAGGTCTCATCAAAGATCCAATTACATATTTGGACAATCTTTCTTAATTATAATGATAATTAAGATGAGAGTTGTAAGATTTAAACAAGTGCTCATCGTAGAGAAGGTTGTAGAATTTCCTGACTAAATCGTTGTCCCAGAAGTAGCACAATCATCATATGAAGATAAAATATCAGATAGGCGATTGATTTAATGCAAGTGGAAGATTGTTAGTGTAAGTCATATAACCAATTAGTTGGTCAAAATTTTTAAGATATAATTAATTAAAGACATTATTTATCTTTATGTATTTTGTTAATTATATTTGATATTTTAATATTAAAGGTAAATTTTCTAGAATAATTACTATACAATTGAAATTATGTTAAGATCATAATTATGAGATATAAATTACATTTACGAGGTATTCCTAAATTATTCTTACTTATAGTTTCATTAAGATGTGATATTGATGACACGGTAAAACTAAAACATGTTAGATTTCTTTCTTATAAAGAAAGAAATTGATTTCACAAAATACAATATAAAGATACTTAAGCAAGCGTATCTGTGCTTGTTAAAGAATAAGTTTACTAAATTGATTTGAATATAAGGATTCCAAATGAAATATTACTTATATGTCTATAGATTTCCACATTATGATGGTTGTATAATTTATCCTTAGACTTGATATTACCAAAGTATCTTATGTGAGAATTACTATATTTTGATGCTACTTATGACCTATACTATTTAGTATAGCTCACTCGATAATACTTGGATATAATATAAACCACTCGGTATGTCAATAAAGGACTTGTCATCTTAAAGTAATTAGAGATAATGTTTCACTGTTTTTTATTAGTAGTGATTTAAAGAATTCTCTAATAGTGTAAATAGAGATATGAAAAGTGTTTTAAAATATCAATTACTAATTAGTAAGCATAAACATGATTGGATTTAAAAGAGTAGACACTAAATCCATATTATATGTCCAATTAGAATATTAAATGATGAAAGGATTAAATTATACATCATAACTATACACGGACAAGTTGGGTCAAATCACTACGGCATTCCTAATATTTGAGTGGTCATGACATATTGTTAAACGTCAATATTGATTTATAATTATAAATTATTTTATTGGAGAACCAAATTTAAATTAAAAAGAGTTTCAATTTATATAATTCTAATTATGAATTATAATTATAATGTATAATCATTGCCAATATATTAGGAACCTAATGAGTCACACATGAAGAAGTTAAAAACAGGAAAAAAATCAATTTAAATTAAGTTAGAATTAAATATGAAGTTTGAGAAACTTCATAAATTAGATATTTGATTATATTAAAATTTAATTGTAATTATAATCAGAGTTTAATCAGGGAGTTTAATTTAAAAAGAGTGAAACTCTTATGTCTTTCTCTGTAAACAGGAGGAAGGCATAATAGAGCTAGCACTCCTACCTTGTCCTCTTAAGTGTTGAGTGATTTTTCTCTTCTCTGTAGATACCATTAGAGGCTGGGTACGTGGATAACTTGTGATTGATAGTTCAAAAAGAAAATTTTGTGTGGGAATTCAAATTAAGTAAGTTTAAATCTTTTTATTTATGATTCATTTTTTTAAGTTATTCAATTAAAGAGATCTAAATGGAAAATCATAAAATTATTTTTTCTATTGTGCCCGTAATTGGATCATAGTTAGTTTCTTAACAAAAAGATTGCTTGAAGATATTTAGGTGGATAATAAAAAATATATTCTACATAAGTTTAATAAATTGTAACATTATACAAATATTATCTCTCTGAATTAAAGTTAATTTACAAGCAGGGAAATAAATTTTGTACTGTATTGGAAAATGTTACGAAATTCAAATGATATTGTACTAGGTTCAAGTACCAATTGGTACCATTCATTTCAATTAGTACCTACTGATACTAGCTAATATTAAAAATACTGATGAAATATTGGTTATATCTGAAAAACTCAAAACTTTGGGTGCTTAATTGGAAAAAAAATACTAAATGTTTATTACCCTTGGAAGAATTCGACTACCTTAGTTCACTTTCACTCTCATAGCCACATCCTTCCTCATTTGCTTTCTTCTCAACTTAGCTGAATATCTTCACTTCTCTATGTTGCTTCTCCATTGCTACCTTTACTCCTCTATCACATGCTAATTCCATATGCTCCACACTTCTCGATTCCTTCAACTCTTGTTGATTATCGCACGCTATCGACTGCTCTACCTCTATCACACACTACAACTCCTCTATCATCTTCTCCTATATCCGATTGAATTTGTGACTTTACTATTGCTTTATGTTAAGTGAAGGTATAAAGTATAAACAATGAAGTAGTTTTATGTATTTGTAACGGAAAATTAAGCTAAATTTATAAGAAAATTATTTAGTTTTATATTGTTGGCTTGTTGAATTTTTATTTGTGTCTGCCATTTTAGATTTTTGTGAACGACTTCATGAGGCTTTTTGGGCAAAATCCTGTAAAACAACACTTTTCAGGTTATTTGTTCTAATAATCATAAAAATGATATTAGTTTTTACTTTTTTAATTATTAATTTGGTAATTGATTTATGTAAAACATACAATTCACGAGTTATTGTTTATATACAAATAATTTATTTAATATATGATTATATTATTTAAACATAAGATTTGGCTTTTATAGTAATAATAAGTTTGAGTCCCTTTTTGATTCTAAGTCTGGTTTTTGGAAACTTATTTTATATAATGAAGTGGATAATATGCAATTAAGTATAAAAATAAAATATTTGCATTCTTATGTTGCTCTCATTAGAAAATTGTAAGGTGTCAGTCATGCATTTCATATATAATATATATCAAATATATGCAGCAGAAAATAAAATGGAACCTCAAAAACTAGATCTACTCATGCATATAGATATAGAAAACAAAAACATAAAATGTGAGATGTTTACATATCTTTTCAACGATCTCCTTCGTTCTTTAATCTTCTACGCGTTGGGTTGTCGTAAGCCACAACGATCGACATAGACTATCTCTAATAAAAGTCCATATGAAGATAGAAGGATGAAACCTCATTAGGAGATGGCTAGAATTCTTTCTTTGTGCTGGCAAAGACAATAACTCTTGTGAGAGTTAGAGAGAAAAAGTGTTAGTGTAAGAAAAAACCTTTCTTTCACTTTTGCCTTACATAAGAAGCACGAAAATCATCTATATTTTCTGCACCATTTGGCCTTCCATAAGCCCCATCACTAATAGAGAGTTATGGGAAGTTAATTGTTGTGCCCCGTTTTCAGAGTCCAACAATCGGGAGTCGAAAAGCGTGAGCGGGTTTTCTTGTAGGGTTATTTCAATAAACCCTCACTTCCTTTCGATCAATCTTTTTTAATTCAACACCAAAGGCAATAATTTTTTTTGAAAGGTATAAAAACGTGTTAGAAATCTATTGGTTGAAGAATTACTTCATTTTGAGGTCGGATGATGAAGTTATGGCCAAAAGAATCCAACATGTTTATGTCCTTAATCATTTTGTACATGCCTTGGCGCAATTACTATAACTTTCACTACAAATGTCAGATTGACATTGTTTTTAGATGGTTTGAAAGAGGACTTCTAGATCTACAACTTTTGTGAGATTCTGAAGTGAAATTCTGTCATTTGGATAGAGCATGTACCATGTGAAATCACACGGGCAGCTCGTGTTTCTTTCGGGTCTGATTGTGCTTCTGCATTAGGAACACACGGCCAGTGTGAATATACAAGGCCTGATTGTGTAACCTTTGGATTTGGCAATTTCATTTGGAGGTTCAAAACATGGACTACGTGAATTCATGAGGGCAAACTGTGTAACCCACGGGTCTGGCAATTTTTCATCATCAGGAATACACGACCTGTGTAAATATACACGGCCTGACCGTGTAACCTTTGGGTGAAACAAAAATTTTCACCCTCCCCTCCAATGGATCCTACATCCATTCTAACATCCCCTTTTCTCATAATCTCCTTAAATTCACCCCTTCTAATGCAAAACCACTTCATATCCATTTAACTACTAAATACATCTCATTAATTCTTGAATCTCAACTCCAATGATTCATCACATACAAGCTTTCCAACTCCAACATGCTATTCTAATACTAGCAACAATTGCCAATCTCAACCAAAAGATAAGCACATCCATCATACTCAAACTTTAAAATAACATAATCATACAAAAAGGAACTTCTCAAGTTCTCATTCTCATTTCTAAACACAATGAATGTTTGAACAAGCTTTACTTACATATCAACATACACATCAAACATAATACAAAATACAAAAAGATACTCATGTTTGATATGCCGATAAAGCTATCTAAAATAGTCACTAGCTTAGTACAAAAGATTTCTAACTATCTTGGAGTTTTGAACCTTGCAAGGATCGCTAATCTTCTCTATCTGCACCTGAGGAGGGAAAATTGTGGGTTAAGCTACGCAGCTTAATGGCTAATATATTTATAGCCATTGACAACAAGCCACACAATCAAACGTATATAAATATTCATATAGGCATACATGTTTTGTCTTAATCCAACAATGAAATCGTAGCATTCACAATTCCAATACATATCTTATAGAACATAATGGATGTAATTCACATCGAAGCATAACACTCCAAAATGTCATCATTACTTAACATATCAAAATACAAATGCACAAAAAATTATCTCGAGGGTTCCGTGGAATAAAATAGAGAAATCGAAATTTACTCCGTGAAAACGAGCCCACTTTTTGAATCTCGTGTGTCACAACCAGGCAGCCGGGAGAAGGCTTTATGTTGACGTGCATGTGACTACGAAACGGTTCCACTCTTGCCCAAACACAATCAATTTTCATACTCAATTCAATCATTCATAAGTTTATATTCTCATACTTTTTCTTTATACAAAATGCTATGACACAATTCAATGGCATAACATGATCATACTCATAATTTAACCATATCAAAATGTCATATATCTTTCAATGCATAACATAACATAAAACACATCATAGCAATGCACAATTTATCAATTCAAGCATATACATACACACTTATGCACATTGCCTATTTACACAATAACCATAAATATTTTACCCACCTTATAACTCTTGAAAATCTAACTCAATTTGGCCCTTCCTCTTGCTCTTGGGTATGTGTTCTTGATTTCCTAACACAACCAAAATTCTCATTCAATTCCAATTCAAATAGAAATCTCCCAAATTTTCATAATCACAACAAAATGGAATTAACACAAATCAAGTTCAAAATTAACCTACCCATAGTCCATCTAGGTTAGAAAATTCAAAACCTAGCTTAGAAACCCAAAAATCAAATGGGTCTCTCAATCATCTTCTTCCTCCAATCATTCCCAACACAAAACACCTTTCTCTCTCTAAAACTTCTCCATTCATAACACAACAACCCATTTCTTTACGAAAGCAAGAAGAAGATGATGAACTTACCTTAAGAAGCTTGGTTCCTTCTTCTTCCCACGATTTTCTTCTTCCTTTCCCTTCTTTCTCCATGATTTTTCTCTCTTTTCTTCTTCTTTCACGCTTTCACTCTTCTCTTTATGGCTTTTCACGATTCTTCCTCCCTTCTTCTAATTTTAAGACACAATTTAGCTTCTTTCTTCCAATTATGCCCCTCCTTAGTCTTGCTCTCCCAATTTTGCCCTTCCTTCATTTAACATAAGCCTACTAACTACTTAAGCTAACTTAATTTCTAACATTTCCTTCTAATTTCAATTTCTAATCCTTCCCTCAAATTTCTAATTAATTACCCAATTCAATAATAATAATAATTAAAAAACAAACAAGCATGAATAAATCATTAAACAACTAATAAGAAATTTAGAAAAATTCAGGATCCAACAGAATTCCTCAGTTTTGGGGTTTTTTTCTAGAGAGAAGATTAGGGTTCCTAGTGGTGAGTAGATGGGCAAATGCAATATGGAAAAAATAGGGGCTAATAAGTGTAATGGTGAATGAAGACAAGTTATTTGTATTTATATTCAACTCAGAGGAAAATGTGTAGAGGGTTGTACAAGCTGATCCTTGGCATATACAAGACTACCTAATTTTGCTAATTTTGCTAAAAAATTGGCATCTAAGAGTGACAATAGATAGGAATAAGCTTGACATAATTCCTCTATGGGTGAAATTCCATAAGGATCCCCTTGAGTATTGGTCAACTAAAGGAATAATTTACATTGTTAGTAAGGTAAGGAAGCCTATAGAAATGGATGAAAATACTACACTAATGAGGAGGATAGGCTTCGTTAGGGTATGTCTAGATGTTGATATCATAAGAAAATTACTTGAAAAGTTGAAAATTATGAAACTACATAATGTTGGGAAGTTTGTAAAGGATACCATAAGAATCTCATTCATGTAGAAGCCTAAAATAAAAGAGTCAAAACATGTATGGATAAGGAAAGAAGTTAAAGAAGCAACAAAGGATGGTGAAATTAAAGGGATCAAGTTGGCAGAGATAGAAACAGAAAATCCAGTAGAATAGAGGGAAACTCAAGATGGGAGTAGGGATGAGTTATTTAAGAAGGAGGTTTCTATAGTAGAAAAATTGGTAGATGGAAGTGGAAACAAAGAAGAGTTACTTGGAAAGGAGATCCTTATTGGAGATAGTCAAACTGAGGAGGGGGGACTTGAAAATTAACTTGTGTGTAGCAGGTAACCAATGGTGGAGAAAGGGGAAACATCAGGATCAAAGTCTATTGAATTTGTCTTATCTCTTAGTAGAGATAGGAAATCTAAAAGAAGAAGATTGGGTAAAAGAAGTCATAAATAACTTTGTTATTTGGAATGTTATGGGCCTTAATATTATTAATAAGCAACTCGTAGTTAAGGAGTTTATAAGGAGTAATAATGCAGATATTTTTGGTTTGTTGGAAACCAAAATAAAGTAGGAACAACTACAAAGATTCCTGTGTCTTTTTGGCAATGAGTGGAAGGTGATATCTAATCACACGTCATGCTTATGGGAGAGTGGTGGTTAGCTATGATTCATCAAGCCTAGAAATGATCAGTTGGTACTGTACTGATCAGGTAATACATTGTGAATTGAGGATCTTAGAGAATGACAGGAGGCTGGCTATTTTGGCAGTATATGCTACAAATCATGTTTTCCAAAGGAAACCATTATAGGAGGATTTGATAAGGGAAAGTTGCAATATGGCAATATCTAAGAATTAGAGGAGGGATTAAAGCTGCGAGTGGAAGGTAAAAAAGGTTATAAAGTTACAATGAAACTGAAATATGTTAAAGATCAATTGAAAGCCCTCAGCAAAAACAATGCAGTACCAGGATCTAAGGAAAAGGGGGAGGCATTGAAGGCTCTACAACAATGTCATAGAAGAGTAATGTAAGAACCAAAGTATCAAAATTTAAGGGTAAAGGAGGCTGAGATAGAATGTTATAGCTGAAAGAAGGGGAGAGGTGTACTAAGCATTACCTAAATTCAATCAAAGCTAAGAGGAACAAGAGTAATATCTAGTTTTTGGAAGATGGAATTGGAACAAAATTTCAGGGTCAAGGGAACAATAAGAGAGTTGTATTTGATTACTTCATAAATCAGTTTGGTAATAAGGATAGTGATAAAGCTATTCCTGAAATAAATCTGAGAAGTATAAAATAGATAACTGAGTTAGAGAAGGGAAAACTAATTAAGGAAGTAAAGGATGTGGAAATGTAATTTTCTCAATGCATCCTGATAAGGCACTAGGGCCTGATGGATTCAATAGGAGGTTCTTCTAAAAGAACTGGGGCATGTTAAGGGAAGAGGTGACAGCTGCAGGGAAAGAATTCTTCTAAAAGGGAAAAATACTGAAGGAATTAAGCAAGAACTGTATACTTATTCCAAAGCACATCAATGCGAGAAAAGTTGAAGAATTTAGACCCATTACATACTGCAACATCCTATACAAGATCATTAACAAAGTACTAACAGATAGATTAAAGAATAACATAAAGAGTATCATTAGCCCAACCTAGAGTGCATTTGTTGGATAGAGGTTGATTAGGAATAATGACTTCTTGTATTAAGAACTTTTGAAAGGGGACAACATCAAGGCAAAAAAGGGAAATTGTACTATCAAAATTGATCTAGCCAAGGCCCATGACTCAATTAATTGGAACTTCCTCAATAACACACTTAAAACAGCTAGATATCTTCTGAAGTTTGCAAAGTGGATTGAGAAACTATCACAATATCTACAATTGTAATTTTGGTGAATGGCGAGCCAACTAAATTGATTGAAAATAGAAGAGGGCTTAGGCAAAGGGATCTTGTATCCCTTTACGTATTTCTTTTAAGCAAATAGGTGTTATAAATCTTAATAGAGGAAAGCACCAGAAAATCATTTAATAGAGGAAAGCACCAGAAACTCCTCAGAGTTTCACTACCACTAAAATTGTAAGAATATTAAACTAACACATCTTTCTTTTGCAAATAATATTCTTTTATTTTGCAGGGAAGGTCAATAATTCATAAATACCCTTTTCCAAGTAGTTGAAGATTTCAAGGAAGTTTCACGACTTAGAAACAATCTTAATAAATGCAGTTTCTACTTTTCAGCTAGTACTATAAGTGAAGTAGCAACAAAAGGCATTAAGATGGGCATGAAGCAAGGCTCCTTGCCATTCAAGTACTTAGGAGATTTAATTTCACAGAAAAGGATCAATGCTACAGATTGCAAGCCATTATTAGACAACATCTATAGGAGGATCATCCACTGGTGTAACAAATTCCAAAACTATGGGGGAAGACTACAACTAGTTTAATCTATATTGAATTACCTTATAAATTACTTGATAAGTCATACTGCATTGCTTAAGAACATTATGGAGGAAATTCAAAAGAAGTTGAGGGATTTGATATGGAATGAATCAAGCCTTAGTAACAGAAAATGCAAATTAAGTTAGGATTTGATATACTAGCTTAAGTTTCAAGGAAGGTTGGGGGTAAGCTTAGCTAGATTAATAAATAAGGTCAACCTACCCAAGAAGTTCTGGTGGATATTCAAACAAAAAGAAGAACTCTGGGTAAGGTGCATACATTGTGTATATTTAAAAGAAAAGTATTTGGAGCTTGGGAATTAAACAGAACATGTCTTGGAACCTTAGATAGATATTAAACATAAGAAAGTGGATACGAGACCAAATTGTTAGCAGAGTTGGGAATAGGATGTCTACTTCTTTTAGTTTGATAATTGGCATCCTATAGGTCCTTTGTACCAGGTAGAAGAGCTAAAACACCTCAAATCTATGATTCACCCGTATACTAGAGTTGACAAATTGATTAAAGACAATAAATTGGAATGATCTTTTCACAACAGCAGAAGAGTGGAAGCTATTATGAGAAATATGCCAAATTACCTTGGAGAAAGGATCATGAGGTGCTGCAGATTGTAGATAGATTAAAGAAATTTAGCTCCAAAGGATGTAGAATTTACCTGTTGGAAGATCTGACCAGAAGGATGAATTGGAACAGACTTGTACGGGATGTTGACATACTCCCTACATATGCATTTATTCTCAGGATAGGGATCTTTGGAAAGCTTATAACAAAAGATAGGATTAAGATCAATATTGAGTCTTATGATTACAAATTCAACAATTCCCAAATGAAAACTATGGAACATATATTGCTAAACTACAAGTACACAGTGGAAATATGGAGGAAAATACAAAAAAATTCTTGATGTAAACCTAACTACATAAAGCTAGAAAGGCTTGATAGAGAGGGAAACAACCTTAAAAGGGGCGAGTGAAGCATACAAGAAAGGATTGAAGATTAGCATGGTAGCAGTGGTGTACTACATATGACAAGAGAGAAATAGAAGGGTATTTAGATGAGTAACCAGAGAATTAGATCACCTATTTTAGAATATTTTTCTATGTTGCAGGCTCACTCTGATAGCAACAGGGATTGTAGTGAAGCTCTCCCCAAACATGAGAAGAAGATGACAATTTGACTAAAATGGAAAAATTAGGTTGTAGTTAACATGAAAAATGTTTAGATATCACAAGTTTAATATGTAAAGTATTGAGTGTTCCTCTTTTGCTAGAGCACTCTTGAAACTTGTTATAGTTGTATTTTACCATAAGGCAATATAATAAATTAAATTTTAAAAAAGAGTATACATCATAATGCATATATCTAATTGCATTGGCATATATATAGAATTTTAATGATAAAGAGTTTTAAAGAAAATAGAGATATAGTAGTAACTTATTTACACTTAACCAAGATTTTTTTAAAAAAGGAAAGAAACATACAAATAGGAAAATACAATTATCAATCTAATAAGGAGTATACAATTGTCCCCTTTAATTTATTCTGATATAAACTTCTCAATAATATGCCACTCTTGACACTTGTTTATTTTCTTCTTCAATATTAAGACACTGTTTAATGCTAAAAATATGTTCCTTATTTATTGGGACATAACATGAAAATTTTCTAAAATCTTTCTAGTTCACGTATATTAAGAAAAAGTTAAAAATATCTTCTATGAATTCTATAAATTTTAACTCCCAAAATTTAATCTATATTACTATATTCTTCGTGTAGCAGCCCACCCTCGCGAGACACATATTCGACATCCCGAGTGATATCCGAGTGTGAATCCCACATGGGTGGTATGCTAGAGTAGTCAAACTCTCGAAAACTCAATACTTTTTTTTTTAAACAATATATACATATGCGGAAATCAGTAATCAATTTCGGGCCCATTCTTTTCTTTCATAACATAAAAATCACATTTGTTAACAATACACTCCAATTCATTCTCATTTACAAACCTTTCCAATATGGAAAGTTATTACATGCAAAAACATATTCAAATACACATTATACAAAAGTTGCAGAATACATGAATAAGAAAGTATAAATGCAAACGCTAACTGATCTCGACCTCTGCCTCTTACCTGAATGCAGTGGTTATACTTTAGTTTGTCCAATGGGGTAACTCTTCTGAGCCTGAAAAATAGTTGCAAATTTTGGGAGAGTTTTGCGAAATCAGTGAGTGATCATCATCGATGGCTCACTCGGTCACATAACACACAATTAACATCGTTTATTAAATAATCATATTAAATAACATACACTTGATCCATCATTTCACATTTTACATTCAACAAATTATAATCATTCATATCATGCATATGTAGTGCACATGAGACTCACTTTCTATTTGTTACTTTGTTGTGACCGAGTGCCTAACTATCCTGTATCCATTATAGATACTGGGTTCATTGATAACTGTCCTGTATTCATTGTGGATATCGGGCTCATTGATAACTATTCCGTATCTGTTGGGGATACCGGACTCATTTTACATAGTGAGCCTTTGACTATTAATCACTTTTTGAACTCGAGGCTCTTTTTTACAATCCAAGCTTTAAGCTCTTTTTCGGTGACTACTCTAGTCAAAACTGCCTTTATCTTTCATGCATTTATGAAATGGAATGCATCAATCACATTTGCATATTCTCATTCAATCACATTCTCATATAATCAGACCTTAGTCCGGTATTCAATATTAAAGTTAAGAATCACATTTTCATTCATATGCAAATGCACATCCATAACACATTTTGAAGTGAATCACATGTTATTACAATGCTTATTATATGATGTATAAATGCACAAGAAGGGGGGGTTGAATTATGTATTTCCCCTTTTTGAAAAACCATCAAAATCGTTTTATCAAAAGAAAAACTTGTTCTTTTCACAAGAACTACTGCAAATCAAAGTTAATCGTATTCTTCGAAAACTTGTTTGAA
>JAOTIZ010000007.1:13324838-13335072 GCA_027123425.1 Erythroxylum panamense | reverse complement strand
ACCCAACTCGTTGGATCTTCTTCTCCTTTGTACCTTTGAAAATCCATATTAACTACTCTCGGACGGCACGTTCCAACAATCCAAGAGTTGAAACCATTGGTTCGACTTTCATTACGTTGAATTTGGCTATCTGACGTTCCCTCATGTTGGTGGCTGCTACTTACATTGTCAAGCTTGGCGTTAACAGCTGAAAACATTTGTTGCATGGACTCCATCATTTCCTTGAACCTCCTGTCCATTCCTGCCTCCAACCGTTCATAGCGTGGGTCAGCCATGCCAGGCTCTAATACCACTTTGTTACGTGCCAACGTAACTGATCGAGTAACTGGCCTTTGAATTTGAGGAATATTGGTTTTTGGGGAGAGTTGACAATGTTTCTTCTTTCTATCTATCATTCTATTGCTGGCTTCACAAACAATGTTATCTGATAACTAAAATTTGAGACTCAATTGTTTCATTAGAGGGAAACTAGACCTCCATAATTTCATTAAACTGATTGAGAATAACTTCTGCCCACCATCGGCATACAAAACTCTATAATTACAAATTTTAACTACCTATTCTTAAATATAACGAAGGTGCTAACGTACTTTCTAAAGAAGTGGACTCATAACAACTTCTACCCAAAGACTAGGACCCCACAAACTTAATAACTGATTAATGATAAGATAATTGCAAAATACATAACCACGTAACAGAAATTAGTCTATGCATTTCGTGAAATACTTTTATTAAAAGTCAACGACAAAATACTGTACCTAAAACAAGTCCATGCGGAGCATACAAATACAGTCTGTTTCTACCCTAAAAGGACACAATTTCAGTCTGTTAATTTGTCAACTTTCAAGTAACTCAAAGAGACAATAACATCAAGGCTTCCAAATTTTGACAGTAAAAGTATGGACAAATGACGAGTAGAATCTTGTCTTCAAATTTTCATCTTGGACAAGCTCACATGACCCTGTCCCCAACTGATTCATAAGTCAACCGAGCAATTGTGAACTAAAAACATTTTCTTCTGGCAAATTGAAAGCATGCTTGCCATTAATGTCCTTCAGGTTGTGAAAGATCGACAGGTCAAAATCATCTGGGCACAATACAATCTGTAAAACCAGATACAGCCTCGAACTTGGATGACAACTTCGTGGAATACTGAGTAGAAAACTAGCTCAGGGGGAAAACAGTTGGAGGCTTTTGAAAAGGTGCTTTTACATTTGAACAGACCATATGGAAAGAGACGGAGACCGAGCGTGGCGTCGCTGGAGAAGCTTCGCCAAGATCACGGCTTTAACATGTGGGTGCAAGAATCATGTTCTTTCACTTCCTGGGTCTTTTCTGATTTGTGAATTACTTGACTCCTAGGCTAAGCTAGGCTAGTCTTGATGCACATTCATTTTCCTTCTTTGGTTTTCTCCTGCCTAACATTTATGTGTTTCTTCGTTTTCATCTGGATGCTTGTATGCTTCTTTGTTTCGGTGTTGGTTTATTGCGATATTTGGGATATTTGTTGGAATATGTAAGTGATGATGATATTGGCATTCCGGTATGAGATTCATTTGCATCTCTTGTGCAGTCAAATGGCTAAGATAATGGAGCTTATTTGTGTTCTAAAACTAGAGGTTCCAAATTATGGATAGAAAGAACTAAAATCATGTTAGAAATTCGCATTTGTCATAATTATTAATCTTGCATACATAAAAGTGGCTGACCTAGTTATGTTCCTCGTCCCCAAACTAGTCCCATCACGAAACTTGAGTTATTACTTTCTCCCCGCTGTCAAGATTCTCTAATTCAATGTTAGACTGACCAGATTGAGATTTTTATAAGACTCAATGGTAATTTATTTGTTGATTAACGTGAAAGAGGGCCTGTGATCTCTTCATTTCAGGTACTTACCTATTTGTACATTCTGGTATTTTCTTTGCAATTCTTAAGATAGTATGAAGCTGACCAAGTTAATCTATACCATGATAAATGGCAGATGTTGTTCCAGTCATATGCCTATCACTAGTGGTTGTGTGTGTTGCAAGGCCAGTCTATCCACTACCTAGCAAAATAAGCCATAATCATAGGCAGCCCATACAGACTTCCCGCCCATATAATATTGCACATCGAGGATCAAATGGAGAGATCCCTGAAGAAACTGCTGCTGCATACATGGTATGTATCAGCTTATGCATTCAGAAAGTCTAGTTGAGCAAATTCCTTGAAGTTGACAAATCACACGCTCAGCTGTATGCACCCATTTTTTCTTTTTTTCTTTTCAATTAAGAAAGTTCGTAAATTCCTTTTGGAAGAAGGGAAGACAATAAATGGATTTTCTTAAAATTCACAGATCTATGCCAGTGCGAAATTCTGTTGGTCAGTCTAGCTATTCATGTGCGGTTCCTTACAAGGATACATATCCATTTGCTGTTCGCATAGTAATTTACGCATCCATACAGCATAGCTTTTGCTTTATATGTGTTAAGCAAGTTAAATAGGCATATATCTGATATGATCTTGTTTCTTTCCCCCAAACACATTTGTTCAATTTATTAACTCTGCTCACAGTTTCTTTCCCCTTTCTTTTGCACTTGCTAAACATTATTCTTCATAATCAGTTTACTTGGTGACTGCTATTTGCAGAGAGCCATAGAAGAGGGAGCAGACTTCATTGAAACAGACATCTTGTGCTCTAAAGATGGTTTTCTTATATGCTTCCATAATGTTACCCTTGATGCTACTACCGACATTGCAAACCACAAGGAGTTTGCAAATCGTAAAAGAACCTATGAGGTTCAAGGGGTCAATACCACTGGATTTTTCACAGGTACAAAACCTATGCCACTTCCTGCTAGTGATACCTTGGTTCATAATTTTACCATGGCCACATGAACTCTAGTAGAACTTTAGTATGTGCATTTATCTGCTCAAGTGTGTTGTTTTGGGTGTTTCGATATCCTGAACAAGCTAGTTTCTATTATTGAGGTTTCGATCAGGATGACAAGGAAAGTTATTCCAATTGCGTGCAGTTGATTTTACACTTGGAGAGTTGAAGCAATTGCGGCTGAAGCAGCGATTCAGCAGCCGGGATCAACAATATAATGGTTATTTACTTTCTTTGATTAAATATATTTGTGTTCTTGAATGTTTGTTACTTTTAGTTGCATGATGTTATTTAGAGCTATTTTACAATGTGTCATCCATAATTCAGAGACAGCTGATGCTAATGATACATCAATTTTACTATTCTTTAGTTTCTTATTTTGATAATTGTCAAGATGCAGAGCCTGCATTCTTTTAATAAAAATTAAGTTAGGCTTAAGTTTTTGGTTGAGACACTATAATATCTTACGTTATCCCAATATACCTTTCGATACAAAGCGTAGACAAACTCAACAAGTGACAAATCCAACAGAAATTAGGCTGACGCAACTTGAACTCAAGACATCTCTATAACAGAAGGCTCTTATGCCATGTTAATAACCATTCAAACCAAAAGCTTAAGTTGTTGGGAAGATCCCAGCAATGGATACTAACAATCTTAATATAATAATAGGTGCATGATTGTAAGTATTCCTCTAATTCCTAATAAGAATAACATTTGGTTAGCATGTCTCTGGTTGCCAATGCCTCAATTACAGTCAAATGGACTGTATGGCTAAGCTTTCTGGTTAGATTTGGAAAAGTGGACGGATTTGCTTCTACTAATACATTAGAGTATATCTATTGACTTCAGGGCTTATTTCCAGTAGGTCTTCATCATACAAGAATTGGTTTTAGTCAAAAGTATGAAAAGTTTCCGAGTCCAGTAGTGGAAAAGGTGATGATCATGTGGAAAAGAACATGGCTAAGTGAAACTGTTCAGGGAAAGATAAGCTTAAGTAGTTCTGAGCACTTTTTGTATTGACAGTGTGAAAAGTTAGCTGTATTTCCGTCAGAAAATTATCTTTTCTGACAGTATGTCAACATACAATAAGATTCTTTGATTGAATAACATTATTCGTTGTACTTTCATCAACCAACAAAAATCTGTCCTTAACTGAGTATCAGTAATCTAATTAGTTATTATAAACATTCTTGTTGAGTGCAATTACCTTGTGGATTCAATTGTAATTAATTTGCTTATATCTTGTGACAGAGCATACTTCGTCATGTTTTTGATTGTCATAACTGTTACATCATTCTTGTTTTCTGATTGTAAGTGATAATAACAGAATTTTAATCCTTGATTTCTTTCTGCAACATATGGACCAAATGGAAACTAATCTTTTTCTTGTATTGCGTCCATCAGGAAAATTTCCTATTATAACTTTTGACGAATTCATATCAATTGCACTGGAGGCTCCACGCGTTGTTGGAATATATCCAGAGATTAAAAATCCAGTATTTATCAACCAACATGTAAGGAATTTCTTCCAGAAATTTTCCATAAAGAATCAGGCGTAAGAAATTTTCATTGTTTTTATATCTGATTGGACTTGGAACATTTTCTTTTTCTATAGCATCCCTGAACTCCTGCTGGTTGCAGTATTAGATCTCTGGAAGTTGAGTATTTTGGCAAAAAAGATAGGAGTTAATGTCTTGTTGTACTTTACCCAGTGTCCATGAAAATATCTAGAAGTAGAAGCAGTTTATATCAGATAAAATATGTGCTGGGCATTTAGAAACTTGATAAAACGTTGACAGATTTGCAGAAAAATCTTGTGTAAGCCAATGATGTTTGAATTATATCTGCAACAGGTCAAATGGCCTGGTGGTAAGCGATTTGAGGATAAGTTTGTGGAGACACTGAAAAATTATGGATATAAAGGTTCATATTTGTCCAAAGATTGGCCAAAACAACCCGTATTTATTCAGTCCTTTGCTCCGACCTCACTGGTGTATATATCAAATATGACAGACATGCCCAAGATCTTACTGATAGATGATGCTACCATGCCCACGCAAGACACTAATCAGGTTTGTATTTTCCTGTGCATCTCATCTATATAGGTTCATATGTGTATGGTCTTCATCTCCATTATTCAAGTGGGTTGTTTGTATATGGGTCCTTAAACATTTTGATCCTGAAAATAACTCTTTTTACACTAGATGAACTTATCAACAATGGTCCAATAGCTAGAGCCTGAGATGTTTTCAGACGCTATAATTTAAGCTGCTCGACATTTTTATGGGCCTGTTATTTTGCTTGCATTCCTCCTGATAGTACAGGTCCCATATAGGACTGATGCATTAGTTTCTCATAGCAGAGGTCATGTGACTGGAGTCCCATGACATTTATGGGGCTCCAATTATTGTTTTACTAATTTAATGTTATGAAGTTTCTTATTTGTGATATCTTTGGAGGTTGTCATGTTGTTGAATGCATTTGGCAATTTTGCAGTCATTTTTGGAGATCACTTCCGATGCTTATCTTGACTACATAAAGGATTATGTGGTGGGAATTGGTCCTTGGAAAGACACAATTGTTCCTGTGGTGAATAATTATCTGCAAACACCAACAGATCTTGTTTCCAGAGCACATTCTCATGGCTTACAGGTACTTGTCTGGTGTTCTACTTTTGCTCTCTTTGATTGCAGCATAAGCTGGGTGAAGCTTAGAACTCCTAAAGCCTGTAATTGTAGATTTTGTCAATTGAATGAAATGTGAGTTCCAATATAATGTGGCAGATAGGTAGTCCATATTAGACTGTCATTCTGCCACATCAGATCGACCCAAAACTTTTGCTGATCTGTTTCATTTAAATGTGTTTTCATGTTAAATTGTTACATCATGAGGGTTTTGTAGTGATTCTACAAATTGCTGAATTTTAGGATTTGAAACATGTTTATTCCTTCCTTTTTTTTTTAAAGTATGATCATTAACAAACCATAGTACTATGCAGCTGAAGTTACATTTGCGGGCCAGATTTTGTTAATAGTTGTATTAAAATAATGGCTTCACCTGTATAATCCTGCAAAGAAATAGCTTCACACGCTGCTTAGGGACTCTTTTATCAAATTGAGTCCACTTATGATTAGGAGTGCACAAGTATGAGGGTGTAAAACTCAACCCATCTACCCCTCAAAACCCAGCTGATCCCACTATGAACGAGTTGAGTTGAGTTGAGTTCATTTGATTAACAAATAATAATCTATATGTAATTAAAAATATAAATTAGGTTAGCAAATATGTAAGAATCTGAAGTTTATAAGAAATAATAAATTAAAATCAAGTTCAACTCTATGTTAAAATACTTGAAAAATTCAACAAACTAAACCAACACAAACTGTTGGACTAAACTCTGATAGTGTTGCCCTTTAATGGAATGCTGAAAACTCTTTAGAAGTTTCATGCTCAAGGTGTAAAAGAAGTAGAGAAATGAATGTTGGGGTATTTTACGTCCTACTTATGCAACAGTTGGAGCTTAATTTACATTATTAAAGTTTCTTTTGAGAAGCCCTTGTTAAATTCTTGGGATCAAATCACATGTTCTCGTTACTCTGTTCAGCAATTTGTGATCCACATGCAGGTGCACCCGTACACTTTCCGAAACGACAACTCATCATTACACTTTGATTTTCATGAAGACCCATATCAGGAATATGATTACTGGATTAACAAAGTAGGAGTTGATGGACTCTTCACAGACTTCACAGGCAGCCTGCACAACTTTCAGGAATGGACTTCACCTCTGTCAAAGGATGGTCGTGATGACAAAACTGCATCCGAATTATTGAACAAAATATCATCCCTGATATCTTCATATAAGAATTGATGAAACGACAGATATTTTGTATCGTCATCTTACTTAGATAACATTTACTTAATTTCAGCATTTACACAATCTCTTGCATTCTCTTGAAGACACAATTGTCTCACACTCGTATGTTTCTGCAGTAATGTTCTATTAGGTGATACTTTTAGCATGACATCATGCCCGTGGATTAGGTTAGAGGTTTGGAACTGTACTGACTTCATCTTAAAATATGGGGTCTGTAATTTCTATCAAGCACTATTGAACATCAACAATATGAGAGTGTAAATCTTTAGTAATATGGTGTTGTACATGTTGATATAAGGAAAAATCCCTATATTAAACTTATTTGTTCCTTTTAATTTATAGGGTTTATTCTATATTATATATAATAGCTATATATTTTTTAAAAGTTTCATAGAATCACAAATTTTTTTTGTTAGAAATAGAGGCACCCGCAACCGCTATCCTTTGGATGCGCATTGGGTAAATTTCTGGATTGACACAAAAAAATAGTTACCTACTTGGGTATTAGGTATTATTATGGATTAATTAAAAAAAATCTCATACTTTACTCAATTTTATAGTTATAATATTCGAATTTTAAAAAATGAATAAAATATTCTTTCAATTTTTTTTAATTTTAACTCGACATTGGTATTTTTATTAACGATATGTCCGACTTAATTAAGTTTAACTAAATTAGGACATTTTGAGATTCAAACCCTTAAATCATAATGAGAATGAAAAATCGAAGCGTTGATATTAGTGACAATCTTATACCATCTTAGACCAAGCTCAACCAAATCCTTGCATGGTTCAAAACATGGGGACGTGATCCTCTGCCCATTAACCATGTACAAACTTTGTCCTGACTTATTTCAACCATTTATTTATGTGGTCAAAATATGGGGACGTGTTCCTTTGGCCGGTTAACCATGTACTAATCCTGCCCCAATTTATTTCAACCATCCATTTATATAGTCCTATCATAACTCATCTCAACCATCTATTTATGTGGTCAAAACATGAGGACGTGATCCTATGGCCCATTAACCCTGTACCAACTTTGTCTTAACCTATTTCAACCATCCATTTATGTGATATCTCAACTTTGTCTTAACCTATTTCACATAAATGGATGGTTGAGATGGGTTCAGACAGGGTTAACAAGCCAGAGAATCACGTCCCTATGTTTTGACCACATAAATGAATGGTTGAGATGAGTTAAAATAGGGTCACATAAATTATGTGATTGGTTGAGATGGATTGAGACAGGGTTAATACAGGTTTAACAGGCTAGAGGATCGCGTCCCCATGTTTTGAACCATGCAAGGATTTGGTTGAGCTTAGTCTAAGATGGTATAAGATTATCACTATTACATAAATGGATGGTTGAGATAGGTTAAAACAGAATTGGTATAAAGTTAATGGCTAGAGGATCTGAGGGGCAAAGCATTTGTTTGATGTAGAAACAGTTTCCACGTTTGTAGTACCATGCATTGTATAGGATCACGCTATCCAATCCAAAAGCAGCGTCTATAGTATACACTTTCTTTGAGTTTGATGTACCCGATCCCTCCCGTCCCAGAAAGAGATAATCCTAGTCAGTAGGCAGTTAGTTCTGCTAAAGCCTATCAACTACTCATATCCCTTAAGCTTATCTCTCGCCATCCTCGGAATATTCTTGATTTGTAGACTGCCGTGTACACCTGTTACTCTCTTCGTTCCACTCTTAATCATAGTATGGCATTTATATATATGTATATGACCACCTCTCACTGTCAACACGCAACACACTCAGCTTTAGTAAGTTTGCTTGCGCCATGAATAAGGCTGTGATCACAAGTAAGTTGACTTTGCTTTTTGGGTTCTTCAGTTTTGAGTAATTCATTCACTTTGGATGACAATCCACACCCGGTTCCTTGTACTTTCCTTCTTATCTCCGTTAGTGTTGTGGTTTTCTGAAAGTAAGTAGAGGATGCCATTTACTCACAGCAGGTATTTCTTCAGGAAAAGATAAGTTGATGGATCAATATGAATTCAACATCAAAGCACTGATATTGCACAATGGGGTTTCAGATTTGATTACTTTTAATCTTTTGTGTTATGGCCCTGGTAGACGAAGTCCACTGTTATAAAAGCTCCATATCTATACTAATCAAATTTCCTATCTTCTAATGACTAGATCCAACAGATTCTTTTTGCAGAATGTAGATGTTCATAAACTGGTTTTACGTAAAATAGAAGCCAAAAACTCCTAAGTGTTCTGTTTCTGTTACTGTTTGTGGATCATCGTTTTGATAAATTGTATCCATTATACGTACAGCAGGTTATATTGCAGTCTTAGTTGTATTGCTTGCTTTCACGTGTGTTGCAAGGCCACTGTATCCTCTTCCTAGTTATCAATACCGCGGCAACAAAAAACCTCTGCAGACTTCTCGTCCTTACAATATTGCACATCGTGGGTCAAATGGGGAGATTCCCGAAGAAACTGCTGCTTCATACATGGTGTTCCCCTCCACGATCCTTTATTACTTTTTTGGATTGGCTGATACTTCAACAGAGACTAAATTCCATGAAGATAAGTTTAATCCATATATGCTTTCTGCGATAACCAATAGCTTCTTTGTTGCAGAGGGCGATTGAAGAGGGAGCAGACTTCATAGAAACAGATATTTTATCCTCCAAAGATGGTGTCCTGATGTGCTCTCATGATGTCATCCTTGATGACACCACAGACATTGCTGACCGCAAGGAGTTTGCAGATCGTAAAAGAACCTGTGAAGTACAAGGAGTCAACATGACCGGCTTTTTCATTGGTAAGAATCCTTGGCCAAGTCTTTGGGTGCTCATGTGTATTCTGCCAAATTCTCATGTACGCAGTAGAGAGAATTTTGAAAAACTACTCTTCAATCCTCTACAGTTGATTTCACTCTCAAGGAACTGAAGACATTAAGGTTAAAGAACCGTTACGGCGTCCGGGATCCACAGTATAATGGTTCGTATAGACTTCATCTCTTTCATCCCTGAGTACATATTTCACTTACCTCCCCGAACTATCTACTGATTGTAGTCATCTATAATTCTTGGGACGTAGATAAAGTACAAGCCTCATAATTCTCCAGCAAGTTAAAGATACAAACTTGCTCAGAACAGGAAGCTAAGCTTGTGCCATTGTGGGTGAAGCTTTCTGAATGTCTGAAAAGCCACATTTATAAGTAAAAAATGCATTTTCATAGGAATCATATGCACTTAGCATTCTATTTGAGATCCTAATTGAGAGCTATTACAAACTTTACCATTAAACTTTCAGTAGGCTTGACTACACCTGCATAACTCATACTGCTTTTCTTGGCCTCCAGTGATTTTAGACTAGTTTCATCAGACTTATTGAGAGGTAAAAACTTGGCTCTTATGATTTCATCAAAGCACGACATGGGGTATGCAATTGTGGAAACATTTTCTGATTCACCTAAAAGGCTCTGAAAAATGATGAGGACAAAGACAAA
>JAOTIZ010000007.1:13292719-13309128 GCA_027123425.1 Erythroxylum panamense | reverse complement strand
ATGTAATACTCATAACCTACACAATAAAATCCTCAATTTATTCCAACCAAATTAGCATGATCAAACTAAAATCTCAACATAATTTAAACAGGCCTCAAAATAATTTAAGCATGCTTAATGCGAATCGGGGCCCAACACGTTTCATTTACACATTGATTTAAAAATCTGAATTGCAAACTTTTGCAATTATGGAACACAACTTCCGAATTGGTCCCACCAAGAAACTATAAATCGTAAGATAACAATAGTAGTGTTACAAATAAAATAAAGTGATAATTAATTTACAACAAATAAGAAAAAACAACTAATATCTTGAGAAAGTTTTGTTCTTTTTCAAATAACAATTGACAATCCAAAATCCCCAGAATACAGCTTGTAAAACTCTATTTGGGAGCTTAAAAGATCTTGTCTCATTTTATGGCCAACAATTATTGTAATAGTGAATAGCATTCCTCTACTGACTTTAACTTTCTTTGTAAGATATGGTATAAAATATACACTAGGATTCAAAAATGCCCTAGTTGTCTTTCTCATCTCTCATTAATGATCGAAAGATATGGTGTATACAAAGAAAACCTATGTTTCATATTGGCCTTGATTGCTTCCTTTGCTCTTTCTATGGCATCCAAAAAATAACTCATTGTTAGTTTTTCTTCACTATTAGCCAATCAAAGCACCCTCACCAAAGGCTCATAAAATTGGATAACAAATTGACTTTAAGACTAAAATTCTCTATCTTCTAGTATAATGCTAGTAACCTCCAATCCAGCGTTAGACCTAGCATGTTGAGATGCGACTCACTTATTACCTGTAAACATTTGTCTTAACTCTTTCTTCATCGAAACAAAAGACTTAAATGATAAGAAATTTGTTACAAATCTTGTCACACCAGGACAATACAAGTTCCTACCATTGGTAATTCCTTTCTCGTCAAATTCAAAACACATGCACATTATAGATAAACTTAGTCACCTTTTTTTCTTTGTGCGTAGCCTAATCAATAATAGGAAAATACCTAGGATCCACTATATTCTCCAGCATTAGGTCAATGCAATGTGGAGCACAAAAAAGTTTAAGAAAAAGAATTATACGTATTTTGTAACCTTCCTCCTGCTACTTTATAAGAGAAATCATTGTCAGTTATAAACTGAACAATGTTTCTAGCCTTACTTCATTTACAACTTCATTAAATATCGCAAACAAAGTCTCAACATTCCTAAAATGGCCATATGCATCAATAGATTTCAAAAATATAGAGCCATTTGTGGAATAAACCAATAAATTAATAATAGGCTTTTGTCTCTTATTTGTCTAACCATCACACATGATTGAACATCCATAAATAGCCTAATTTACTCTTCTTTCTGGCAAATAACTTCTAATTTCAGAAACAGAACAACTAAAATTTTTTCCTTTAAGTTATTAAACAACGAAGCTTTGTATCCCGGACTGTAAGAGGCTATTGCATCCACTATAAGTTAATAATAGTAAGATTGTGAAGCATTTAATGATGAACCTGTATCGTACCACCATCTAGCTACTGTCATATCTACATTATGAGTTGCTTCTCTTGATTGCATTGCACTACGAATTGAAGGTTGGCCTACAAGAATTGTTTATGGCGCAAAAAACTAATCACATGCCTTCTTCTTATCCTAGCATCAGGTACAGGTATAACATTATCTTTTGCTAGGTCTGGGAAAGAACACTACCACTACCACCTTCAACATTTCCACAATCATCACAAAAACTAGCAAATGAAGTTTCACTACCAATTTTAAAATTCAACATTTCCCTTCTATCTTTCTCATGTTAATATTCTTTAAGTAACGTTTTCATCTGTCACTTCACATCATTACTTACTTTTGTACACAATTCCACATCTCCTTTTACCCCAACTAAATGCTTCTTTAATCGGGTTATTCCTCCACTATTCAAATGCTTATTACAAAATAAGCAAATAGTATGGTTCCTCATATCGAGAACCAATGCAACATGAGCTCAAGTTGGATCATTGTGAAGTGGTTTGATCAAGAGTGCTTGAACTTCCTTCCATTTATCTATAAAAATAAAAGAATGCACATATCAAAATAAAGAACACATAATTTCATTATAACAATACACATGTCCATCTTATATAATATAACTCATACATCATACACAATTCAATTTCATCGAACACATTTCACCATAAGTCAAAAACTAACAATTCAATTATTCAACAAACATAATAACATAAAACATACATAAATAATTTCTATTTCCAACAATTACAAAATATACGTAAACAATTTATAACATTTTTCAACAATTTCAATTCAATCATTACAAAACATTCATAAACAATTTCCATTTCCAACAATTTCTATTCCCAATAATTTTCAACAATTCCATTTCCAAAACTTTTGAACAATTTCAATTCAAAGTTTCAACATCACAAAACATATATAAACAATTTTCATTTCCAAATTTCTAACAATTTCATTTCCAACAACCATCAATTTCAACCATCACAAATTCACAATTCACAAAATAATGAAATATACATAAACAATTTCAAATTTCAACAATTTCTAACAATTTCATTTATAACATTTTCCAATAATTTCAATTCAACCATTACAAAACATACATAAACAATTTGCATTTCCAACAATTTCCATTCCCGATAATTTTCAACAATTCCATTTCCATCAATTTTGAACAATTTCAATTCAAAATTTCAAACATCACAAAACATATATAAATAATTTATATTTCCAATTTTCCAACAACTAAAAATTTCATTTCCAACAACCAACAATTTCAATCATCACAATTTCATTTCCAACAATTTCAATTCAATAATTACAAAAACATACATAAACAATTTTTATTTTCAATAATTTCCAACAATTTTTATTCCAATAATTTCCAACAATTTTTATCACAAAACATACCAATAAGATTTCAGATCTGGCATTGGGAGGGCGGTGGTGGGCTAGTGGGTGGCACTAGGAGGTTACTGGGGGTGCGGTGGTGGTCATTGGACGGTCGGAGAGGGAATGGTGGCAACTAGCGACGATGGTGAAGAAGAGAGAGAGTGAGAGTATGAGAGAGAAACTAATGAGAGGAAGAAGAAGGAGAACGTCAGGTGTGGTGCGGGAAGGAGGGGATGAGTGAGAGAGTGTGATTTTTTGAGTAAAAGAGAGAGTGAGAGTGTGAGTTTGTGAGAGAGAAAATGAAAGAGAAAAAAATGAAGAAGATGCAGCAGTGATAGGTAAAAAGGGTTTAAATTTTTTTTTTGCAAATATGGTTGATATTTGGCCGATACTAGCTTGTACAAACCAAAATAGTAATTTTTATACTGTTTACCGGCTGGTATAGTACGAAAATCCAAACTTTGCCTCAAAGTGATTTTGGTCTATCTTTTTTTCTTTCATTAAAACATGAAGCAATAATTATTAATTAAATCAAATTGAGTCAAGTTAAAATAAAAAAACGAGTATATTTGTTGAGTTTAGTCGCACTTGATGAAGGATCACATTAAACATTTCTGTGAGGTTAATGCCAGACTTTTTACAAAAGAAATAGTGAGATCTGACTTTTTGTTTCAAATAGCAATAGTTTTAAAGATAAAATCTATACATTTTGTTATTTCACTCATTTACTAAAAGAAATTTGGTATGAAAATTATAGACAATTATGTTAATGATTTTGGTAGGTCTTCCTTCTCATCTCATTTGGTTTTAAGTCCACTGCTTGGTCTCAGCCTCATTATTGTCCCTATTATAAGGTTTTTTCGATAGTTTGTTTATGATTTTGATGTTCTTTTGTGTAGTGGTTATAATCCTAGTACTACAATAGTTTTCTATTATTCATTTATGTAGTTGCATAGGCTAAAGAGTATTTTACCATATCTCACTCTTTGATAAAGTTATAAATGTTATTTGTGGATGTATTTAATGCAGATAATTTTACTTTTGATCTTCCTCTCGACCTGCTTTCTTCATTCAGATGTTATGAAGCTCTATTTTTTCCAAGAAAACTAATAAGATGTTTCTATTCAATATGCAACAAGTATAGTAGCACTTTAAAACTTATTGGAGTTTTTTTAATCAATTCCTAGTACCTGGGTAGTCAACTTAACTTATGTGGTGTCATAGTTAAATAATCTAGATATATTAGACATTGACATGGTTTAAAAAGATATTGACCAAACATGTGATTCAGACCTTAACTTTTAACTATCGTTATCTCTCTTACTACTTTTTCATTATATTTAGGATGTAATAAGTATTGTTTTAGTAACATTAGGGTGAAAATAATATCAAATTTAACTTTAGCGCTTTATATAGATATTTTATGAAATATTGAGAAACAAATTGCACCACTAATTATAACATTTTTAGAGAGATAAAGTGGTAGGTAAGAAATATCCTCATTATTTTTTTGAAAGGTAAATAAATAAATTTTATTAAAAGGCTAAAAGGCATACAAGGTAATTATAAGGCTATGATTACAAAATCTAAGATTCTAAAAAGAGTAGCAGATATCAACAGAGCAAAACTGGCACTAATGCTTGAACAGTAAAGGAATAGGTTAAACTAGACCCTAATTACATTTCATGGATGAGTTTAAGCCATCAATTGCTTAGTGAGCAATCAATATCTCTTTGATCCAACAACAAGACCTATTTATCACAATATATTTGTCATTGTGAACATCTCTAAAGACCCTATGGTTTCTTTCAAACTAAATTGAGTAAACTGAGTAGGTTACCATAAGACTAAGGCACTTCCTGTCATCCCCTATCCTTTTATACATATTTTCATCCTAAAATAAGATGCTTTTCCAATCATTTTTAGAGCAAATTAATTTCATTTCGTGCAACGTCCTTAAACATTAAAAAAACTGAAAACTTTCAATTAGAAAACAAATGATTTGTAGTTTCAAGTAATGAATTACAAAGGACATATATCTAGTCATAGTTTCCGTTCAATTTATCCTTCTTCTTCAGTCTTCCTCTAGTTGCTAGCCAAGTTACAAAAGAAGCCATAGGCATTAGTGAACGTCTTCTTACTATGTTCTACCAAGGTACATTCAGATGATGGGGTCTAATAACTTTCAAGAAAAAGAAATTTGAGTATTCATTATTGGCACTTGCACACTAGATTAATCTACCTACAATTAGGAATTTAGCCCTATAACATGGAAGAATGTCCTGAAACTTATCAGCTCCTCTACTAGAAATCAACCACTCATTGTACTTAATAATGTAAGATACCTTGGAGTTGATTGTCCATCTACCAACTAGGTTATGTAACTCACCTCTCTTTATAAGAGTGCTTTGAGGGGACGAGTTCTCAAACCACATCCAAGATTCTTGCCCATTTCCAATCTTAACTTTAGTGAGGGGATAATGTTTTTATGTCTTAGAATGCAAGTGAAAGGCCAGGAATGTAAAGTTTTATCCCCTAATTGCCAGAAATTAGAGTTACTCAAGTAATAAGCATTTATCCTTTTGCTCCAAAGAGCCTCCCTATCATTTATAAGCTTCCAAATCCTCTTACCAATAATTTTAGTTTGGATTAGATGGACTGATGTGAGTCCCAACCCTCCTTCTTACTTTCTCCAGCATAAATGATCTTATTTCACCTTAGCACTTTTGTAATCATCTACTTTCCCAAACTAAAGGAAGTTAATTCGTGCATCTTTAAATCTCTTTAATAGAATTCTTTAGTAAACCTAGTAGTGAACTCCATTGTAAGTGAAGGTTGTTGAGGACTGATAGTATAAGCTGAACTCTCCATGCTTGGGAGAGAAATCTATTCTACTAGGCACTGATCATGTTTTTGCATCTTTCTACCAGCTGTAAGCAATCTTGATACTTCAACTTCTTAAAAGATATAGGAAACCTCAAGTACTTAAAAGTTAGGTTCTAAATGTTCAAACCAAAGATATCCTTCAAATTCTCAGTGTTAATAACATCCTAAGAGAAGTACATTATACTTTTTTGGTTGTTGGCTTTCAAACCAGACAATTTACAAAAATCCATAAGTGATTTGTGTAAAATTTTTAAATATTTCAAATATACAATATAAAACATCATTAAGTCATCGACAAATTGAGGTGAGTTAGATATAATACCTGGCATTTATGATGATATGAAAAATCTAGATTTCCCTTAATATTTGAGCTGATAATTTTGTTAAGAATTTCCACAAAAATGATAAAGAGATATGGTGATAGGGGATCAAAGATCTTGGTTGGGGGAACCATTAAGGAGTATGATATAAGAGGGTGTTGAGGTGCATTCTTTGATCCAAGAAATGAATTTAGAGGGAATGTCAAACCACTCCAGAATGCTAGTGATGAAACTCCAGTTGATGCTATCAAATGCCTTAGAGAAATCAATTTTAATGACATAAGATCTTATCATTTTCTTAGAGTTGTAATCCTTCATTAGCTCTTAGACTAGTAGAATATTGTTTGAAATTGCTCTACCATGAATGAAGGCACCTTGTGAATGATGCTCTAATGACTTAAAAGGTTCCTTAAGTTTGTTAGCTAATAATTTTGTTATCACCTTATACACTGTGTTGCAACAAGACATAGATATGAAAGCATTTAAAGAAATAACATAAGGAACTACGGGGATCTGGCATATATGAGTTGCATTTAACTCCCTCAACATCTTCCCTGAATGAAGAAACTCTAGTACCACATCAATTAGAAAACTGCCAATTATATTCCTAGAGCATTGAGAGAAATATGTATTATAACCATCGAGTCCTGGTGCTTTCCTGGGATTAACTGAATAGAAAATATCTTTAATCTCTTGGTTAGTGGCAGGTAGATGTGTTGAATCCATATTGGAGACTTGAGGAGGCCCAATAACATTCACTAGATCCTGTAAGGAGATCTTACTGGGTCTATTTGAGGCTAATAAATCCATATAGAATTTGGTAACCATATCTCTAATCACAGAAGCATTAGAAACCAATTTATCATTGTTGTAAAGCAAATCCTAGATCTTATTAGAGTATCCCTAGCTAGGATGTAATTAAACAAGTACCTTGTGTTCAAATCCCCCTTCTTTAACCACAAGTTCCTTGCCTTTTACATCAACATGGAATTGTGATCAACCATTTCCTTGATGTACTCCTGCAATTTCTTGTTTTCTTCAATTTGTAAGTTCAGGTTATGAGGGGGAAGGTAAGAGGCCCTCTACACTTCACTAAGATCTTCCTTGGCCTTTTGTAATATTCTCTCAATTGGAAAAGAAGCTGATTTGAGAAAGTTTGGTTTTTAAAACATGTAGTTTCCTTATCATTCGAAATAATTTGTAGCTTTGAATATCATTATTCCAAGCATCATTGACCAACTTCGTGAAGCCCTCCATGTCAGAGAGGAGGTTTAGAAATTTGAAAGGAGCATCAATCTTTCAAAAGATGAAGAGATCTTTAACCTCCATAAAGGAGTGATCTATCAATAATGGACAACCAAATAGGTTTGGAAAGGATCCTATCCATATTTGATTGGATAATAACCTATAAAGTCTTTTCCTAATCAAAGATCCACCTTTCTGCTCTAGGTAAAAAAGTTACCTTCAGATCAATGACCTCCATTCCAGCCATTCCCCTTTCTAGCTCAATGCCTAAATTAGAGAGATTAGCTCTGTCTCCTTGAGCTTCAGATGGAGTTAGAACACAATGGAAATCCCCAATTAAAATCCAAATGCTAACCATTGTATTGGTAATGGTACTAGATCATCACATAAGTTGGCTCTTTGAAACTCAAAATTGGAAGCATAGATGATTTTCACCTCAAAAAGAATATCTGAAAAAACAAACTTGCAAAGGAGATGAACATATTGATCTTAGATCATCTGCAAACTCATTTTAATATTCTCTTTGTTATAGAATGTACTATTCTACCATTGAAATGATGAAGATGACTAGAACCATACTCCCAATTTTTCCCAAGAAAGCTTATTGAACTCTAGAACCTATATTCCTTTATTCTGGTCTCTAGCATCCTTACTAGGAAAGGTTGATTTGTCAAAATAATATCTCTTAGCCTGCCTTTTATAAGGCTTATTCATGCCCTTAATGTTCCAATAAATCATCCCAGTTATTGGGAGTAATTACCCTCGCCCTTTGGGCTTCCTCATCTTCTTACCTTATCTTTTTATGGATGGGGGGTATTATCTACCAATTCTCTTGCTAGTTAGCCATTATTGTCTATAGGAAGAGTTTCCTCCTCCGACTCTTGACTAAAGATCTCATTAGAAACATTAGCAACACTATGTATAACTTATGGATTTGAGTAATGTCCATTTTTCACAATATGAAAGTCTTAGGTTTTGTCTAACTTATCTGGCTCAACATCTAAAATTATTTCATCAGGAATTGGATCAGTAGCTTCCTCAATTTTCCCCCTGTAAGTTTCCATATTCTTTTCCTCAACTGAGGTTTCCAACTATAAGTAACCTAAACTTCAATTTTAAGTATTCCCCCTCCAAATCAAGTTTGATAACATTCAGTATTTAAAGTAGCTCCTCTTTCAAGTTAACCTTAATGCACATCCTAGTATAACAAATCTTTTCCATCTTAGTTGTAGCTGATTCGAATGCTAGGGGAGTTCTTATAAAGGTCATAAGGAAGCTCAATCTAGATAAACTGATAAAGTCCAATATTGTAAAGGGATATTGTGGAAGTTAATTCACAAGGGAACATTCTTCACTCTCGGTTTGTGTAGCTCCATTCCAGGAACCCATCTTTGAACAAACATAGGCTGATCCCCTATGTGCCAAGGTCGACTTCCATAACCTTGGTTAAAGATTCACCATCTGAAGGCTGAAAGAGGAAAGTGTCCTCTTCAGTAGAAGGATCATGATTAGTCCCTTACCACCCCATCTAACCTGAGCCTAATTTTGAATACACAGGAAGGCTGGTCTCTTGTCTAGGAGGTAATGCACCATTATGTTGCTTCAAAATTTGACACCCTCCTAAAGAAGTTCCAAAGGTGGAGTAAGTACTCCTTTGCTGAAAATGGAGGAGAAATGCTTAGGTTTAGCTCTTTGGGATTCAGCCGCAACCACATTGCTCCATATTTTATTGGCTTTCATAGTCATAGCTTCTTAAAGTGTCGGAAACTAACCTCCTTTTAGGCATGGGATTGAAGAGGAATCCCCAGAGGAGCCTCTATAACTACCCCCAAAATAGAAGCTTACTTGGTTTTGTAACTTCTCCTTGCTAAAAGAGGAAAGATTAAGTCTTCACCAACATATATTCAAAGTCTCCACCAATCACCTTCCAATTGCAACATATATCCATCTAATGCAATGCTTAGAAACTTTTTGTCTAGTAAGCCTTTTATTAGATTTTGACCTATAAATATATTTCATGTGTATATTAACAAGCACTTAACATAAAGTATTTTCAAAGTTTTTAATGTTCTAAAATAGTTTTTGAAATATTTAGAATAATAAAAGGGTTTAATTATTTAAAAAATCCTTAAATTTTTTTAATTTTGTAATTATAGCCCGAACTTTAATATTGATCATAAAATACTCAAAATTTTAATTTCCATAAAAATAACTTGCATTAGACCTTTGGTAATGATGCTAATGTGACAAGTTGTGTCAGCTAATGTATTTTTCACATAGATGACAATAGACTTTAATTTCTATATAAGCTAATTATTTATTAAAAACTAAAAGGATTAATTAAAAAATAAAAACAACCAAAAAACCTTACTTTACCTTCTGCCCTGCTTCATCTATTCCTTTCAAAGCAGTACCCATTTAGCACCCAACTTTCCATTTGTTCTATTAAAAGATATTTATAATAATTTATTCTTTTTCTTTTATCCCTTTATTTAAGTTGGAATCTACTAGATATTTCACTTCTTTAATTTGATCTTTCTTTCATGTTTCATTACTAGTTAAAAGCTTTAAGTTTTAAACTTTGCTTCTTTACCATACTTCTTATTTATAGCTATAGTTATTAGCAAACAATTCAAATGCTTTCTTACCTCTGCTTTTGTTCTCCTTTTTAAACTTACATTTAGTTTTCCAAATAAATGAACTGTGCCATTGAATAATGGCAAAATCTTTTTGCCTTCTTTACAATTTTGTTACGTTGTTCCTAACATTTCTATAGACTTGAGTTACCTTCGTGAAGTTTCATATCAAATTATAAATTTAAATCAATAACATTTTTATGAGTTTGTAACAAGAAGCGCCTTTGCAAAACTTTTAACGTTTGATTTCATCTTATGCTTCCTTATATATATAAATATATCTTATTCTTGTAGGAATAAGATAACTTGAGATTTCTCTGCTCAAGATTGAGTTTTGGCGCTCTATTAAGTCTAGGTAATGTAATTAACACGTTGCAATATCAACCTAGAATAATATATATTAAGTTCCAATAGGTTGTGAATTTTTGTTGGCTATTTAAACCATAAATTCTCATTTAATGTAATGGTTGTTAAGGCATATTGATAGTATTTTATATATTGAATGTTTGCTTTCCTAGTTCGATATGTCTTTTATTTTCCCCATGTGTTTTCTTACATTACTGTGTAATGTTTCATTATCTTGCAATATATGAGGTTATGTAAACCCAACAAAGGTTTACTCGGTTTTTCTATTTAGGACTCTTGGCTTCTATTGATTAATATGTTCATATGATGATATTGTAACATAATTAAAATGAATATGCATGAAATAAATTACATATAGCTTTTATTGTTTATGCACCTGATATATACTTGACATGTGAAGAGTGTAAAAGTGTCATTAATGGATTCAATAATGTTGTTTATTACTGTTTAAACAATTTAACAGAAGCTAAAAGGATATATTCTCAACTTTTTTGTAGAGAAATCATTGTACTAATAGTAAAATTGTATTAATATTTTTTTTATTATTGCTATATATGGTATATTGATTGTATTTCATTTTAATTTATATTATGATCCATATTTATATTTCAAAATTCCTATATTGATTGCTTGAATTGTAATGACAAGATGAAGTTATGAATATCAAATGCCAAGCCTAACATTGGTCAACAATTTTATCAATACATTAATACAAAAATAGGTATTTTAATTATAGTTTTAATGGTGCCATTATTATGAAAATCTTTAATGGACATACAAATTGTAAGTAGCTTGTTGGTATTTAGTATTGGTAAATGAGTTAGTTTGATACCAGAAAAATAGTGTCAAATATGTTATATACGTTAGGGTAAGGGTCTTCTCTGCAAAATTCATTATATATATATATATATAATTTTATTGATTTATTTTTATATTTATTTTATTGGTCTTATATGACTATATATTTTGGGCATCTGAAATACCTAGCTTTAGTATTGACACATTTTCAGATATCTCATACTAGCTCTAAGAAAAAGAAAAATTGACTACTGCTGCCTGGTGAAGTCTTTTTTCTTTCACAACAAGAATATCACAAATGAATAATGAAAGATTTATGTCCTTACCTTATCTAGAAGAAAGAAAGGGTATGTAGGAAGGTTGGACATGTTTCTAGTTAACGAGTGCTCAAAAAATATGAAAATTTATCAAGGATGTGTGGTATATAGGTTAGTATTAATTGTTCAATTTAGCTATATAATTGGGGCCCTTTGACAGGGTTCTCCTTTTAGTTCAAAATGAAATAGTGTTCAAAGTCCCAAAATATAGTCTAGACAATGGGCCTTCCCTTGTTGCAAAAGGTTGAATCCCCAACCCAAAGGGCCCCCCACACTCCGGCCCGACGAAGCAACTGGGAGGATGTAAATTAGGTACTCAACGGCCCGCTAAGGGGGAGGTGAACAACCCACAGGCCTACAAGAAGCCCACCCTCAAAGCCCACTAGGGGCTCAAGAATGTTGCTCCCACACTGCAAACCGTGGGATTCGAACCTTGCACCTTGTTACAAATCTGCCCCTCCGAAACCAACTGAGCTACGCCCTACGGGATTAGATTAACTCGAGGAAGGAGAAATAGATAAAATATCCCTATATAGTGGTACTTTGGTCTCTTTTCCCTTACCCACAACTAACTATTAAACAGTCTACATCAGTATCCTCACAGTGATTGCTCTACCGTATCTATGGTCTATTTAAAGTGAGTTAAGCCCCTTCTTTCAACTTTGGACGTCTAATGTACCTAGCTCTAGTATTGATACATTTTCAGATGTCTAATAGTTTTTTAACGTTGTGTTAGCTAAATTGATATATAAATTATGGCAAATAAAGGAGTGCCAATATACTATATGCAATGTATAAGATTTCTTTGAAGATGAATATTCTACTTTATGTGATTCTCTTCTCCCAAATGTTTAAAGATATAACTAAGAAATAATGACATTGAAAGTGTAAAGAGTTGCTACTTCCATCCCACTACACAATTTAGCTACAAGATCATCTAATCTAGATCATCTGGCTTAACATCATTAGTGCTTTTAGGAAGTTTCAAGAGGAAGTGTTAGTCAAATATTCACATATTTTGCATTGTACCATCATTTTGCCAACTATTAGCCTTCATGTTTCTCTCCTAGTCATATCACTCTCGTTCTCGTTATCTTTCTTATGGCTATTTAGTTTTTCTATTTGTTTTCATTATCTCTTCACAGATTTTTTATTATTTCATGCTTATCTCCATGTAGGGTCTTATATATTGCATTGAAAGATTCAGTAACTATTTAAATGTTGGTTTAGTCCACACACTATAAGATTGAAGCAATTTATAGATAATCATATTTGATTTGGAAAGTACAACTTTAGAGTACAAATTATAAGAGGAGAAAAATGTAGTTATAGTATTCTCTTTGTTCCATGATCTTTCAAAGGACAAAACTGACTAGTATAACACTTAGTTAACTATACAAGCTTATGTTATCACGATGACCATTTCCTATGGCATCCATGCAGATAAAGTGGCATAAAAATATGCAGGGCTATGCAAAAATGCAATATCCAAATTCTCAAGTAAGACATAACAAATACAATATTCAAATTCGAAACTAAAGTATAAGAAATAAAATATTCAAATTCTCATCCAAAGTATTATAATCACAATGTCTAAATTTTCAACCAAAGTATAGCAAACATAATTTCCAAATTCTCAACCAAATCATAACAAACACAATATATAAATTCAACAATAAATGGTTTAATATGCATAAATTCACCATTAAGAACTAGAGATTTTTTTGAAGTTAAAGTGTTTGCCCTTAATTTGATCCTCCTCCTAGTTTAAGTTGTATCGATAGTTGTGTTTTAAAAAGCTTGAGTTGTATTTGCATTATTCCTTTGAGATTTTAGTACTTGAAAATAAATTCCACCAATTTTTAAAACATCATAAACAAAAAACACAATGTTATTTTTTAAGACATGTTACACTTAACTAATATAAAATATATTTAATTGAAAATTGTAAACCAAGTGTTCCTACTATCTTCTCCAAATGTTCCTCCACATCCTCTAGCTACTTATAGAATGTCAATAGTTATGTTATTAAATAATTAGATGCAAATTAAAGGTGAATATTCACTAACCACCCTCTTCTCCATTCTTATGATAAAGAATATGATATTTAACCTTCTATATCTTGATTATATAGGTCTTTTGAATAACTACCAATATTGGATGAAGGGATTTGATTTTTTAGTGGCCTTCCTCTTTTTCATTGCATTACACATGTACACTTTATAATGAATAATTTAACATATAAACCATATTTGAAATGAAGGCAAATAAAAAGAGTTTACAACCACTTTAATAATTTCAGGTTGCCTTGAAGGTTAATCCTTATTTTTGCATCATCTTAATCATGACTAACTTTATATTGACGATGGCATCTTATAAGTACTCTTACCTTGCTTAATTTGTTTAAATTTTTTGTTTCTCTTCTTTTATTGCCTTTTAAAACCTTTTTGGGTCTTTCAGACATCTACTTGATCAAAGGAAGTAATACGAACTTTAAGTTTTCTATCTTTGGCCAAAATATCAGACAACCAATGATTTTCATAGTATAGTAATAACTCTTCAAATAACATTTATGCTTATAGTATCAACTTACATAAGTATCGATATCCTCCCTTTAATATGATGTATAAGTCATTGCATGCTTACATAGGATTCTTGTTAAATCACAAAGTCTACATTGGCAAGTTTGTGCTTGTAATTCAATAAAATTTTCTATAAAATGTGCGACTTTAAATTTCAAATTTTCGTTAATCTTGATGATACAATTCCTTGTTTCCATTGACAACCTCTATCTTCTTCGTCACTCTTGGGCATATATCATCGGTGAGTTTGAACATCATATCCCTTTTGTCATAAATGTGAGTCACTAAAGCAACTCAGATATCCTCTAGCACATTGACCAAGTCTTTCATATCAGATTCACCAATGAATCCACTAAATGGATCTAATATGTTGTTGTAAATTATTTCATAGTTTGATCTTATGCTCATAAATTCCTAGACAAAAAGCTTAGGTTTCCTTGAAATTATTGTAAGCCTTTTTTAATATAATCTTCACTTGCTCCATTATCTCATTAAATTCCACTTCTATTGTGCCACTCATTGCTTGCGAAAAGAAACTCCTATATGTGTGGCCTTTATGAAGACTAGACTAATATGTATGGACATATTGGGAACATTTTTTATGTTTAACTTCTAGTAATATGTCTATTAAACCCTAATAACCAATAAAAAAGTAATGTAAGTAGAACAATTTAAAGCATACTAAGAATTGAACATTACATGTACGGATACTTAGAGTTTATCTTTTGTTGATCGCTTACATAAGTTCATGCATTCCCATTTATGTTTAGATCTTCAATAATAATATTCAAAAACCAATGCCAAGATTGTTAATTCTTTCCTTCAACTATAACCTAAGATATAAGGAACATTTGATTATTTTCATTATGACTAACTGCTGCTAATAAAGTATCTTCACAGAATGTCTTCAACAAACATCCATCTAGTCTATTTGTTTTCCTATAACCACTAAAAAAAGCATAATTCAATGTACTAAATCCCATATAAATCCACTTAAACACTGATTGGTCAGACTTTCATAATGTTCAGTTTGAATAATGAATTGTCTATTTTTATCGATCCATCTTAACTCTTTTCAATAAGACTATAATGACCTTCCATAGATTTTTGTAGTATCATAAAAGCATGTAGCCTTATAACATTGAAATTTAGTCACCTTTAATGTATACTTGTTGAAGATCATCCATCATATCACTAATTAGCTAATTTGGGTTCCTCCAAAATTTGTGTAAAAGTTCATTTGCTATCCATTTCCTACTAACTTGCTTGTTTCTTTACACTTTCCTGCAACTATACTTGTTTTCTAATATATTAATAGCAATTTTTTTTCCTATTTCCAATCGAGCTAGCATAGACATTAAATAGACATTGTGGCTTACAAAAAAATTTCATTATTACTGTTGGGTTCGATTCACATTAAGCATGTTTAATTTATTTTGAGGTTTAGATTGATAATTTCCTTTTTGTTAGAATAATTTTGGGTTTTTAGTGCTTAATTAATGGAATAAATTGAAGGGATTTAGTTAAAATTAGAGTTTTGATAAATTGTTAGTATTAAAAAGAATAAGATAGTGTAAGGGTAATTTAGGAAGTTTGCTTAGGTTTCTAAGACTTAAAGCTTACAAGGAGGGGCTTTATAGTCTTTTAAAATTTTCAATTAAAAGAAGGATGAAGGAGGAAGCCCTTAGTTTTCGTGCATGAAGGAAAAGCTACGAAAATGTCAAGGAAAAAGAAGAGAGCTAAGAAATTTTCAAGTGAAAAGAAGAGGGGTGATGAAATGACGTAGTTTTAGCTTAGGCTTATTAAGTTAGAAAGATTTTTTCCTAAGTCATTTTCTAGAGACCACCGAAACTATCAAGAGAAAGGAGACTTACGAAACTTAGAAAGGAGAAAGGAGGGAGACTTTCGGTTGAAGAAGAAGAAGAAGAAGAAGAAGAGAAGTAAGGGCTTAGGTTTTTTATGCTTTAGAAATGAGGGTTTAAGAGTTTTCTTAAAGAAGAAAGAGGAAAGAAAAGGATTAAGCTCCATTGGAGGCAAAGGAAGCAAATTCGTGGGAGATCAATAGGTAAGAGGATTTTCGAAATTTATGGTTTTATAGATGGGTTTTGATGCTAATAGCTAGGAAAATGTATGGGTAAGGTTAGATAGAATCGAATTCATGTTTTCCTTTCCTTAGAAATTCCAATTTTGATTTCTCATATTCATATGGGATATTTATGTTTGATGAAGGTGAAGTGAGGCAATTAGAGGAAGAGGCAAGGCCAATTGACCAATCTCAAAGCTAAGGAATTAAGGTGGGTGATTTCTTAATAATTGAGTTATAGGCTTAATGAAATTT
>JAOTIZ010000007.1:13231173-13243670 GCA_027123425.1 Erythroxylum panamense | reverse complement strand
TATAAGTAATTTTAAAAAAAAATATTTGAAAGGGGGGGCCATGGCCCCCCTCCCCTATAACATGGCTCCGTCCCTGCCTATATATGCGTTTTCCAGTGTGTGAGAAAAGCAAAACCGTGAAGATTTTAATCCGATGGGCAACCCAAAGCAGACAATATCTGTAGATTGATGATCTGAATTATTACAAATGGTATTAGAGCCGGTTCCCGACTCATTGTATCAACAAGGACGCTGGGCCCTAAGGGGTAAATTGTGAGATCCCACTCAGTTTCAGAGGAGAACGAAGTACGCCTTATAAGGATACGGATACCTCTTCCCCATAGATACGTTTTCCTGAGTGTGGAAAGAACAAAACTGTGAGAGCCTTAGCCCGATAGATAACCCAAAGCAGACAATATCTGTGGGCAGGTAGTTTGAGTTGTTGTAAATAGTATCAAAGTCAGTTCTCGACCGGTTGTGCCAGTGAGAATGTTGGGCTATAAGGGGAGTAGATTGTGATATCCCACATTGATCGAAGAGAAGAATGAAGTACATCTTATAAGGGCACGAATACCTCTTTCCTACAGATGCATTTCTGGGGTGTGAAAAAAGTAAAACCATGAGGGCTTTAGCCTGATGAGCAACCAAAAATAAGCAATATTTGTGAGCGGGTAGTCTGGGCTGTTACAAATAGTATCAAAGTTGATTCCTGATTCGTTGTGCCAGTGAGGACATTAAGCCCTAAGAGGGGTAGATTGTGATATCCCACATCGACCGAAGAGAAGAACGAAGTATACTTTATAAGGGTATGGATATCTCTTTCCTACATATGCATTTTTTCAGGAGCGAAAAGAGTAAAACCGTAAGGCCTTGGCCTGACAGGCAACTCAAAGCGAACAGTATCTGTGGACGGGTGGTCTAAACTATTACATCTGTGCACAAGACTTTCTGCTTTGCGATAGTCATCTATATGCGCAGTCTTCCTTTTGTAATTTCTACAAAATGTTGTTTTCGTGATTTGAACATGTAATCTCATGGTCACAAAGGAACAACTTTATTCTAATACTCGACTTTAAAATATGGCTAGTTCTGTAAAATAGAGTTTTCCCCAACATACATATATGGCTACAGATCAATACCAAAACCATACTAATGCAGTCCAATATTACTCGTTAAGTTTTTCATCTTTGTCATATTTTACTCTTAATAAGTCCTCAGCTAGTTTTGTACAGGTTGCTTAGTAACTATCATTAAGGCTATGTTTAGTTGGACGTAAGGTTTTTAATGGAATGAAATGAAATGGTTTATAATAGAATGTAATATAAATGAATGTAATATTTAAAAAAATTATTGTTTAGGATGGATGAAATGGTTCATAATGTAATACAGTGAAACATTGTTTGGAAGAAGGGTTTATAATATAATTTAGTGAAAAGTTGTTTATCATTTTACATTTTATCTTAAACCTTTCAAATCGGAGGTTTCTCATTTTTACTGTTTAGAATGTAATGAGGTGTAATATAAAACTCTCATTTTTCATCTTATTTTAGTTCATTCCATTATAAATTCTGCTCTCAAACGATGAAATAATATTACATTTCATTCTATTTTATTAATAAACTTCCAACTAAGCATAGCCTAAAGGTAATGTATGAATTGATGAAAGAACAGGTACAAGCTCAAATGAGGTTTTATCTTAAAACTAATTGGTGATAAGAAGAGTAACTCACTACGCTTATATGCATGTTCAAAGTTATATATTCTTTCCACGTGGGACAAACTTCTACTTATATTTTAATACGGCCCCCTCATGTGTGGGCTAATTTAAGGCACAATACATGACACAATTTATCGTGTTGAGGTGGTAACGATTAACTAGAGAGTAACCTGCTCTAATATTATGTTAAATTTTGTATGATTGGGCCTAAATAAATCGAACATGTACGAGCTTAAATGATGTTCCATCCTAAAACTAATTATTGCTAGGTGGAATAAATCTCTGGACTTATTTACATGTTAAAGATTATATATTCTTTGCATACTCTTACTTATATTTCAACGTAGCTTACCAACGACTCTCTGTTAGATGTTGTTGTATATTTTGGATCTTTTTCTATTTTCGCAAGTTCTCCTCAGCTTCCTACCTTCTCCTTTACTTTATCTTCTTTCTGCCTAATCTCTCCCGTCTCCAACAAAACCACTTTCTTGTTCAACTCTACTATCCGTCTCTTTCACACCAAACCAATTATGCACGTATTAGCATTATTCTTCAACAATGTTTAGTCTCTTGTTACCCACACTCAAACCACCCAAATCCTGGAAGTATCTCTTCAACTTCCTATAATAAAGAAAACATTAACTACTACTCTTTCACCATACAAAACCTCTTGCTCTCGTAATCTCTCTGCAACTAAGATATAGCTACTGCATTTTCATAGTGTTAACCCTTTTGGATTATATCAGGACTTTCACAAGGAAAAGGGCTAGTTTTCCTGAGTAGTTTTCCTGGGAAAAGCTCAGGAAAACTTTCTAATGGAAGAAACTCATGCAGAAAACCGAAAAGCCCATGAATACTCTCTTTCATCATCTTCCTCCGATGCTTCTTCTTCATCATCATTGTCATCTTCTCCTCCAAGTAATGGCAGAACCATGCCTGTCCCATTTTCATTGCTGACTAGACTAATGCAAGACATGAACCATCATTACTCATCGGAGAAAATGGAGGCATCAGAAGCAGTAGGTTCTACAATGGAGTGGCTGAGATTCATCAACATGGACTGGAAAGAAGTAGAAAAGCGATTTGACCGACTAGCTTCGACCGGAAACTCCCCTGAGCCAGTCTTAAGATCGTCATCAGATTTTGGTTTCTGTATCGGTGAGAGTTTTCATTCATAGATTTTTTAAGAGAAAAAGATAATTTACTGGAATAGGACAAAGTGCCCATATCATTAAATTCTCAAGTTCCTAAGAACATGATTTCAGCAAGAAATATTTGTCATTATTTAGACAAAACCTGTGATGAATCCCAGGTGTAACGTAGCCAACATACCAGCATGGCATGACACGCGTTTCAGTTTAGGAAGTGCACATGGCAGAAGTTCATGTTGTCTCCCTTTTACTAGTCCGCAGTAATGTATAGATTCTATGTTCTTGTCTTCTCGAGTCATTTAGTTTTGTTTCCTTTTTCAGGTTTGCAACAATCACCAGAGTTTGCTAATGAACTTTTGAGGGCTCTTAGAGGAAGAAGACAGGATCACAGACTTGAAATCTCAAAAACGGAATTGCATGCCAACTGGGATCGCATGACTCAACCTTGCTTTAGTTCAAGATTAAAAATTTTCTTCGACATGTAATAATCTAAGCAGAAGCTTACTTGTGGGAGAACAATTCAATTGTTGTTTCCAGACGACAAATTCATTCTCCTCTTGCTTTTTCTTGCACCTTTTTATTTTACAGATGTGACAGAGACATGGATGGAAGAATTAACGTAATGGATTTAAAGCAGGTGATGATGTTACGTCAGTAATCCAATGATTTGCACCATTGGTATAAAGATTGTTAACAGAGGCTGACATCTGTAATATGTTTGCCTATTTACAGGCTATTTTGCTTATGGCTTCAACCAATAAATTGTCCCTGTCGCATGAGGAAGCACAGGAATATGCTGGTTTAGTTATGGAAGTTCTTGATAATGAAGACAGGCGCTATATTCAGGTGTAGGGGAAAATGCTTCTGTCGCTTTTCATTTCTCTTTTTTTAGTTATTGCAACTTGAAGTCTATTTCTCAAAACGCATAAACTCAAGTCTGTGGATGATGGTGCAGCTACACCAACTTGAAGTCCTAATCAAAATAAGCCACCCAAGAGTCTCATCTTCATCTACATATCAGAGCGATGACAGATACAAAGAGCCCATGTCCAAGGCTGAAACTTTATTCAGATCTTACTGGAGAAGGGCATGGATACTTATGCTGTGGTTGGTGGTTTGTGTTTCAATTTTCAGTTGGAAGTTCATCCAATACCGTCACAGAACAGCTTTTGAAGTGATGGGTTATTGCCTCTGCACAGCCAAGGGGGCAGCAGAGACGTTGAAACTCAACATGGCTCTGATTCTCCTACCTGTTTGTCGAAACACCATCACATTCTTACGTAGGAATCAAAGCATCAATTCCATAGTTCCATTTAATGATAACGTCAACTTCCACAAGGTATGAAAAATAAACATCAGGTAGCCTTCATAAGAAGCCAATTGTTTTCACGGGCAGTTCATTAGTTTCCATTTTTGGCTGATGTAGGTGATTGCAGGAGGAATAGTGGTAGGTGTGATCCTACATGGGGGAACCCATCTTGCTTGTGATTTCCCAAGAATCAGTGGCTCTGATAGTTCCCTTTTCCGACAAACCATAGCAGCACGGTTCGGGTACCATCAACCATCATATATGCAAATATTAACAACAACAGAAGCTGCAACTGGGATTGCTATGGTAGTTCTAATGAGCATCGTCTTCGTGTTAGCGACACGGTGGCCTCGTCGACAGTCTCCGTTGTTACCGAGGTCCATTAGGAGTTTAACAGGGTTCAATACCTTTTGGTACTCACACCACCTGCTTATCCTTGTATATGCGTTGCTCATAGTTCACTCCATGTTCCTCTTCCTGACCAGCAAAGTAACTGACAAAACGGTAAGCTTTTTCTTTCGAAGAAATGGGCTTGTAAGTCTTGGAATACTACATTGATCTACCAACTCTTCATGCAGACATGGATGTACATTGCCATTCCTGTTTCGTTATATGTCGGAGAAAGGATCTTCCGAGCTATCAGATCGAAGTTTTATGAAGTTGAAATTTTGAAAGTAAATCATCTGAAACTAATTTAGTTGTACAACTGGATTAAATGCATGTTAACCTCAAGAGCAATTTCTCCTTTCCTTTTCTGCAGGCAAGCATTTATCAGGGTAAAGTGCTATCCCTGCAGTTTCAGAAACCAGAAGGTTTCAGTTACCGGAGTGGAATGTACATTTTCGTACAATGTCCTCAGATTTCTCCACTTCAATGGTACCCTAACGACCCATATGCTTTTCTTCAACACGTCTTGTTCAATTTCAAGGGGCTCAGAAACCCACCTTCAAATTTTTGGATTATATCTCTGGAGGTTACTAAATGGTGTTTACTAAAACATTTAGAAATATAGTGTTGAGTCTGATGCCTCATTTTTCTGTACGTTGTCATTTTTTGAAGGTGGGAATGGAGTTTTCATGTTCTGTTCACCAAAGCAACATAGCCATAGTTCAGAAGAGTGTTGTGTGTCCTTTTTAGTGCTTCATTCACTAACCACAATACCCCTTTCACATTTTCAGGCACCCATTTTCATTGACTTCAGGGCCTAGGGATGATCACCTGAGTGTTCACATTAGAGCACTTGGAGACTGGAGTTACCAATTATATAGTCTATTCCAGGAGGTAAAAGAACATAAAACAGAAACTAAGCACAGGATTAGAGCAATGAACCAACTCAATACGCTCTAAACTCATTCAAGCGTCATCTGGGTGTGCAGGCAACACTGTTTGGAATCAAGGACTATCCAAGGATACAGATTGACGGACCGTATGGCGCTGCATCTCAAGACCATGTCAAATATGACATCGTTGTGCTTGTTGGACTTGGCATAGGAGCCACACCTTTCATCAGTGTCCTTAGAGACATTGCTGATGGTATCCAAAAGCACCGTATGGAAACTGTATGATGCTTTGGCTGGGCTATCAGTTTAGCTCTCTTCATCAACATTAATAAATTGTTTCTGGTTTCAAGTCATATTCAATGTTTAGGTGAACTTCATGTAGGTTGGTGAGCAAGAATGTAGCATGTCAAGGGTTCCTCTAAAGACCTACTTCTATTGGGTTACAAGAGAACAAAGCTCCTTTGATTGGTTCAGAGACATACTGACGGAAATTTCAGCATCCAACCAAAAGCAGGTAGCTTGATCATCACAGGACATTTCCATTCGTAGCAGAGATCCATTCCATTTACATGTTCTTGTTATGTCTTATTGTTCTTACTGTTTTGCTGATCTTCTAGCCCGCCATTGAAGCCCACAACTTCTTAACTAGTGTACATGTAGAAGGGGATGCAAGATCAGATTTGATAAGAGCAATACAAGCATTGTATCATGCCAAAAATGGCATAGACATTGTCTCTAGGACTGAGGTAAATAGCAGTGCATGACTTAACAGTTTCTACCAATCAAGTTCTAAGAAAATCTAAGGACATATCATTCTCCCTCAGCTGACTGGTGCTCAAGTTCTCCCTCAGCTGACTGGTGCTCAAGTTAAAACATTCAGAAACTTGCATACTTTATAATGTAGAAGGTTAACAGCTTAACAAAGTAACACATCTATTTTTCAGGCACGCACACATTTTGGTCGTCCGAATTGGTTCACCATCTTCTCAAAATTAGCCAAAAACCACAGTGGAGAAAGAATTGGTAAGAAGCAAGCACCTATCTCTTGAAATTAGCATGTTTAGGAACGCATAGGTCTCTGTTTAGCCAATGAGAAGTGAAATATGGGAATTGTGGTACATACTTCACCCTGACATGAAAGCTTGAAAACATAGGTAGAGGTAGGCCAACAACTTTGTCATGTAGATATATAGGTTCCCTTGTAGGTTTGTTGACAGAGCTGGCCAACAAATCAAAGTACCAGCCCTCTCTAACACGACAGCAGCCAGCCCTCTCTAACATGACAGCAGCCATTGTTCTTTCCTGGATGACAGTTTGTTCAATGTCCTAAGTTGCAAGTATCTTGACAGGATATAACTAGAAGATTTGAAAAGTTCCGTTGTAACACAATTTTTTTGGTTTTGGAACAGGAGTCTTCTATTGTGGCCCATCAGCACCAGCAAGGGAGTTGCAGAGTTTGTGCACCAAACTCTCCTTCAAGACGACTACTAGATTTGTGTTTCACAAAGAAAACTACTAAATTCAAAGTGTAACATGTCACCAATTCCAGGTCAGAAAAAGGGCGCTAGCACATAATGTCCAATATGTAATAGTAATCTACATCTCCTCAATTCTCTTTTATTTTCAACGCTTTAATCATCTCCAGGAACCATGCCCAACAAGATCACCTGCGGTACATTTTCCCCTGTCAATAAACAGGCGGAGAACATCACTACTAAACAAGAGGAGAATCAAAAAGGTAAAACAAAAGGAAGGGGAAGTTTGATGGTTTAGAGAAAGCTTTGAGGTACTTCTTGGTCACTTTCATTATGCATTATCCAGGCTTGAGTGGGAGCTAGAAACATGTCTTTCCACTCCTAGATATCTTAACACTCGTCGCTGAAAATCAAATCTAGAAAAGAATTGTCAAGTGCTGCAAGATTTACATTAATTTTGAAATTTCCCGAGAAATTTAACATCCGATGTTAAGGCATAAAAGTTGAAAATAAACAAAACAAGAATCATCTGATAACCAACCATCTTCACATGATTTTTCGAAAGACAAGGTATAACGCTGTGTTGATTTATCAAGCAACGCTGAACAAAATACATCCTTAATAAGTAACACCAAAAATTTCCAAAAGAACGTTTTGTATGATCTTATTTCCTTAATATCAGGGAGCAGCAAGCTTTCCCCATTTAACCCTTCAGTGCTGCTGCTCCTGATATAATCTCGATCAGTTCAGTTGTGATAGATGCTTGACGAGTCCTGTTAAACAAAATACATATCATGGAAATCAATAACATGGGCAACAAAATTAAAGAAAATACACTATTGCATGCTAGTAATTGACCCGCAGTCCAAAATGTATGGTGGACCAAACTTATTGTGACAGAACATGAAGCAAAAGAAAATCTCTTTTTCGACTGCAAAAATGATAACTTAAGAACGGGGAGTGCAAATGGGGAGAGAGAGAGAGAGAGAGAGACTTGTTATAAGTGAGCGTCAGTCGATCAAGCATATCGCCAGCATTTCTGCTTGAGCTATCCATGGCAGACATCCTAGCCCCTTGCTCACTGCAAGCATTCTCCAGAACTGCATTGAACATGACCTGGATAGAATATCAGACATTGTTATCATGCTGATTGCTTTAAAAAAGTAGCACAGTCCCCAGTACAGCTTAGAGAGAGGATTTAGTTAAGGCTTACGCAAGAAAATTGGAACTCGGCAAGATTCTGTAGTATTTCACCCTTTGTTTCACCGCCTTCAATCTCATAGGAGTCAAGTTCACCAAGCTTTCCACCAGATTCAGATTCTTTCTCCACAACCTAGATCAATATTAGCGAAAACACAACATGAATACAACTAATGAAATCAATTACTTCAACTTATTTGATGCTAGATTATAATCACCTCGGGAGATAATATGGTTGCAATGGTGGGAAGAAATGAAACCACCGACTGAAACTTGTTGAAGACAATCCTTAGAGCATCATACTCCACATTCTTTAAGATGTCATCCGCAAGGACAGCAACCTAAAAGCACAATGGTTTGAAGCACAAAGAGGTGAGAATGTTCACCGAGTACCTTTGAATTGCATTGTATCTTCAAAGCCTGCATCTCCCACGCAACTTTAAGAAATTTTAAGTGCCATTATAAGATGACAACATAAAGAATCCTTGGCAAGCAGAAACCAAAAATATCTTTTAAGAGTATTCTTCAGAATAACTTGGAACTATAGAGTTTTGTATTCACATGTATTATTTTCCTATTTAAGAATCTGAAACAGTTGAAAACGATTAATTTCCAATTTTCCATAATTAAGCATTAAACACATGCTTTTCAAATGTGCTTCACAATATATTAAATTGTCTACCTTATTTTTCACCCTAGGAAACAGTAATTTTTCACATGTAATTTTCACACCATATATAATTCATCTGATTTGGAAATTTTTTTTGATAGAGATAAAAAAAATGATTGTCTTTAATTTATGCATTTATTTTGCATCATGATATATATAAATATACAAACACGGAGACATATAAGGTATGCTTATTGTTTAACATATTATCTGTAGGCTGTAGTACAAATAATTCTAGAATATGTGAATCACGTTGCTAAAATGAAAAACTAGTTGTTATTGTAAAGAAGTTGAAAATTACATTCTCTTTTCCTACTTATTCTGCAGAAAAGGAGGACTGGAAGCAAATACCGAGGAAATTGAGGATTGGAAACTCAAATAAAAAAAAGAAGTCTGCAAGTAAACAGCGAAGGATGTCTTTGCCTCACTAGCCTAAACTTGTGATGCGCAATTAAGCGCACAAATACGAATCATGATTCAACAGAAGATCCTTTTTTTGTTTAACACAAATCCAAACAACTCAACAGACTTACCTGGGTATAATTAAGAGGATTCTTCTGCAACTCAGTGATTATTATCTCAATATTCTTCTTTGAGTCACGGACCAATTGAGCCTTTGCTTTCTCTCCCAATATGACATATTTTGTTTCTTTCTCGGGACCTGCGGTAGCACAATAAGTTAATCAATACACATAAATCTCAGTGCGTAAATTCTAAGAATCGAGCTCAAAATAATGCCTACCTGAAACCAACTTGTTCAAACCCCTGCTTATCTTGACTGCAGTAGAGTTAATTCCACCACATAGACCTTTGTCCGAAGAAATAGTAACAATGACATTCTTCTTCACATCAACGCCTAACCAATATAACAAAGGCGATTACAAATAAATAGAAGAGTAAAACAAAATCAATTGAGCACATAATTGTGAGTGAATAAAAGAATTTAGTAGTCAGTATAACCATTAGCAAGTGAACAAACATCATAAGCACTTGAAAACATAAGTTTTCTAGTATCCTTACCTTTATCAAAGCCAAACTTTAACCATATTACTTGTTTTAATCTATGGTCAATGGAGGGCTATACTTTGAATCAAGTCACATAAGCTATTCTAATAGAAAATTAAACAACCCAAAATTCACATGGCTAATAAGAACCATAAAGATCCAATTTATCTTAAATTACAAATCATGAAAAGAGTGAAAAGATATAGAAGATCAGTAATCCAATTTCACTTTCACACTAAAAACTACCTATACAATGTGTTACCGTTGATTAACCAACCAGAACTATTATATACATGCATATGAACAGTACAAGGCACCAATGACGTGCCAAAATATAATCTACAACAATGAAGAAGTTCTTGATGGATTGGAAAGGAAAAGATGGCGTACTATGTAAAGTTTGCTAATTTTAACATGAACACCTCAGAACTTAACCAGTGACCTGACCAGGTTATATTTTACATACTTGGAGAGTCGCCAAGAAGTGCAGTAAATGGCTGCCAAAGGCCACGGGAATTTTCAGCTTTGGTCTGAATTGCTCGTAATTTAGAGGCTGCAACCATCTTCATTGCCTTAGTAATTTTCTGAATGTTCTTGATACTCTTCATGCGATTTCGGACTGCATAAGATAAATCAATCATAATTTATCCATATTCACAGAGATTTATTAGGATTATGCAAAAGACTGCAAGTCTTTCTTAAAAAAAAGGAATTAGGAGATAGAAAGGAAGCCATTAATACCAACTTGAGTAGAGATATTGCGCACCCTAACAGAGGCCTGTTCCCTATACACCACAAACCACTTTTCAGAATTAAAAGTGTCAAAGAATACACAAAGTTACGTAATAGATGCCAAGAGTGGTTTCAGCTAAACTCGTCAACAGTTTTTATATAACATTCCATTTCAAAGGCTAATACTCAGAAAAACACTACTGGATACCGCTGACTAAAGACAATAATTTTACAAAGGAAACACCAATTGAATGTCAAAAGCTAACTCCCATGAACATAATTTTTCAATCAATCTAGAAATTGTCGAAAAAGAAAACCCGAATCCACCAATCCATCATCTGGAACCAGTAAAACTAACTTCAAACTCCATTCTCAAAACACGACAATCAACATTCAACTTCAAGATTCTTCTTTTTCCCCCGTATTCCAAACAAACAGATACAGAGAAGCACATAATCACATAAAAATCGCAACACACAACACCAACCAACAATGTTCGGCCAACCACATGCCGAGGAACAAACATTAAAAAATAAAAATGAAAAACAAATGGACACAAATCCCAATCCATATTTCATCAGAACCCACAGAAATGTAGAAATTGGGAAGGAAGGGAATTGTACTCGGGGATGAGATAAGATCGGGGAGCAGCGGCGATTGGATGGCTATTTGATAGAGGCACAGCAGCAAATCGTCGGACTTCGCGTCGGAGAGCAGCCATCGCCATCGATGAAGAAGATGATGACAAAAACCCTTGAAGGATTGGTTAGGGAATACGGACAGTGTTCGATTCAGGTTTTCCGTTCAGTCGATTGCAGTTGGCATGGCGATGGATGTTTCGGCGGCGTCGTTTTGGAATTGTTTGTTGTATCAAACAAGTTTGAAAAATTAATAAATGTCAAAACTCAAATTTATAAATTTATTAAATTACAGTTTAATATTTCAGAATATTTAGATTAAACTTTAATATTTTATAAACCTTCAAATAAATTATTTTCACACAAAAAATGTAATAAATATATGATTCTTTCAATCTTTTGCCATGTCATTGATAATATAGCATTTTTAATATATTTATAATTTCACAATATTATATATGCATATCGTTTCGTGAAACTTATTCTTTTTATCAAATATTTAAAATTAATTAATTTTAATTTACTTTAAATAAAATTAATTATCATTAAATCTTCTTCGCCTAATTCTCACATATTCGAATTTAACCTTAACATTTTTATATAAATTAAAATCAAACTTAAATATTTTTGGAATATTTAAATTGAACCTTAATATTTTATAAATATTCAAATAAATTTTTTTCTCAAAAAAAAGTACCAAATACATGATTATGTCCATAATATGTCACATTGAGGGTGGGGGTGGCAATAAGTCAAGTTAAGCTCGAGCTTAGGCAATTTTAAGTTTAGGCTTAAGCTTGGCCTAAAATTCAATCAGGTATGAGGCTCCCAGCCTAAGCCAAAGTTTGATCAGGCTAAAACGAACTAAAGCCCATTAAGTCTGGACTAAGCTTGATTAAATAATTTTAATTTTTAAAAATAAAAAAGAGGTTATTTTCTTTTAAAATGTTAAGCTTTAGGTTAGGTTGGGCTAAACAATTCGAGCTCGAATTTGACGTAAAGCCTAATCAATTCGAGCAATGTAATTGTATATTCAAAACTAGACCCTCTAATCTTAACAAAGTTAATCTTTGTCTATTTAAAACTCAATGAGAAGTTCAAAATGCTTAAGTTTATTTCTATTATGTGCACCAATTCCCTTATTCAAATAAAGACAATCTTAGTCAGTTATAAAACTTCCAAAACTGTTGTCTATGGGTACTAGCATTTAACTTCAAAAAGATGAATATGCAATATTACATTATAGGTTTAGTTATTTCTTGATCCATTTAACTATGTGTATATTCTTGGATGAAATGAAACATCCAAAGTTGTCAATAATTAGTTATTTAATTTGTTTTC